>WBMW01002597.1:347415-362686 GCA_013396635.1 Penelope pileata | reverse complement strand
GCCCCTTCCCCGCCGCAACGCCGCGCCTCGGCCCCTCGCTGGCGGCTCATCTCCCCCCCACCTGCTGCGGCCCCGGGCAGCCCCTCCTCGCCCCCCCGGGTCCCGGCCTCCTCCTCCGCTCTCCTCGCGGCGGTGGCAGCGCTGCCCGCTCGGGTGTGTGTGTGTGTGTCTGTGTGTGTCTGTGCGTTTGTTTACCCGGCTCCTCGAGGGTGAGCGACGTTTCACGGTTTTTGGGGAAGTTCCCCGCGTGCAGAGCAGCGGTGCCTCAGCCGGGGCCGCGGGGAGGGCAGCAGCCGTCCTCCTCCCTGCACGCGTTGGGCATCGGCTTTGCTGTGTGCTGCCTCAGCGCTCCTTCTCGCGTTTGACATCTCCCAAGAATGCTCCCAGAGGAAGGGGTCACCCAAAAATCAGCACAGAAGCCCTCCTGAGGTGCTGTCCCTCCTCCTAGTGTCCCAGGGACAGCCCTGCAGACCTCGCCGTGTCCCAGCAGAGCTCCGCTGGCTGTGGGTGTGTGTCTGAGGCGTTGCTGCCTGTCTCACAGCACCCACCAGCTCCAGGTTGGGGCCTAGCTTGTTCTTCCTTTGTTGAAGCCGCTGGAAGCCTTCCTACGTAACAGTGTGAGGAGCAGGTGCTTGGAAGTGACACTTCTTACCCAGAGCTGGGGTTTTGTCCGCCCTCGGCTCTCCAGGTGGAGCTGGGCCGCCCCAGAGGCGATGGAGCACTCTGTGCTGGTGTTGGAGTTACCAGCCCCAATCTCGGGGTTTGCATCACAGGCAGCTCAGTGAAAGACCTTTCAGACAGAGCTCTGAACCTGTTACCCACCCCATCCGATAATTCCTTCTCACACAGACAATCAAGAGCTGGCCCTAAAGGTGACTCAGCTGTCTGGTGCTCGTCATGCCTCGCTGTGGGGAGGTTATTTTTACCCGCGCTCTTCAGCTCTCGAGTGTCACCGGGCAGTGCAGGCTGCCGGGCGGGCTGGTTAAAGCTGCGAAGGCGCTAATTGCATTATGTGCTTAACAAGGTTTTATCCAAGGGGGGAATCAGTGCAGCGCAGCCTTTTCTTCAAACTTCTGCTCAGGTGAGCGTGGGACTGATTGATGCGTTTAGGAAGTTTCAGGCTTTTGTTGTGGTTTGTTGAGTTTTTCCATTCACCAGTAGTAAGGGATGGCAAATACTGCTACAAATCAAACAAACAGTCCCCCAACAAACCTCAACCAAATGCAGCAAGAGGTGTGTTTAGAAAAACAGTGTCTGAACAAAGCAAAATATTTGAGCAAAACTTAGATGAGCGTAACAAAATGTAGCAAAGGGGACGTCACAATCACCGTGTGCAATTTCCAAAAATGTTTCACCTGTTGGCTTTGCTGGGAAGAAAGTTCAGATTTATGAAAACGTTGCCCTCAGCCATTGGAGCCTTTTTGTTTAAGTTGTGTTTAGGTGTCCACTGAGCAAAAGGCTAAACTGAACCTGGGCAGTGCTGGTGAAAGCACGACGAGGCTGTTTGTTTCTGCTGGTTTCCACAGCTTTTCAGCCTCTGCTGCTCCTCAGCTCAGCTGGACCAAAGATGTTATTTTTTTTACTGTCGTGTAAGGTAACAGAGACTTGGATATTCCTTTTGGGATGACAGTTCTAAGGAGTAAATCTGTGCTTTCTGGGTGAGAACTAAGTTGAGCACAAATGTGAAAATAGCAACACTTTGTGTTTGCAGTCTTTAATTCAGAAGAAAGGTGTAGGAAGGACTCAGCTTGCAGCCTCAGCTGAAGGAGGATGTTGTATGCTTTGTTACATTGGTTTAGTGCCTTCTTTGCACAGCCCCGCACGACCTAAGTGAGCCCCTTCCATTGAGGTGTCTGCCTTTTTGTGGAAGATACACAGGTGTTTGGTTTTGCTACAGTGTTAAGGCAAACAGTCTGCCTTAAAAACCTGTCCTCTTGGTTTGTTTTTTTTTTTTTTAATCTGTGGTAATATTTCAGCTTGTATTTTTGATGAAGGAGGTGTTTTCCTCTTGTGAAGTCGTTTCTTAGTAGTTCCTCACACCTCCTCAACTTGCTATTTGGAATATGCTCCTCGTTACGTTTCTGATGTGAGCGTGTCTCTGGAGTGTGCTCAATGCAGGATGTTTTCTTAGGTCACTCTTCTTCAGTAGCAGATCTGTTTCAGTAGCTGGTTTCGTTGACAACACATTGTCTCAAACTTTACCTGGGGTTTTTTCTTCTCCAAAAAAAGTGAATTTCCTGAGTGTTTGTATCAATCTTTTAAGTGACACACACAGTCACCCAGTATCTCTATGCTCAAGATTCTTCAGCGATAGCGATTGTTTATTATTAGCATTCCTGTGAGGAAGTGGTGTGATCTGTAAACGTTCGTGAGCATCAAGATACAAAGCATTGTTATTACAGACAAATACTCTCCAGCATTTTGAGAAGGGCCAGGAGGGATGGGATGGTCAAAACCAGGGCTGTTTGTGGCAGGGGGTGCTGAAGAATTGAGGTGCTGGGTGCGAGAGGCTTTGTCTTTAAGTTCCAGTTTGGCTCGGGTTAGTACAGCTGGCAGAGCAGGCGCTGGCAGAGCTGTCTGCCAGTCTGTGGTTGTGTCTTCGTGTGCGGACTGCAGCAGTGCAGTCCCACTGAAGGGCATGTTCCAGTGAGCACAGCTCTTCACTGATTGATCTCCATCTGTTAACTCGCTGTTCTCTTTCTGTGAGTTTTACATCTTCCTTCCCTGGGTGAAGATCTGAGAACAACAAAGCCTTTGTGCTACAAGGAGAGCTGCTAGTTTAGAGATTTCAGAAGTGTGAGCATGGGAGAGGTACAAGTGGATATTCAGTGTACTTTTTCCCTCTGGATTAACCCTAGCATGATGGTCTTGTCAGAGAGGTGCTGTGGGTAGAAAGACCACTGGAGGGATGAGAAGTTCAAGACAATACTTGTCCGAAGCCTAGAATTCACGTCCGTAGACTTGGTCTATTTCCAACAGAACATATGAGGGGTATTTCCAGGGAAGTGAGCAGGAATGGGAGAGAGGTATCGTTGGTCTTAAGAGCCCTAGTGACACTTCTTAGTTTGCTAGTCTCAAAAGATGAGAAAACACATGTTTTTGGACTTAATTGTTACTTACTACTTTTTTTTGTGACTTCAAGAAAAACTGTTTCCCTGCTGAGGGCTCCTAATCCAGTTTGCCTTTGGTTCTTGATGCAGGAGTCGAGAGGGGAAGGAAGGCTGCCTGCAGAGTACAAGCAGGGCCCAGTGCGAGTATCACTCCCTCCAGTGACTGGCCCAGAAGCTACAGCAGCCTTTCCTACTGCTGTCATACAACTGAAACGATGGCATTCTCTGCCCCTCATCCCCCAGACCTGATGCCCAGCCCTTCTGGTGACCTGTGCTGCTGGGATGGAGGTTCCTCCTCTCTCACTTTCTCTGCAGTGACCTCTGGCAGCTGAGCTTGACTTGGTGTTGTTCAGTAAAATCCAGGAGGAGAAAGACTGCATTTGCGTAATCTTTTGTTATTATTTATTGATAGAGAGCTGTACCATTCAAATGGAAAACCCACCTTATAATGAGATCCCTGTCTTGAAGACTTCTGATCATTTTAGACCAGAGACATTGGAAGGAGATGGCTGCTACAACAGGGATACAAACTGGAGCGTAGGAAAGTGTCTGTGTGCAGACTGTGCGTGTCCTCGATGGGTGTGCTCTGAAGTGCCCCACAGAGGGCACTGGTTGCAGCTACAGCACAGCTCAGGAGTCCAACAGAAGCAAGCTGTCTGGTTCTGCAGATGGCTCAGTCCTGGGGGTGTAGGTACAGGATTGCGTACGTTTGAGCAACTGGAAACTTGGCCTCGCTTTGCTGGGAAACCTTGCTGCTGACAGCAGCTTCCTTTGTGCATCTTGCTGAGTTCGTTGTTGTGGCTTGGGAGCTCTGTAATGGTTGTGTTAGGACAATTCCCAAAGACTGAACTGTGCTGATGCTCTGCTGTTCGTCAGACAGCACAACGGAGACTGCGGTCCTTGAGAGCTGTCAGTCTGCAACAGACATCAGTGACGGTGCTTCTTGTAGCTGTCTAGAAATAAGTCCCATCTATCTGGCCATTCCTTTGGTCAATATTCCTTGAAGAAAATTAGAAAGTCTCTGGGGCCACTGATTGAGAAAAGTAGGCAGATGTCTTGTTTATATTGATGGGCTGGGAGCAGCAGTGAGGAAATGAATAAGAGGATTGACTGCACCAAGACAAATTGAATTCTCCGTACAAATGATTTTGGCCTCGTTGCAAAATGTCTTCCAAGTTATTGAGGCAGTGAGTTGGTTGGTGGTGGGTGGTAATCTGAACAGTCAGTGTGGTGCTGTACTGCTGCATCCTGGGGAGATCCATCTGATGGGCACATCTTCGTGTTGGCTGGGAGTGCAGCGGGACGCTGGGCTTAACTGAAAGGTCTCCAAAGCTGGAGAGTGGTAAAATCAGTGAAGGTTGTAGAAACAATGGGAAATAACGATGCAGCATTGGGAAACGTGTGTATGTGCATTGTGCGTTTCTGTGGATTTGATTACATTTGTGTCTAATTAGTATTTCCCTCTAAATTAATGACTGACAACTTTGGATGGCTTCTTGTTACAAGGAGTAATGTTGGGCTGGAATGTTTTGTGTAGCAAAGAGGCTTTAACTGTAAATACTGCAATGCTAGAGAATAAATACAGGGATTCACGTGAGCGGACAACCCCAGAGTTCTGCAGAATCCCTATGGAACCATCAGTCTTTCTCTCCTCAGCTCTCTTCCTCAGTTTCTCTGTTCTAGAAGCACAGTGTTGTCTTCGTGACCAGCAGAACTGTAGAGCCAGGGCTCTGCACAAAGTGAAAATCATCTGTCCGTCTTTAACCCTGAGCTGCCACAGAGGCAGCGCAGGTAGCACTGGGCTTGAGCTACTGAGCTGTGATGGACCTGGGTGGTCTGACTGCAAACAGTGCTGATTGCTGCACGGGAGCTCTGTGTCCCTTGTCACAGGTCAGAGGTATTCGTGACCTGATGTTGGTTCTGCCTTCATGTCTGCTCACTTGTCCTGAAGCCTTGATTCTGCCTATGAATGTGACTTGTACATGATACTGCTTCAGACCTGTGTGTGCTCTGCTCTGGGGTCTCCCTATAGCTCACGTAAGTGAGCATTACATCCACCTCTTAGAGCAGTGCTTCTGTTTTGTTTGGTGCCCGATTTGCCCTTCTGGCTTTCCCATCTTTCACCAGTGAAGAGGGGCCATGTGCTACTGGAACTGCTAGTGTATAATTTTAGAACAATGCTTGAATATGTCTGTATCGTTCTGTTTTTTATTCCTCATTCTGTTGGGTCTCTCTCCCTCCTCCTCTTTACCAGATGCCCAATTTTTCTCTTATTGTCCATTTTCTGCCTTCCTTTTGTCACCATTCCTTGCTTGTCACCCTTGGGTGGCAGAGGACAGCTGCCTTAAAGGCAGGCTTGTGCCTATGTTCATACCCCATAATCCTATTGAATGTGACTAGACATGTTCCTGGTCTTCAGCACACTTTTTTCTTTTTTTCCCTCTCATTCTTCCCTAAAGAAAATTACTATATTTATTGCAGTGGAACCTTGAAAGTGGACTTGCTGTTTTGCTGGAGCCATCTCTATGTGCTGTTGTATTCGGTTGCTTGGCTGGTTTGTTTTTTCATGTTTCAATGTTGGTAGTACTGGTGCATAACAGAGAGACAGCCTCATTGTGATTTATTCTACGTTGTTTAGATGAATACTAAGTACTGAAACTTCTGTTTTTCTTTTTAAGCCTGTCCTGAAACAAAGGGTCTGTCATTTAGTTACACTGTAGTGGAACTAGATGCAGTGTGTGTATGCTAGGAATGTTACTGTAACTGTTCCAAATATATTAAAGATGGGGTTGTCATTATGCATCATAAGCCTTGTGGACACAGCCAGATTAATTATGGTCATTACTGATGAACAGACGCTCTGAATAGAGCCTGTAACAGTTCTTCATGGCCATGTTTTTTGTAGATGTGGCAGAATGTGCAATCTGTCGTGACTGGGACTGAATAGGCGAAAGGATGAACCGACTCGTCGTCATTTGTGTTTGGGATATGGAGACTTGGAGAGACTAGAGTTGCCATTTTAATCTCAGCTGTACAGTAGACATTTTGACCAAGTCTGCAATGGTTTGCCCCATTAGTAGATCCACCACTCCTGTTGTGTGTTGATTAATTCATTATTGTCTGAGCCACCTCAGGAGCTGGAATTGCTAAACCCTGGGCTTTGGTGGGAGAACTAAATGGCTTAGAGTTCAGTGACAGGGTACAGGTCAATAGTTCAAATCCTGATTGGGTTAATAGTGTTTGAAAGCTGTCAGTGTCTGTGCCGTGAGTGTGTACCAAGTGAGGCCTTGGTCTCTCTGTTTCCTCATGGGCTGGTGTTTGTTTTTTCTAGATCCCTCACTCACTAGCTTCCCTGCCCTGTTTTTCAGGCCTGGAAGGGACTCACTGCCACATTTTAGCTTGCTCTCGCTGTGGATTTCCTGCCCCTTTCGGTCCTCATTCTCTCTCTGTAAACCATGAAGTAGTATCTAAACAAGAAGAGCTATTTCTTTAATATATTTCTCCCTGTTGTGGACAATATCTCCCTCTCTATCACTAAAGCACCTGGTGTGCTGTGACTGTGACCAGCCCTGCAGCAAAGAAGAGGGGGAGATGCAGTGAAGAGCAATTGCTTTCCCTTCTGTTTAGGGTGAGAAGACTGCTCTGCTCTTGAGTGTCCTTCTGGGTGCAGTGGTCAAAACCTGAGCAGCAGGTGCAAGCCCCAGCATTCAGACTGGAGAAGAAAGGGAAGGCAATGTCTACATACTGCTTTGTCCTGAGCCTTCTACATGCTGAGGCAAGAGTGCAGGGAAAAAAACAAAACCTGCTAAAACTCCTATTTCTGTCTCTGAGGACAAGAAGCTATATTTTTCTGGTGTAAAATAGAGATATGTTGTTTTTCTCCAGCATAAACTTCCATGCATGTCTAATCTAACTGTGAGTTAGAAAGGTTTATGTGCCACAGCTACGTAGAGCATTGATCCTTCCAGAACTGGTTGTGTTTTCAGTGGGGTTAAATTCTCCAGCACAAAACTTGTCTGATGCCAGTTGCGTGTGCTTTAAGCACCAAGCATGGGCCCAATCCTTTTTGCAGCACTCTGCAAAGGTGGCTTTTTTTTTTTTTTTAACCTGTACCCCTGTTTTGCTGTGACCTTTTCAGCTTTTGAACATTCTGTCCACTTCTTTCCACGTTTTGTGAGAGAATAGCTTGCCTGCGTTCTCCAGGAGAAATAACTGTTTTGTTAGTAACCACAACCAACTTACTCAGGAGCTACATTTAGCTCACATGCTGCAAGTGTCAGATTGTTGTCATAGGCTGCTTATCAGCAGAGGTTCCGTGGTCTCATGGATTCCCTCCAGAAAAAGAGAGAATGGTCTCCGAGAAAACAAAATTGTAAACAAAGTTCCTGAAACTGTGGTGTGACAACAGAATATATTTTTATTTAGGCTGGCTTACGTGTAGGATTTTCTTATAGAGGACGCATCCTTGACTTTTTCACAGGAGGTGATAATACAAAAGGATTTGGAATACAGGCTGTAAAACCAGACAGCAAAGCTGAAACGGGCCTTAAAGTAGATAAACCTGTGAATTGAGTATGTGGGATTTAAAATCAATGTGTTACATTTTCAATGTAATTCTATTTCATGAGTATTTTGAAAGCTAGATGTGGAGCTGTCTTTTCATCAGCCTTTTCTCAGCCAATTGTAGGTACTGGTCTTGGCTGTGAAGATTTCTAAATTCAATGGTGTTTTTTGTTTGCTTTTAAATAAAATCTCAGGTAGTGATTATGCAGATCGGACCTGAGATGGCTGAAGAGTGTTGTGGAGAGGGACCATCACTGGGATATCTAGATGCCAAATGAGTGACTTCATGGTGTATGTTAGGTTTGAACAGCAGAGAGGCTAAAGCCTTGCTTCAGATCACAGATTTGAACACAACTTTCTGTGCTGTTGAGGTAGGTAAATCCAGGGCAATAGAGTTCATTGCATGTTCATCTCTCAGTTAAACCTGAAAAGCCAAAGCTTGTATGTTTTGCTTCACGTTGAGAGGAGAGATTTTTCTCAAGTCTTCGTATAAAACATCATTCTCTGCTCTTTCCACCCATCCTGCACTGTCCTAGCTCTTCTGGTTCGTGTTCTGTTCCTCAGCTCTGTGGCTTCTACTCTCCACTGTGGATATACCAGGACTTCTTGGAGTTTAACAGGCAGTTCTTCAGGCTTTAGTAGCCTTGATCCAAAGGAGCACGTTTGAATGAACAGCATGCAGGTGTGGATGAGGGCTGCAGGTCAGCTGGAAGTTTAGGTTCCTTTAAGTCTTATGGAAATACTCTGTATCAGGCTTTGAAATGGGTTGTGGAGAACTAGCAGAGTTTAGTGGCAAATTCAAGCTGGATTTTGTGGCATTGTTGGGAGGGGAGAGACTTATGAGGCCCCAGCTGCTCTGTGCCAGGTATTAAATTAGCAACAACTGCTTAACACTATCAGCCCTTTTGCTTCCTTTTCTGGAAGAGAATAAGGTGTGCTTACCTGCTGCTGGTCAGGAAGGTGTTGAGGATCAGCTGTGATCTGTCAGACCTGCCCTCTGCTACTTGTTCCACACCACTGGACTGGAGATGGGCAACCTGTGCAGTGGCTGGTGCAGCAGGATGGGCAGCTTTGTGCTCCCTCTGCATGGTGGTTCTGCCTGCCAGAGCCTGGAAGAGAGATGCAGCGGGCAGGAGAGACCTTGGGTTGCTGCACTGAACGTGTTTCAGGTGTGGCACTCACAGGTGTTGTTCTGTCAAAACAATTGTTGCTGGAACAGTTCTCAATCAATGCATAATTGTGTGTGTGAGCCTAGTCTGACTTCTAGGAATTATTGATAACTTGTTTCTAGAGATACTGGGTTTTCTTTATTTCTTTTCTTTTTTTTTTTCCTATGGATGAATTTAGTTCATGCTATTCCTGGGGAATTTAACATGAGATGTTCTGAACCATCCAGTGGCACAAACAAGCTCCCAACAGAAGGAAGGTCGCAGCGCTTCTGAAAGGCTCAATCTTTGTTACGCGCCACCTATTCAAAACAATGCATGCTGGAGAGGGCTTGGAAAATGGATCCAAAGCCAATGAGCTAGATGACTGAAAGTCCTGTCAGTTTGAGTGATGTAGGAGAGGTCTGGCAGCAGATGTACAATGGAGCAAGTCCCTGATACCAGCCAGCATCAACACCCAGCTTTTGGGAGAGCAAAGGTGATGGGGCTCCTGCCAGTTGTGTTATTGAAATGTCAGCAATTGTGATCAGTACCAGGAAAATGTCTTTCCTGTTCCTTTGTAGTGGCTTCATCTCCAAACACTCTAATTGCAGGGAGAGAATCCCTTTGTGTTCACAAAACGCTTGCTGACTTTCTTGGTAACCACTTCTAAGAGCCGTAAGATCACCTGAGATCTGTTCTTCCCAGACAAGATGGTGATTAACAGTAGTTGTCTGAATCCCTGGACCACCAGCTCTGCCACACTTTGTTTGGAAATATCATTCTTGCAATCAATTCTCTCCCCAGTCAGAACTTGACCAAATGTCTGTACTTCATTATTTCTATAGCTTACAAATTTCTGTGCCTACAAATCCTCATGGACTGAACACTCAAATAGAATTTTTTAACAGATTTCTGAACCTCCAATTTGGACCCTCACTAATCTGTAGCTGAAAAATAACCTGCTTCGATGGGTTTCTGTAGGCTGTGATATGATGTGGAAGGTTCTTAGAGGGCTGATAACGTAAATGTAATGTGATATGAAAACCACGTTTTAAGTGCTTGCAGGAAGAGTTTGCGTTTCTTTGCTTTTTCTGCTTGTTGAGTCCTTTCTGTCCTGTTCAATTCCTTCTGTACTGTAACTGTTTGTGTTGTTCCTTTTAGGATTCAGAAGGAGGTCTCTATGTGTGCATGAACACGTTTCTGGGATTTGGAAGGGAACACATTGAAAGGCATTACCGGAAAACAGGACAGTGTGTATATTTGCATCTGAAACGACATGTGATAGAGGTGAGACTTGTGGCTTCCCAGCTAACTAGCCTGGCAGTTCTTGGGTCTCTTGCTTGTTTAGATAACATGTTTTTGGCATAGACCAAATCTTGAATGACAGAAATGAACCTGTTCAGATGCTGGGCTGGATATCAAATTCAGGTGCTTGAATCCCAAACTAAACTTACAGCTTCAGTTCTAAGATGAATCACAAGCCCTAAAGAGTCAGTTCTTAAAGGCATCGTTGTTGCCCAAAGATGCATGAAGTTGCTTGACATCTGCTGATCTCTTTCACTGCAAGCTTCTACACGTTGCATACATGTTGTGAGTAACCAAATGCTTTTTAGGGATCTGCCTTTGAAGTGTAGAATGACTGGTTTGGCTCAGATTTGGCTGGAAGTTTCTGAAATTTTTTTTGAGGGGTTTCAGCTTAGGATGACGGGAGTTCTTCGCATCCTAAGATTTCTATGCTGTTAAATCATTAATCCTAACCTTGCCTGTGATTTAAATCTTAGCTAAATTAATGCTAGTTCCTAGAGCTCACACGCTGCCCCTGTTCAGTCCTACATGCACGCACACACATGGATGTATACACACAAAGTTCCTGTTCACTGTTCTTCCATAACATCACTGCATATCAACAGCAATTTATAACCAGTTCTTCATAGCATCTGTTTTTGTGTGGTTTGTTTTTAAAGGGCTGTTTATGACTTCTGACCTGAGCTTTATGAAAGGCTCTGGGTTTGCTTATAGCTCAGTCTCCAATGAACTCTGTCTCTTTTGGCCACTTAGAGGCCCTGAAACAGCTCATTGGAGTGGGATAGAATATTTCACTTTTCTCATTCTACAGCAGTGTTTCCCCTGGGTGATGAAGGCCCTGAGTTATGTAAAATGCTCTGACTGCTTATTTTATTTCCTGTAGATAACTGTTCGTATTTTATCATAATTATAATGAGGTGGATTGGATGCCTCCCATGTGGAGATTGTTAATGATGGATATATTTTCGTATTGTCCTTTCCTGTAAGGCTGAAAGCCAGCTGTGTTAATTGTGAGTTTTTGAAGAACCTTGTTTAGTTTTAGTAACGGTTCTTCTGAGTTTTGTGCTCTTGAAATATAGTATCTATAACTAGAGACAGGTGGGCAGAAGTTCTGTCAGTGTTTCTTGTATTTAACTTTCAAGTCCACAGCCTGTCCAGGCCTTGCTGAATGGAAGCCCAGTCTTCTGGTGTGAAGTACACCTTAAATTGAATGAGTTCAGATGTTCCTATTTTTTTTTTCCCTTCTGAATCATGACATAGCAGAGGTGCTCGGCCTCTGTGTTTGAAAGTGGTGACACACTGGATCGTGTGGTAGGAAACAACGTTTGACTACATTGTACAGGTGAAGTCTGTCACTTAACTTGGCTCTTAAATAGGCTTCTTCATAAGTTAGCTGTGGGTTTTGTTTACCACAACTGTTTGATTCTTATGTGCTACACACGTTTTCCTTTGAGCAATGTGGAACATCAGTACTTCACCGGAATAATTCTATGGATTGTCTGGCACGTGCTGCATTGTGGTTTTGGTTTTTAACCCAAGCTTCCGACGGTGTGTGATACAGTAAAGCCAGAGGCTTAAGATTCTTCTAGAGGGGCTGCTATTCTTGCCTGTGATTCCCTTGACATCATCCTCGCAGAATGTACTGCATCGCTGTAGAAATCCTCGTTGGCTTCCAAAGGTGTTTGGAATTTGGCGTCTTGTATTTTGTCACAATTCAATTAGAAAACAATGACCAGATCTTTAACCTATTGGCTTCAGTAGAGGTAGAATATCTGCCAGTGGCAGATCATCATCAGAGGCATGTGATGACTCATCACCAAAAAAAAATTTTTTTTTCTTTCCCTTTATAATTTCACTTCTCAGAATTTTTGAAACTAGCAACTCGTCTGTAGCGTGTGACTGTTGCATGTGACTGCCTCAGTGGTGGTCAGCACTGGGCAAAGCTTTAGCTTGGTGCTGCAGCCCTATTTGAAAACACTGGGCAGAGAAACATGAAATTTCTCACAGTGATGGGTTCCTGGATATTACTCAGTGACAGCTCTGCTATAAAAAACAAAGCAATGGTGAAGTTAAAGGAAATGTGGAGCAGGCCAACTGACACCTGGTATGAGAAACACTGCAGACAATTTAATGCCACTGCTAGTACCTTGCCTGGACTCCCATTCGCTGGGATCATCTTTTAGAAGGCAAAGTTGTTTTGTCACATGTTAGAACACTGAGTTGTTTTGTGAACAGGGAATGTTTTCAGTAGTTTCTAACAGGTGGAGAAGCAAAGTCAAATGCTGTCAGATTCTGAGATTTTCAGGAGTATTGAGCATCTGCAATTCCGGTTTATATGTAGTCAGCAGTTTGGAAAAATCAAGCTGTATTACATGTTAAACTGGCAGCGAAGGAAACACTCCATGTGAATTCCTCCTCTTTGAATTCTGTAGTCTTAGTGATTTTCACAACATCCCACTTGGAGACATCAGAATTCAAAGGGAGCTTCCCAGTATTGGAAACAACTTAATTCTGAAGCTATGATCCTGGGAACATCTGTAATGTAGTTATTACACAATCAGGCTACGCTGTATCTTGCTGCTGCTTTTACAAAATAGATTTAGATTCTTGACTACTCCTTTTCTACTTGCTAAGTGTCAGTAGTTTGAAGAAAGAAATGTTCTGCTTGTTGTTTTTACTTCACTGAGAAATTTCTTTTTTACTTTTAATGCTGATGTTGCATCACTGACCCCCTTTCCCTAAGGCTCGTATATGTAGACAATAGGTTTTGTTCTTAAGCGCAGCCAGGGACTGTTAGTTGCTGTCTTCTCTTTCGAAGAATGGAAAAATTTCCTAGGGTGTGCAAGACCTAATCAATGGCTCAAGCCTTTGCTTTCGTTAAAGCTTTTATTTACATGGTGAAGGGAACCACCCAAAATATGCGACCCTTTCACCTTCCAATGTGCAGAAGGCAAACATGAGCTTTCCCTACACTGACAGGTTCTTGGCTTGTTTCTGTCCACCTGTTGCATCCCAATATTAATTAAAAAATAAATGATGAAAAAAAAATTAACCTACCAACCTCACCAATTACACTAACGTTATGCACCACGTAGTACAACATGTTGGCATTGTAGCTTCAGAGCCTTATTTTATTTGATCTAATGGTGCCTGTTAATAAACAGTTCAAGATGCAAAAGCATTAACTTACGTTTCCTTAGCTACTAGCATTTTCCTCAGAAGTTTAAGGATTTTTTGAACTGGGAATGTAGTGCTTGAAACTGGATGTGGTGAGGAAATTATTATTCTCTGCTGTGGAGATTAAGTGGTCACACTGGAATTAGTTATGAAAGGCTGGATCTTCTAGGCAGATAATATCTTTCCCTTTCTAATTCAACTTGTTAAGAAATTCTGGAGGGGATCTAGTGTTAAGAGGTCTGAGTGATGCTGTAAGTCGCTGTCTTGTTAATGGGACAGCAATCACCCATGAGGACTGTGAGACATGAATGCTTAGTTGCCAACAGAGCAAAGTAGGAAGGATTCACATGGTGATTTTCTCGCTCTGTAAGGATGGAAAGCAATGCTGGGTTGTCCCGTTGTCAGAGGTGAATGAAGAAAACTTGCATTCTTGCTGAATAAGGGCTATAGTTCTAATAGAAGGACCGTGAGCAAATACATACGTGTCAGAAATGATGGTGGTATGCAGTTGTTGCTGATTTACTATTGTTTCATTTGATGGATTTTTAATTGTCTCTTTCTCTTTCCAGAAGGTACCAGGGGCATCTGGTGGAGCTTTACCAAAAAGGAGGAATGCTAAGCTATTTTTAGGTATTGTGAACAGCTGTTTTCACGCAGTCCTTTCCTGACCCTATCTGCATGTGTACTTGAGTTCTGTCCACCATTTTGTCTGGCTTTGGGGCTCCTTGTGGGTTTTCACTTTTTTCTTCACCCCCCCACCCCCACACACACACTTTTGGATCTAACTATTATAGGTGATCCAGGCAAGTAATTCCTAGCAACTCTGGTACGTATTTGGCAATAGGTGTACACATACAAGAATGAAACATAGAATCATAGAATGGCTTGGGTTGGAAGGGACCACAAAGATCATGTAGTTCCAACCCCCCGCCACTGGCAGGGTTGCCAACCACTAGGTGAGACATTAGATCAGGCTGCCCAAGGCCCCATCCCAGCTGGCCGTGAACACCTCCAGGGATGGGCCAAGTTGGATGGGCCATGGTTGAATTTTAACCTAAAGTAGCTTCTGGACTATTGTTAATCAGCCTAGGGTTTGAAAGACATTTTTTGACCAATTCTGTCCCTTCTCTCTCTTTGTGATATCCACAAAACACCCTTTTATTTAAGTATTTATCTATACTTAACGTTTAGCTACAACAGGGCCTCAGTGTGGCATTTTTCTGCTCTGTAACTGTTTGTGGGAAGGGTTATTTACATTTCCAAGAAGTTGTTAGCTCAGGTGAATGCTCCTAAGTGATTGTTGTGGTCTTTCCTGTAATTAATGCAGCAGTGCATACATCATGAGCATCTTTTACCAATTCTTGTTCCATTATGTCCACAATTATATCCCCTTGCTTCATGGAATGTAACTTTCTTCCTGTATCCCTTTGATCAGGAACGTGTCTTCTTTGATATTCTTTAATTCAGACTACCCAGAAAACCTGGGGGCTCCATAAAAATGGATGAGAGGAATTTGGTGCAATGCCTATATTCTCCCTCCTCCCACTGCTTGTGATACTTTTTTTGGTTCTGTCATATATTCTCTTTGTATTAATAGGAAAATAGTGAATTTTTTTCAGGTAATGAAGAGGTTAAACTTCATTACAGTTGCCAGCTCTTATGGCTAAGTGGAAACAATAGAATGGCCTCCCACTAGAACTGCTTTGATCTGTGGAATGTGTCCCTAAGAGGCCTTTGCATACTGTGATTGATTAAATTGCTGTTAAAGTCAGGAGTGAAGTTTTGCAAGAAGGCCTTAGAGAGTGGGGAAAAAAGCCTTAATATTACTCACAAACAAATGAAACTCCTTTTGTAGGAAGAGGCTGTTAAGAGAACACCTGTTAAGGTGGTCTAAATCACAGAATCACAGAATCACAGAATCACAGAATTGCAGGGGTTGGAAGGGACCTCAAGAGATCATCGAGTCCA
>WBMW01002597.1:316333-346719 GCA_013396635.1 Penelope pileata | reverse complement strand
CTAAATATCGCTTACAGTCATTTTACTTTGAAAGTAATGTTTATCACAGGATGATTATAAAATGAGTGGCTCCAAACCAGAGCTGCAATGCAGCGATGGTTGTACAGTTAGCAGTGTCAGTGTAAACAAGAGGTGCAGCCCCACAGTCAGACTTCACTCTTGCTGATGTACTGCATAACTTTCTGAAGCTCCTGTCATTGTGGAATGCTGGCACACAGTGTACATGGCATCGTGTCTCTGATGTGCCACGTTGGAGGAGTCCTTAAATTCCATCCTTGAGCATGAGCATTTTGTTCCCACTAAATAGATCTGGTGCAGCAGTTCCAACTGTATCAGTTCCAGTGAACTTCTGAAGGCAGTGAAGTTTCACTGGAGGTGGATTTAACCCACTAAAGTATCCCTTTTTTTCCAACACTTCTGGAATCTAATTGAGCTGTGAAAATGTGAATCGTCCTGTCTGGATGATTTTTTTGCAGCCTTTTTGGCAGTCCCTGCTGCTTGAGAGTAAAGTGGTATCTGCTCTCTGCTCTTATCCTTGGTATAGTATTTCCATGCAGCCAGATTCTTTGTATCCACTTCTTTGGTTTAGCAGATCTTGTTTATTGCTGTACTTAGAAGAACAAGGAATTATCCCTGTGATTGCTCATAGGATGCTTAGTTTCTGAGGAAATGAAGGCACAGAGGTCAGCTAGTGTGATCATTTTGCATGTGGCAGCAGTAGAGATGGTTAGCAAAATTTGGCATCTTTTCTCTTAACTCATCTTCCTCAGTGGTTTGGAGCTGCCAGTCTTCTCATCTTAACAGCATGTTTTGATTTTCTTTGTTATTGTGACTTTGGACACCTGTGGCAAAGTTTGCACCAAAGAAGCTATAATCAGCCCATATATATAGCTTGCCATTGGGGGCTTAACCTGTGAGACAAGGATTGATAATGCTCAATGGTAGCTCAAACATCACTGTGTGTTCAGGTGTATCTATTTGAATAATTCCCCGAAGGCCCAGAGAATTAAGCTTTGGATATAGAGTCAATCCAATTTTGGCATTTGTTGCATTGCTTCTAATAAGCCTCTTTGATGTGAGGCTATTACATGTATCAAACCCTTTTCAATCTCCTTAGTACTAGGAAAACATATTTTGGATGCTCAGTGATTACTTTCTAGCAATGCTGCTATCCAGCAAATAAAACAGAAACACAGACTGGTTGGGTCAGTCCACTGGAAGCTTTATCTTCCCCTGAACATGGAAGGATCCATAGCAAAGTTTGTGTGTGCATTAGAACTTTTTTGTTCTCCTTTTCAAGAAGGCTGGAGGGTGTTGGTTGTGAGAGTTCTGTGTTATAATCAGGAAGCATAACAACACTGTGCATAAAAACGTGAGTTGCCTTTAATCTAATGTGTTTAAGTACTGCTAGGCAGTGTGGGTATGGTAACCTCACCTGCTCAGGTGGTTTGGGATGGTTTTCAAAGCAGTCTGCATCACGATGCACGGACCCTTCTCACTGCACTGGTGTCTAGGCTAGCAAGTTTGAAGATGCTTTGTTAGACTGAATGTGTGGTGAAATTTGCCATGCTGTGGTCAATGTGACACCAGTTTTGGGGGGGGGAGGGGTTAAAAACAAAAAAGCATGGTGGAACTAGGAAGAGTTTAATTTTCATCGTAGCCCATCTGGAAGAAAAAGGATCAGAATTAATAGGGAGTTATATAAATATGACAACCCCCCCCTCCAAAAAAAAAAAAAAAGCACTGTCTTTAGTAAAGTGAAGTAATGCTTTTGGATTCCAGAAAAGGTGGGGAGAGTCAGTCACTAGAATAATAAGAAAAATTTGATTAATGGAATGTACTGTGATATTCTGTACAAGATTGTGGTCAGAAGGGTGAATGGAATAAGAGGGAAGATCATTGTGTTGGAGGCCCTGTTCTGACAGTAGAAAATAATCAGCAAAATCCTGAATGATGTTCTGATTATGAAGAATTAACGTAATCAAATGGTCTGGAAAGGGACTGAAAATGAGGAAAGAGTGTTGTAGTTGATTTAAAATTATGCAATAGATCACATTAAAAATAACTTCTAGAGTTGTTAGTAACTAAACAATACAGAGGGAAATGTTGAAAAATGCAAGGGCAAGGGAAGTGCTTTACCTGCATATGCACAGTGGTGTGGTCTCAGTTGGCTGTTCCTGTTCAGAAAGGCAGTGCTGAGAGATGGTGTGGATGGTTCGCTGCAAATGTCAGTGCAGTTATCAAGTGGAAAATTAGGAGAGTGACGGTTTGTATTTTGTTCTCTGTTATGTTTTGGATTATACATCAGAAGTGAACCTCTGCTCAGAACGGAGAGACCAGATAGATATCCAGAAGCTAGGAGGTGTACTGCAAGGAAGGAGTCGCTGCATTTCTGCCTTGTTCTGGTGTCTGTTGGCCCATGCCAGACGCTGGACTGTAGTCTAAACAGAGCTGGCCTAGCGGCTGTCATAAAATTTGTCCATAGACAGATGTCCTCTTCCAGATCAGTTACCATAACAGTATCTGCCAGTGCAGCAATTTGTGAGAGCTCTGTTTTGAGCAAAGTCAGGGATAACTTAGACCATCAATTAAAACCATTTTGAAGTACTCAAATGAACAGCTCTGTCAGCAGATCTGTGAGGATGGTAATTGCTGATGAGAGGAGCCTCACTGGGGAGCAGTATCCATGACACACAGCTGGTCTCAGAGAAGGCATCAGAAAGGAAGAGAGAACTTTCACTTAGGGAGTATGGAAGAAGCGTGACCTTGCTGAGCTTCTCCTGCCTGGCACCTGCCTACGGATGGCAGTGGTATTAAAGCTAGGATTTCCAAGTGTAAAGACCATTTGTAACAGTGGCCGTGCTGGGTTTGACCACAGCACCGTTTAGCTCTCCTTGTTCTCATAGCAACCAGTGGCAGAATCCTGTTTCTGTAAGGATGTTTTTCTTTTTGAAAGCTTATGAAGAGGACTTGAACCACAAGTGGTTTAAGTTTATGTAAGTAAGCACATACAGACTATATACAAATCTATGAATGGAAAAAAAGATTGTGATTTAAGAAGATTTCAGTGTGTGCTGATAATAGTTTTAAATTTTAGCCCAGTAAAATTGTACCAGCAGTAAAAGTGAAGCTGATCAGACCATGAGTGAACCTGTTGCTTTCTGGCCTGAAGATGTCTTTCTAGGGTTTCAAAATGAGTTGCAGTCTCATTAGTCAACATCCTCATTCAATTTTCATGTTTGTGTCCCTTTTCATACACACACGAACACATCCATATGCACAGGATATCCTGTTTGGTGGTCCTGCCTGCAATCTCCTTATGCCCCTATTATTAGTGCAGTCAGTTGGTAACTTGTCTAAATCTGATCTGGCCACGTCCACTCCTTCCCTTCCAGTGGGTTGGTTTACAGTACCCTGTCTTCCACCCCCAGCTGTTGTTTTCAGTCAGTCCAGCAGCAATGCATTTCTCACTGTCACTAACGTGACGCTTGTGAGCTGGAGTAAATTTACTTGACTGACTGCCTGCCCAAAATAACATCAGTCACACCTCTGTTCTAACGTGTCTGTTATTTTGCTTTCCTTGTTGTCCTGGCCTCAGAGCACAACAGTTGTGAGTTATGGGCACTTTGTTTTAATGACCACAGTGTTTAACTCCACCTGGGTACCATAAAGCTTTTAGCCTGGTAGAAGGGGAACGTTGCCACGTCAATGTTCACCACCAAGTTGTACTGCTTTAAATAGATTACGTACAGGTTGGGTGTTGTGCAGCAGTCTTAGAACTGGAGTAAACCTTTTATTGCCTGGAGACTCTTCTATGCACAGCATGTCTTGGAAGATTATCGTTGTCCAAGGGAGAGCCTTGTATGAAAAATAGTGTTTCAAAGTTCATCCTATTCGGTGCCTTCAGTGTTACAGTAACTTTTAGTCAGTTATGCTCAATTTGCAAGCAGACTTCTCCCACCCCTCTTTCCCATAGCTACACTTGTTCCTTTGTCAAATTCTGTGCTAGTTTTAAAATCCACATTTGAAACATCCTGCAGACTAGGCAGGATGCCAAATGGCTATGGAGTCAGCCTCATTTCATGTGGACTCCACTGCCTTCTAGTGCAATAGTCATCTTGTTTTATTATATCAAAGCTCATGCTTTCTTAGCTAAATTGGCCCTTGTGTAAACACAGAAAATATGATGCAAGTGCAAGTTGTTACCAAACTTAGCAACTGTGGCTCTCTGCATACAAGCCAAGATTTGAAAACATGAGTAGGGATTTGGGGGTTTTCAGCTTGACATCATTAAGGGGCCTGTCTAACCGTCAACATAAGGGATTAGTTTGAGGTCATCTGCCGTATCAAGAGCTTTGAGTCTGTGACCTCGGAAGCCATTTCTACCCTTATGGTACTGGATGTGAACACTGATAAACTGTCCTCAGAAGGAAAATCACCAAAAATCATTGGCGGTCCTCATAATCCTTAGGTAGTAGGTAGATACATGGAGTGGAAGCGTACCAGCTTCACACGATCACCATTGAAAGTGGAATTGCCAATTAAATCTTTTTTTCTTCTTCTGAAATTGTTATGATGCTCTGTGTGTCTTTAAAATAAGAAGCGTGATGCTCCCATATCTGTGCATGAGACATCCAGGATGCCGTGCTGACAGGGCATCATGTTTTGCTTTTCTGGTAATGCAAATGGTATGAAGCCTGAAAAGGTAAAAACGAACTTTTTCTCTTCCCCTTGCACACAAAAGGCCAATGCTGCTAAGTATGTGATGTCCTTAGATTTCAAGGGATGATTGCTAATAGGATACTCAGTCTTTCGTCTCTGGATCCCTGGTTCAAGTGCAGGTCAGGTCAGTGGCTGTGAAGTTGCTACTGTCTGCCTGGAGTCTGGCTCATGAGATGAGCTGAAGTGTGCCTCTGAATTTTGAACCTAGGCAACCATACCATCACTGTTTCTATATAGTGGATTGTAAAGACTATAAACTTGTAATGTGTATATCAAAAAGAAATGAAAATGCCAGTAGGCATTACATGTGTCCAGAGATACCTTACTGGCTGCTGTGAGCTGTCCTCAGGTTCCCTCTGGTGGCTGAGTGAAGCGTGTGACTGCAAGCCCTGCAGGAGAAGTTTGTTGCCTCTTGAACCTGTCTGAACATAGACCAAGTTTTTATCTTCTTTGAGGAGCCTGCACAGGTTGAAACCTGTCATGCTTGGGGAGTGGTCAGTAGTTTTGTTTTTACAATGTTTGTCACCATCAAATTTCTGGACATTATGTGAAATTTATCTGTGATGTGTGTTGCCATCAGCTTAGAGATGCTCAGTTTCTTTGCTTTGTAGAGAAAAGGAGCTAACAGCTGCGGAGTGCATCTGTTGAGATTCTCTCCTTTATCAAAACACAAGATTGTAGTACAGACTGTGAAAGAAGCCCAGAGCGAAGTGAGGTTGGTGGTTGTATTATCCTGCGAGAAGGGATAAATTGCACTTGCTTTTAGCTATTAGAGGCCAGCAATGAGATGTAGGAATACATCCAGCCATGGATGACATTTATGGGAAAAAATGCCAAAGATACAAGATAAATGAGAGACACAGCATGTTTCAGCCAGGTCTATGATCTGGAAAACAGGGCTTGTTGAAACAGAGGTGCGTTGTCCCTGCTTTGCAGCTTAGGCATAGCTAATGTGACCTGGTCTCACATTGTGTAGTATTTCAAGGTCCTGGGTGAAATACACAGCAGTATTACCTGCTGCTTTTGTCCAAAATGAGCAGAATTTTATTGGCTGCTTCCAGAATGAGATGCCTGCTACAGTGCACTGCTTGCGGAGGGGCCAGATAACTGTGATTGTGACTGGCAATCAGATTAAGGTGGAGATTTTGGTCCTCAGTACATCTTCTTCTGGGAGTGGTCAGGTCTCAGTTTAGAACAGTATTTCACAAATGTTTTTAGCCAGCAGAAGCTACCAAGAATGTCATCATCTAGGCTGATGCCAGGCAGGCAATGCTTCCTAGCAGTACCCCTGCCATTGTTTAGGAGCCATGGTCTTGGGACAATCTCCTAACATTCCCCATCTTGTTTTCCAGATCTAGAGGCAAACGGTGATCTGAACAGTGATGACTTTGAATATGAAGATGAAGCAAAACTTGTTATATTTCCTGATCACTATGAAATATCGTTACCAAACATAGAAGAGTTACCAGCACTGGTCAGTGAGTGTGTGCAAGTGGTGAAAGGAATTTTTCCTGCTTCAGTTTTTATCAAGATGCTGTTTTGTTTTGTTGTCTGATGCTTGTTTTTACATAAAGATCTTTCTTAACTAGAGAGGCAGGCATTTTAAGAAGTCTTTGTTCCCTGGATTTCCTTTTGCTTCCTGTATTCCTTCCCTTACTGTGATGCCAGCTTGCCCCAGGAAAGTTCAAGTGTTACATGTTGTGCTTGCTCTCCTACTAAAATAATAACTGTGATCCAGAAAAATATTTGGATATTTAAGCATACAGATGGTATTATTAGTATCCAGTTCTATATGTGGTTGACAGCTGGACTGGATGTTGAGTTCTTAAGTCACTGACCAATGTTAGATTTTGAACTTGATCTTCCTTTGACTTCCAGGTGACGATAGCTTCAGATGCACTCCTCAGTGCAAAATCACCCTACAGGAAGCAGGACCCTGACTCCTGGGAAGAAGAGCTACAGGCATCTAAACATGCCAAGGCACTTGTACAGTTAGACAATGGTGTTAGAATTCCCCCCAGGTAAGAGTAGCAGGGTTTTGTCATTCTAGGCTGTCTAACACAGTCCGGAATGAAAAACTAGAGCCAGTAACTTGGCCAACAATTATCTTGCGTGACTCTTGGCTGTGTGTGTTTGTTTGGTTTGTTCCACCGTAACTGAGAATACAGAACTGCTTCCTACCTTGCCTAATTGTGTAATTTCTTCATTTTTCTTCTCTTGCAGTGGTTGGAAGTGCTCAAAATGTGACCTGCGGGAGAATCTGTGGCTAAACCTGACAGATGGTTCAGTGTTGTGTGGGAAATGGTTCTTTGATGGTAGTGGAGGGAATGGCCATGCAATGGAGCACTACAAGGAGACGGGTTATCCCCTGGCAGTGAAGTTGGGAACCATCACTCCTGATGGAGCAGGTCAGCCACCTGGCAGGTTCTGAGATGGGGTATCTTTTGTGCATGAAGCTAACAGTGTAAATCTATTACTAAGTGGGCTTTTGTCTTCAGTGGAAGCGTTTGACAGAATGATATGGAAAGGAGACCCTGTGAGCCTGTGGGTCTTGCTCAGTTTGAGGAGAGTGACACACTCCATTTGGAGAAAACCCTTACATTTTATGTTCTTTTCCTCCTGTTTTAGGTCTGACTGTAAATAGTATTTTGGCTTTTTATAATAGTAGATCCATATTAGATGGGGAAGAAAGGTGTTTTGAAACAGCAGTCTTGAGAAACAGTATTTTTAATTCTGCTAATTTTGCTGTGTAGCTTAGGGCAAGTGATTCAGTCCTACATAATATAGAAACAGTAACAAAGTAGTGATTTTAAGTCAGAAAAGTCCCTGCTTATGAACATGGTTTTTTTTTTTTTTTTTCCCCCCATGTACTGGGAACTGTTCTTCTGCATTGGTTCAGTAATTTTCTGTTCAGTGTAATGAACGCTTCATGGGGCTGCTGTGATGGTCATTTGTAAGAAGCCCGATGATGTTGGGATGGAGGAAGATCTGTAGGAGTGTCCTTGTTTGCATACTCTGAGAGTGACGTTCTGGAGTGTTGCTGTGGTGTGTGAGGACTGGACAGAGTATAAACATGAGAAGCTGGAAGAGTCATAAGCAAAGAGATATTTTGCTGCAGCCATAAAGAGAAATTAAAAGAAAGGAAGAGCAGTTAGCATGATTACATTTGGGTTTTAGTGCTCATGGCGATATGGATGGAAAACAACTGTTTAGAGCAGCAACCCTCTGTTTGTTTATTTATTTTATAGACATCAGCTGAGAATTTTTCATCTTTAAGTCCTATTCAGTTTCAGGGTAAGGAGACTGTACTCAGATTCACCCAGCTGTGCCGCAGAAACACTGAGCAAAATTAATTCACTTCTTTCCCAGATGGAATATTCTTTCTTTGGGTGAGCCTGGTCTTGGATGATTCCTATCTGAATCTCATAAATATTGAAAGTGGTTAGGATTTTCGTGGATGTAGGCTTCAACTGCATCTACAAAATAAACAATATCCTTTAGTGTTTGTTTCAATGTTTTTTTGGCATCTTTACCAGCAGTACTTGTTTTCTACAGCTGTTGTATTTCTGCCTCCTACCCATCAGCTGCTGCATCTCTCATGGGGTCTTTAGGATAACAAAGGACATGCTGTCATCTTTCCCTCTGAATAAGGGGCAGCAGCTGTTCTACGCAGATCTTTGTTCTTCTGGATGATGTTAACTTGGTGTCCCTACAGAAAAGACTTCCCTCCCCCAGCCTTCCTTGTTTCTGAAAGTAATTACTCTCTCTGATCTATATTGCAGTTGTTATCATAACCTCTCTATAGGGTTGGATGACAGATGAGCTTCAGGAAAGAGGCCCCATGGCTGATAGCGACACAAAATCTGACTGGTTTCTGCTTTCCTGGGCTGGATCCAGGTAAAGGGGTAATGATAGAGGAGTATTAAGTGTTGGTCCCTCTGCTGACATAACTCAATCCTTTTTCACACTGATAAGGAGGAGAAAGAGGTGACGCTAGTGCTCTGCTTATCCCTACGCTACATGTGCACAGGGAAAGCAAAGGAGAGCTCCTTCTCTTTTCTTGAGAAATCTGTGTTGCATAAACTGGAAGGGATTTGTAGGGGCATTAGCATTGTTTTGTAGTGCTCTATCTATAAACAGATGTAGATTCAGGTCAGAAACTGAACCAAAATTCTGTCTTCCATCCTAGAACCTTGGACAGGATACACAAGTCAAAAACTTGCTTCTCTAGGTTGAGTATTTCTTGGCAGGCTGTGCTACCAGTTACTTCTCTTTACAATGCCATTAGGTTTTGTTTTAAGCATTTGAGATTACATTTTTGAAACTGCTCTGAGGACTGGAATAGGCATTTGACAGCAAGAGGCCCTATCTGAAAGGTACTTGAAAGAGTTGCTTTGTGGATGCCAGTCTCTAGTTGTCAGATACTTCTCTGGGGGATCCTGTGCAACTTGTTTCTTCAGGGACCGTTGCCTATAATCCTTTAAGTAGGAAAGAGTGATGTCTGTGCAGCCAGAACAGGCATAAATCTTGAACCGGAAAAGAAAGTGCTCTGTCCCTTTTCTGACTGCAATTTGAATAATAATGATTATTCTCTGTTAAATAAAGTTTTGGGATGTCTATTTCAGACTTTTCTTGTTTTCTTCCTTTTTTTTCTTGTATTCCTCTCTTCTTCCCCTTTCTTACTCTAACAACATCAGCTTTTGTATGTCACATTTGCTGATTTATATGCAGTCTCTTGTACATAAGAATGTAGGAGAGGACTACAGGACAGCATTTTGGGACTCTCATCTTCTTTCTTTAATTTGCTGCTCTTTGCCTTTTTTGAAGTGAGTTCTTTCTCTGTCATGAATTTAAGTTGGCTACGCAGCAGAAAGCAATAAAGTATGTGAGACAAGCTGGGCTTGAGTGAAGATTGATGTTGTGTGTTCTGTTTCTGCTGCTCTCGGTCAGTGATTCCAGATGGCTGCTCTCTCTTCATTTGCCAGAAATGAGGGAAAGCAAAATAAAAGCATCCACGTTGGAAGCAGTTGCCCAAGATCAGTTGATGTGTAATCTCACTGATAGGTGTTTGAGCTTTACAGGAGCTTTTGACTGTGCTGTGACCTCACCAGAAGGCTATGGGAATGTTGTGTGTGGATGAACTGTCTTCTGGGCATGCTTGCTACCACACAGTGGAATTCCAGCAGATGAGCAGCTACAGTCCCATGCATGCCAGAGGGGTCATCAGAACCAACGTCAATAGAGGGTCTGATGGCTAATCAGCAGATAGCAGCATGACTCAAAAACACTGTTCCTTGGTTTAAAAGAGCTCGTGTTTTTCACAGGACTGGTAAATTCTTAAGTTACATTTGGATCATCAAATAGTGGCTAACCCTTATGCTGTCGTTTCAGCGTGGGTTTCCTACTAGCAGTCTTCAAGGAAGCCGACATTATTAAGATCTTACACAGGTGATGAGCTGAGGCAAAGCTAAGGTCTGTAGATGACAGGGAGACAGCAAGATAAGGACCCTTTAGAGGTGATATTTGTGCTGCAAGCAGTCTTTATCTGGATTCCTGCTCTCTTCTCTCAAGTTTTCCTTATTCCTTCTGGTTCAGATATCTCTGTCAACCTATATCTGATCACATGGGGCAATATCACTGTGAGAAACCCTGTAGGGTGTGAAGGAAACTTGTCTGAGAGGAGTGCAGGCAGACTCCTAGAGATTTTCTGAGTTTTGATGTGAGTAGAGACCAGAGCAGAGGAGTACTCATACATACGCTACAGAGGAGGAGGGCAGAGAAGAGAAAAAATGGAAGACCTGTTCAGGTCTTACTGGTGGGTATCTTACAGCTCACATCCTTACGTGATGCCTGCAGCTTTATTGTTATTTGCTTAAGTAGGTGAAAACTCAGCTTCATTAAAGATTTGCTTGGTAAATGTTAAACGTGAGGTTTTTATCTGTATTTTGTTTCTCTGTTGGATTTATTAAACTTGGCTTCAGAACAAAAATTTCAACACGTTGCTTCCCTCCTCAGTTTGAACTTTGCCCTTCCAAAATCTTTAGGGGCTGTAAGGACCTATTTTAGAGCTAGAATTTAGGTCTCCCATATAATAAAGCAAGACATCTCAACAGTGAAATCAGACTTTCTCCTTAACCACAAGCTTCATCTTCCAAGTCCAATCTAAGTTACTTTTAATTAAGACTGTTTCATTTTTTTGTGTATCTTCGTGGGAAAAGGAGATAAATGGATTCCTTGAACTGCATGAGACATTGAAATGCCATTTCCAGTTGTCAGTTAGGTCCATATACTCATAGTTTTAATTTGTTTGCCTGTATCTTGTAGGTCCACAAAAATCCAAAAATTCTTGCTGCCTTGTTCAAAATGTAGAGTGGCTACGTATCGGAGAATTGTGTGTGCCCTGTTCCTTCTTTTCCTTACTGATTTCTTTACTCTTTTTTGGGGAGGGAGTGGGTGGAGGGGGATGCAGGTGGGATGCAGTAATTGCTATAACTATTCTTAGGTTTTAATACTGTGAAGGCATATAGTTTATTCAAAGGAGAATTGTTGAGGTGATCATGTTGAAAGCCGCTTACTAAGCTCTGTTGGTCTTTATGTATATACACCCTAACCAAACCCAGAGAGTATGAATAAAGCATCTTGTATAGGCACTTCTGTACTCAGAATGCGGTGTTGATCAACAAAGAGGAGGGATAACATTTGATACAACAGGTCATCTGTTTCTCTTTGCTTTTGTAGATGTCTATTCCTTTGATGAAGAGGAGCCGGTTTTAGATCCGCATATAGCAAAGCATCTGGCACACTTTGGGATTGATATGCTGCAGATGCAAGTGGTAGGAAATCCAGCTTCTGTTTAGTTTCTTCTTTATTCTTCTAGTTGGGGGCAGGGAGAAGAATGGTACGTGGAGCTTGTATTTGTCTGACTACTACAGACTGTCACGATAATGTTTAGTTTTGTAAAGTTCAGTCATGTACTATTTTCTGAGGTCTGAGATGAGCAAATCATTATTCTCAAATCTAAAAATCACCTTCCAAAAAAGAGCCCTTGTAGCCAGCAGTTTACACATTTCACTTCTTTTGTTATGTACTTTTTTGTTCAAGATGGAAAACCCCCATTCAAATGGGTAATAGTATCTAGAATGTTTAATTACAGGGAACAAAGGAAAGCTTGTTATGTATATAGACAGATAATAAGCAAAAACAGCTAAGTAATGGAGAAGTAAAATGTGATTGAAAGGTTCTTTATGTAAAGCTATAAATTTCAGTCCAGTTCTTGTTAATGCATATGTATAAAAAATAAAAAGACTGCATACTTTCACTCATGTAGAAGGCAGTTTTAGACTACAGTGTGGTACACTAGAAAGACTGGAGAAAACAGAACCCTCCTGTTTCTAAAACTGTTGCTCATAGTAGAGAAGTACTTTTGTTAATTTGTATCTCAATGGATGTTGATTCCAGTTCTATATAAAAGATCTAAGAACTCCGAATGGGATATGGATATATGGATGTTGTTTTTGGTTTTGTTTATTTTCTACTCAGTCATAGAGCCTAATTTGAATGCCTGAGAACCTGAGCATGAAAACTGTTAAAAATGAACAAACCTTACACTGGTTAGTATTTCATTGTCCAGGTAGAAAACAAAAAATGAACAGGTTTCAAATGCCTTCATGTTTCTAATCAACAATATCTTTAGTATACTGATTTTCTTGCCAATATCATGAATAAAAAGTCTCTTTTATTCAGTGGCCTTTCTGGAAAACCTGTTTTACTTAGCAGCCTTCAAAATTTACATATAGTCTCAGCTGTTGCAAAGGATTCATCTACTGTATTCAGACCAGTCTGTAAGATTCTTTGTGACGTGGAGGAGTAGTGCTCAGCAGTAAATGATGGTATAGCGACCTGTACCTAAAATCGAAAGCTGAGCTGTAAATTGGAAATCCAACGTCACAAACTTTGGCTTTTCCTATTTGCATGATGAAGAGAGTTCTTGAAGCTTCAGCTTTTCATCTGATTTGTTTGCTGGGACCAGCTTCCACCGCAGCAGCTGTGCCTGCCCATTATATATGGAAAACAAAACCTGAAAACATGCAGTATTTTTACACTGAGGCTTGAGAAGTCACAGCCTGGGGAGAACTGGAGATTCAAGGCACAATGAGAAACAGTCAAAGACACAGTGGTCTGTAGTAAAGAACTGAGAGAGATATTGAATGAGCAAGCTGCAATTCTTCTGACCCTGATCTCTTTACCTATGTGTGGGATTTACCTCCCTTTTCCCATTGATTTGGCTCTTCATTTCTAGAAGAGATCAAAGTTGGTGATGATGACAGCAACACTTAAAATAGTTGCAGAAAGTTAAAAAGGCAAAAAAGAAAAAAAAAAAATTTGTTACTTTCAGGCAGAGAATGGCCTAAGAGATAATGATATAAAACCAAGAGTCTCTGAATGGGAAGTGATTCAGGAATCTGGCGTGAAACTGAAGCCCATGTATGGCCCAGGATATACTGGCATGAAGAACCTGGGGAATAGCTGCTACCTCAATGCTGTCATGCAAGCCATTTTCAGCATCCCAGAGTTCCAGCGAGCGTAAGTCGTTCAAAGCTAGCACTTATTACTAGTTGCTGCATTCCCTTATGTCTTGTTTTTGGTGTTTTTTTTTTATGTAGAATGATATTTCAGTGTCTTTGACAAAAGATGGGCCAGGCAGAAAATTGATGTGTTCTATTGGTGTGGCCCAGTCCATGTAGCCTGTTGTTTCGTCTGTGTTCGAGTGATGCAATACTCAGCTTGCTGCTACATGCTTTGCTTTTCAACAAACTGGCTACTACAATATTTACCTCACCATTTATTGTTAGGAAATAGCCTTTATTTCTCTGAGAAAACTCAATAGAAACGTTATTTTAGATGTTTCAGTCCTGATTTAAAAAAGAAACAAAAAACTACGATTTTGCCCTGATAGAAGCATTCACTGGGGTTAGATTCAGTCGTTGCTATGATGCAAAATTTGACTTGCTAGCACAGAGGGAGCTTGTTGATGCATCACTGCTGAGGACTGTGTGTCTGTTAGCATATCTCTGAATAAATCTAGATGTGATATTTGAATGTTTGTGCTTTGTTCTTGCTGCCCAGGTATGTGGGAAACCTTCCAAGAATATTTGACTACTCCCCCCTTGACCCAACACAAGATTTCAACACTCAGATGTAAGTGGCACTTCTCAATAACTTACTTTCTCAATTTAAATAGAATCTGAATAATGGCAAGGCAGAAGAGTATGTCTGTGTGGGCTTGAAAGTGAAACACGGCACAGGGTAGAATGTGAAGACTTGCCTGATTAATTGCATATAATATTACCTCAGGGGCTTGAATACAGAATATTTCTTTTTCCTTTGGAAGAAAATCTATTTTTTCTGTTTTTCTCATGTTTTTTTTTTTTTTTTTTCCCATTTTCTTCCCTACAGGGCTAAATTGGGACACGGCCTCCTTTCAGGCCAGTACTCTAAACCACCCGTGAAATCTGAGCTTATTGAACAGGTGATGAAAGAAGAACACAAGGTATTTGACTGAGTTTGTGCAGCCTGGTAACTAGGTAAAAGTGATACCCTGAGAAAAGGGAACAGGTGCTGGGCATTGGAGAGCACGGGTGGATCTAGCATGGGATGCTTAGCAAGGTGGAATGAGCAGGACTCTAGTCAGGAATATATTAGTCAGGGACTATTTGTGCAAAGCATTAAAGTAACCATTCGTCTTGCTAAGAGTATTCTGCAGCTCCTTTGATGAGAGCAAGCGTTCCTAGAACTTTTTATCTTCTCTGAGGAAGGAAGAAATGCTGGTTAGAGGGTCCTGAGTATTTAGAAGGCAATTTCTAAGCTCTCTAAATTGCAGAAAGTAGTATAAAGAGCTAAAAAGTTGTTTTTGAGATCTGTGACAATATCTACCCAGTTTCAGGAGAAGTTCTTCATATCTTTAACGATCTTTTGATTTTTAGAAGTAATGATGATAATTTTTGACCAAGGCTTGACTGATCTATTTGTGTCAACAAGATTAATGGGCACTGCCTGTCTGTTTTGTCTTTGTACCTGTTCTTAGTTTTGTGAAGAAAAGCTGTTGGCAGCTTAGTGATGAGGTAGAAGTTTATTCTCTTCTTCAAGTTGCTATAAATTTCCCTCAGCATTTGGAGAGTGAGAATAACATCAGTTTCTATTTTGCCCCTTTGTTCAAACTCTGCTTTTGAATTTGCCACTGTTTTCCCTATGGTAATCAGATTAACAATTATCTTGAGCAAAATGTTAGTTATTTGGTCTGTGTTGTTTACCCAAGGGAATCTGTCAATATGTGGACTTGTTTCACTATTCAAACTATCTACTTTGAAACATCTTGTTTAGAGCAATTCTGGGAAAACTGGGTCTGGGATGTGTTAGCATCCCTGCCAGCCTCTCCTATTGTGATTCCAAGCAACATGCAGAGTTAACCAGACTTCACAGATGGGATATTTAGAAACAAATGGTCAGGTAATAACCAATAGCGAAAGTACTTCCTGTGGGAGGAGCTTTCTTTATGGAGAAAAAGCTTTCATATCGTGCTGTATTTTTATAGACAGGAGCAGTTGTACTTTTCAAAGAAGCATGGTGATGGTTTCCATGGAAGTAGGTATTTTCCTCTACCCGCATCTAATAGTTATCAATAAAGGAATTTCTCCAAAAATAAGAATGCCAGGAAGATTCTTGGCACAGACACAGCATTAGGTACAGAGTAGTTTGCATAATTTGAATGCCCCATGTCTCCTCAGCAATTGCTTTGTTTAGCAGTTATTCATTGTTTTGGAAGAAACCAATAGATGTGGCTTATGTTTCCTTTAAAGTTAAAATCTGTCAGTGGATCACTGTGATTAAGAAATAGCAGAATAGATTTTAACAGACTTCTCACCTTAAATTCTGACTAGCCTTGCTAAGTGTGTATGGGATATGAAGAAGGAATTAAATGCTGGATGTTCAGGACCTGAACTGTTAGAATAAACCTGCAACTCTGTGTTTAGCCCAACAGTCACTCCTAGCAATGAGTTGTTGAGATCTTTAATGACAAATAGTGTAAACCCCTGTCAGATAGTTGGTAGTAGCCGTGTATTGGCATTTAAGAATACTTGTACTGTTCGTACATTCAGTTTAATAAAACTGTAGTTACATGTATCAGATGAGTTTTTATCAAGCAAATCATAGCATGTACTGGGATTAGAAACAGCTTTCACTCCTTTCATTCTCTGAATAGAAGAACATCAGAAAAAATTGAGTATGGATATTTTTTCTGTTCTTTTGCTCTGGACATACAAAAACTGGATTTTATGGATTTAGGTGTGTTCCCCCTACCTCTCTCCTCTGCCAGCTCCCCCCAAAAATACTGATATACATACCTATTGTATTTTGTCATCCAGAGAGCTGCACTGATATTTATAATAAACTAATATGATTGCACAAGTCTTTAGACCCTCAACGTTTTCAAGTGCTTCTGGTTTGTGCCCATAAAATCAATTGTTCATTTCATTTTTGTTCTTTTTTTGCCTCCTACCTGCAAAGAAGTTCTCTAGTTTTCTGGGTCTTTGGAATTAATCCAAAGTTTTGGGGAGCTGTTGCTTGAGAAAGCATTCATGTGAGATATGCAGTGGTCCAGCACAGTCTATATTTAGCTGAACTGTTTCGCAACTGTTGATGGGGAAAGTATGCCAGGTATTCTATAAATATTCATGGTTCTGGGGAGCTAGTCTTCTTTTCACCACAGGAGCTTTATCTGGGAATGGCAGCAGCTTTCTTGGTCTCACTTTAACAAGTTGAAAGCCTAAATGGTCATCAACTAGGACTTGGTTTTCTTTTTACGGCTCTGCCATGTCTTCAGTTACTTTTCTTGCCCTAGAGGTGGAAGGGGTATAGAGGGCAAGATCCTTTCCTAGAGACACATGGCATGTTTCTCTTCTCCCTGCTCAAATGGCTGAGGAAAAAGTATATAGCTGGAAACAAGGCTTAAGTCTGAACAGAGAATTACGCATCAAGGCCAATGTGCCACCTTGCAGTATTCTTACTCCCGACGTAGGAAAGAAAGCCTGGTATTTAGTTATTTAAATTGTTTTATGCCCATCCTGGCTTCAATGAAAGAGAATTGAGGGCACAAAAGTGATGTATAACCCAAGATTCAGAAATCACTGAACACCTCTGTCAAAGCAGTACGAAGACCCGTTCTCTTCATGGGAGCCTCTAATGAGCATCTTAGCCTAATGAGGTTGCTGGTAAGTTGCCAGTAATTGAAAAACCGTAATTGAGAGCATTCTTCTGTTTTCAGTGAGTCTCAGGCTACCTTTCCCTAGTGAAACAAAGTTAAAATTTTGTACCTCTACTGTGTGCTGTGTGTACCTTCCATTTCTTGCTGCTTTTCCTATTTTTATAGCAGGACGATAGTGCTACTGCAGTAAAGATTGAGGTTGACTGAATATTTAGTAACCCCTAACATGTCCGAAGGGCTATGCTTTTGCTTGGACTCTCTTGAAATTCATTTTGTCTTATGGAGGATGATGGCAAATCTGAGCAAAAGATTCTGACCCTTTTGAAAGTGTTATTTTTGAAGGTGTCATCTTGAAAAAGCAATTTCAGGTGGGAAAAAAAGCTTCTTACGGTGATATAGAGAATCTGAAAGTCAAAACAAGGACTCAACAGCTAGAGATGTTCAGATTTGGAGCAGTTTCCTACTGGTGTAACTGAATAGCCAAAGGCAGTATGTTCCTGGTCTTTAAATGTGATCAACACCTACAAATTGCAAATTCATGTCTGTTCTTGGCAACTCATCTGGGAATTTATCCTGCATGTATTAGCTGCTCTCTGCTTCATTCTGTAGGGATCTCTGGAAGGGTTTTGTCCTGAGTATAGCTGGTGTATTAAAGTGCTTCAATGCCCACATAGTTTTAAGTGGAACAGGTGTCTGAAAGAAATGTCAAATATTAGAAAACAGTGTCAAGTTTAAGCCTTCCTGAAAACTGCTAACCTTTAGCAAGCGTTCAGTAAACTCTTTTAACTTGCAAATGTCATTGGAGAAGAAGATTGGGTGAATGCTGCAGGAAATGTCAAAAAAGATACCCTAAAACCCCCAAATAATAATTCAGGACCCTTTTAATTAAGATGGAAATCCAGATGAAACTGAAATATTCATTTCTAGGGCGACAGAAATGGGCCAAGGATGGACCAAATATCCCCAAATCACTCCACCAGATCTAAGAATGAACAAATCTCTTCTTTAAAAGCTTTCTTTCTTTCATTTATTTCTAGCCTCAACACAATGGAATATCTCCCCAGATGTTTAAAGCTTTTATAAGTAAAGGCCACCCAGAATTTTCCTCTAATAGACAACAAGACGCACAGGAGTTTTTCCTACATCTTATAAATCTAGTAGAGGTGAGAAATTCTGCATGACTGCTTCTTTTCTGTGGTAGTATTAGGCAACAAGGACTGAGTTTGTTACATGAGTGACTCATTTTTTAATATACTCTTTGTAACATTGAGTATGTAGAAAATGGCACCAATTTAAATGTTTTGTTTTAGAAATAATTTTTTCTTTAAATTATCCCTTCTCGTTACATCACATTATTGCATGACCACACACAGGGCCAGAGCAGCAAAAGATACAGAAAGGTCAAGCATCATTGAACAAGCTATAAAATGTATAAACATATGGCCATCTTAAATCCCTGTTCATTTTATGGTTGCATGCTATCCATTTGTTTGCCATATCAAAGTCTGTCTCAGAATATTAATGAATGGAGCAATCTAATCACAGTGTCCAACTTCCTTGCATATCCCAGCTGTATATCTTTGAGCCATTGTGGGAGGAAGGTCTCTCCTGATGAAGGACAAGTGAATTTTTATCAGTTGGATATTTCTTACAAAATGTTAGCTCTACTGAGCTCCAGCTCAATGCTGCGTGTAAAAAGAACCAATACAGGGAATTTTAATTCTCTTTCTGAAAAGGAAATTTACAAAGATGTTGTTTTGATCTGAAGTGTTTCTTTCTTGTCCATCCATCCTTCCCTGTTTTCCTAGTTTCCCCAAGAATCAAAGGTCTTTATTCACATGGTGGTCTGGATGATGATATTCACATTTGCATGCATGATATTCTGCATCCCAAAACATATTACTGATTGTAGGGTGCTTAGAAGACATTTTCTCTCTCTTTTTTTTTTTTTTTGCCTGATAACAGGTATTAACATGAACGATAAAGAGAAGGATATATTATTGGTATGGCATTTCTGTCTGGATAATGAATGAACCACAAATTGCTTGTTCTGTTTTAGTGCAGATTGAGAGTGGTAGGAACAATTCTGTTTGAAAAGATGTTCCATGTTATTTACCTGAGATTTCAGTCTTCGTTATAACCTGCCACCTTCCTACCTCCTTCTGTTCACCTTGATTAATCAGATTCATTGGTACATCTCCTGCAAGTTACTATGTGTAGAAAGATTTTGCTGTATATTGTGGACTTCAGTGGGATTCTCTGTGGATACAAGAGTTATTATGCATGCAACAATGCAAGCTGAGCTATCAGATCTGTGTGCAACATTGGTGTTTCTCTGCTTGCCATGAAGCAACCAGCAGTCTTTGGGTTCTCTGGTCATCTAAGGGACGATCATTAAAATGAATATTAATTTTCCTTTCAGAGGAACCCTGTAGGTTCAGAAAACCCCAGTGATGTTTTCCGGTTCCTGGTGGAAGAACGCACGCAATGCTGCCAGTCCAGAAAGGTCCGCTACACAGAGAGGGTGGACTATATCATGCAGTTACCTGTTGCCATGGAGGCAGCAACAAACAAAGGTAAAGAAAGAGATGGGTCCATTCACTGACCTGGTGTCTCTCTCAACCATGAATGTTGTCTAGTTGAGCCATGCAAAAGCTTTATTGATAGGTAGATTTTTGTATTTCTAAAACCTGCAAAAATAAGACTGTAGTGAGGAACATCATAACCACAATGCTCATTTAGCTTTCAGTGTCATGTTTATTTCTCAGATGAGTTAATTGCATATGAGCTGAAGAGGCGAGAAGCAGAATCTGCAAGGAGACCTCCACCAGAGCTCGTCCGTGCCAAGATCCCATTTAGTGCATGTCTGCAGGCCTTTTCTGAACCAACCAATGTGGAGGACTTCTGGAGCAGCGCCCTTCAAGCAAAATCTGCAGGAGTTAAGTAAGTGTCTGCCTATATAATAAAAATAACCTGTGTTAATTGTTACTACCTTTTTTTGCATGTGTCTAGATTTCAACCCTTCCACCTCTGTATGCTACAATATTTGTTTGCATCTGTTAAGTTTGATTGATGTAAGTTATATGAGGCCATGGTAGAAGACAGACATAAAAAAGGAACCTACCTTGTACACTTATATTTAGGTAGATGAAAGAACCAAGGACTTGGGCTAAGAAAACATTGAGATTAAATAGATTGGCAGTTGGAGGAATCTAGTATTCAGGGGCAGAATTTCTTGTTGATAACAAGAGTTAGTCTCTTATTAGGTTCCATTTTTATATGTCAGCAGTGAGGAGTGGTTGAAAAATGGGTCTGCAGCTGGTTTGCTGTGAGTAGGTACTTTCTATTTTTAGATCACTTATCAATGCCTCATTGCTCTCTTAGCGGACAGTGTCACTGACAACATTGTATTGAAAACTGGGAGTCAAGTGCATGTTGTAGAGAACGTGCAGCAGAAAGGTGTGGAGATTTTTTAAACTGTGACCATGCTGGAAGAAGATTCCAATCTCTTTAAGGAGATCCAGGGTTAATTTGTAATTTAATTCTTCCTCATCCTCAAGATCTGTTGTGGTTTAACCTAGCAGGCAGCTCAGTGCCACACAGTCATTTGCTTGCTTCCTCCTCCCAGAGGGAACCGAGGGTAAAAAAAAAAAAAAAAAAAAAAAAAAAAATAATGGTTGAAAATATGAGTCNAAAAAAAAAACAACAACAAAGTAGAACTCGTGGGTTGAGGTTTTAAAAAATAAATAAGGAAAATAAATACAGTAATGATAATAATATATATTTTTACAAGGCAAGTGATGCATAATGCAGTTGCTCAGCATTCCCCAAGCAATGGCCAGCCAGTCCCTGAGCAGCAGCTGCTCCCCTGTCCAACTTCCAGCCGTTTTAAAAGCTTTCTTGCAAGATGTCATATGGTATGGAATATCCTTTTGGCCAGTGTAGGCTTCCTGCTTCTGTCCCCTCTCAGCTCCTTGTGCCTCCTCAGCCCTCCTCGCAGGCAGGAAATGAACAGGAAGAAGAAGCTGAAACCTCCTTGGCTCTGTGCAGCTTCTGCTCGCAGCAACTAAAACATTGGTGTGTTATCAATGTTGGTTTTCTCCCAAAGCCAACACATGGCATCATATCGGACTCTACGAAGAAAAAATGAAGTCTGTCACAGTTAAATCAGGACAAGGTCTTTAAAGGCATTGAAAACTAAAGAAGAATTTGTTTAAAATTCAAAGTTTCACCTGCAGATAATGAAGTTACTAACATTGCACAGTGGAGCTAACATGGATTTAGACAGCTATTTAGAGTATGGAAGGAAGGCCTCATATTTATGATACGTTGACTGTATTTTACCCAGATTAAGGTGAATTAGAGGAAAGGATGTTATGTGTTGACAGAAGACAAGAGGAAAGCAAACATTCAGGATAGCAAATGTGGGGAAAATGGGAGCATGGGGAAAGAGAATGGCAGGACATGTGTTATTGCAGATACAGATATATGAAAAGTTACTGTACTTTGTGCATGAAAATTTTTCTATGAAATTTAGATTTTCAATTATGTTTATGAAATCCATCACTATTCATCTCACTCAGGCCTTGAGTTACTTAACTCAGTGTGCATGAAGTACTGAAATGTGTGCTGCTTTTGATTTTGTTGCCTTGCCTCACTGAATTGAATTTTCTGTGCTTCCCAGGACTTCTCGTTTTGCTTCATTTCCTGAGTACTTAGTGGTGCAGATAAAGAAGTTCACCTTTGGTCTTGACTGGATACCCAAAAAGCTTGGTACATGCCTTTTTTACTTAGCTTTTTCTCATTCTCTCCAAGGTAACCTATAAGGCATATATGCTTTCTTCAATAACAAGGATCTGATTTCAATCTCAGGTTGAATCCTAAGGATTACTTGACTCTAAGCAAATTTTATTTTATTGTGACAAATTAAACCAACGTATGTGGAGTTATCTTGACTATTTGTGGGTTGTGTACCAGAGTCCCTCCTATGAAGGGGTTGGTTGCTCTGTGAGATCGTTTTGCTGGGGTCATAAGCTTAAGTCATTTCTCTGTTTCTGTAGATGTTTCGATAGACATGCCAGATTTCCTGGATATCAACCACCTTCGAGCCATGGGTCTTCAGCCAGGCGAAGAGGAACTTCCAGACATTGCTCCTCCCATTATCATTCCTGAAGACCCAAAAGGTACTGACTTCTATTCTCCTGATCTTCTCCATGGAAGAAAACTGGTACCTGAAACTGTGTGTCAGATCAAAGGCTATGTCACAATTCAGCTCTCTAAAGGTTTTAATTTCGAGCCTTATCTTCAGTTCTTTACCAAGACCTGTTCATTTTTTATCCTCTTGCTCAATGGACTGACCTGGTTTTAGTGTGTTCGGGTGCTGGAAACTTACTTAAAACAGAACAGATTCTTGCTTAAGTTGGCTTAGTTCAGCCATCAGTCGTTTTATGCTTGTTTATAGTGCTAGTGGCACTTTGTTCTGAGTTGTTAGGGAGATTACTGGGCAGAAATGTCCCTGGTCTAATTCAAGACAAAATATCAGGGTTAAAAAGATCATTCTCAGTCTGTGTGAGGTCAAATGTTTCTATGAAAAAATTAAAAAACATGGTTGGTATCTGCTTAGCTTTCACGTAAATCTTCATTTTCCCTCTTTTTTTCCCTTTCTCATTTTTCAGATCATATGATGAACCATTTAGTGGAGTGTACGTATCTCATTTTTGAGACTGATATTTCAACTGCTTAAAAAATTGCCATACTTTTGCTCAGCTAATGGCTTCTCGTGCACATAGCATGGAGCTTTGGCCGCATGCTTCCTTTAACTAACATCTGACTTTTGTACTTGTTCAGCATTTGCATGCATGTGTGCAGGACTCTTAGGTGACTGTAGTAGCATCAACGTAGCCAGAATGTGAGCTGCTGTTCTCTCTGCAGCCGTTTTTAATATGAAATCTTATGTACTTGTGTAATAAAAGTTATTAGCAGAATGGAAGATATTAACTCAGATGCAATGTTTTACAATATTTTAACTTCAAATATACAGCCATTGAAAGAAAGATACTATTTTGCACCTATGACTTTATTTGTAGAATTGAGATCTTTTATGTTCAAACATTAAATATGTTTACAAATATATAAGATGAAATGTGGATTCTTTGGACAGAGCCTTATATTAACAACTGGCTATGTTGAATGCCAAGCAGCACCTCTCTAGGTTTGAAAGTTCCTTTGTGTTTTATATAATCTCTTGCTAAAGACAAACAATTTGATTGTTACTTTCATTTATGAATCTGTTGTACTTTAATTTAAAGTTACTGTGATCTTAGCAGCAACTTATTTCAGGTCTGGTGTGTACTGTGAAGGAGCTGGAACAACTGTGTGAAAAAAGGCAAGCTACTTCACAAAGACCTCTTTGGCTGTTACTTTGCTAATTCCCAGACAGCTGTAGTAGTACGCTTCGTCTCCAGCATCAAATTCCTTCCAAATGGATCTTAGAAAAGAAAAAACTCATATTTTTGTCATTTTAGTCATCCCATAGATCTGTTCTGCTCAAAGGATATTTGAATGATTATTTCACAATAAGTTTAAATATAAACTGTCATTCAGAGGCCAAATTCAGCCGGAGACTGCTGGATCCAGCAGCCCTTGTTTCTCTCTCCTGCAAGATCCTGCCTCTAAAAGAGGTGATGGCTTTTGGCAGCCTTCAGCACCTAACTTTTCCACACTTTGAAATTCAGGAGTTACTTTATTTATAAATGAGGTCCTGTAGAAAATTATGAAGGTTTAAGGACCTATGCAGATTGCTGAGGCAACAGATTACCAATGAGTTCATTATAAAACTATAATGCTTCATACAAGGCTGTTTACTAATGGATATGGCTTTGCTGCGGTACTGAAATCCTAGCAATATGTGCACCACAAGTAACAATAAGAAATACTATACAATGATTAAATTAGACTTTTATATACTAGAAAATCCTTTATTTCAGCTCTGGATATTGATGAGTCTTCAGTTATGCAGCTGGCAGAGATGGGTTTTCCTTTGGAAGCATGTCGGAAAGCTGTGTACTATACAGGCAACCTGGGTGCTGAAGTGGCTTTCAACTGGATCATCGCACATATGGAAGAACCAGGTCAGTGACTGGAAGGTGGAAGTAAGTTCAACTTCTGGTTGTGTGTTCTGGCAGTCAGTTGAAATTTCATGATCTGTTACAGCCAAACAGTGGCCCCCTTCCCCACCCCAGGAAGCCTGGAGGTGTGTGTGAGTTTTCCTAAGCTGCTCCTAGGATATGCAGGAAGAAGACAACAGACCTAAGTTACATCAAAAGTACTGTCTCCTGCCCTCACTGGTGGTGTGGGACAGCTCTCTGTTTTTCACCCTTTGGCTAGGTCTGTGCTGCAAAAGGGAAAGCTGACGTGATTGAGAGTAAGTACAGAGAGCCCCGTTGTCTGGATGCTTTTCTTCCATGTCAGCCTTCTTTAGCTCAGGTTAGAGCATCATCCATAGAACCTGGACATCCTTAGAACCTGGACCTATTTACTGATGGACAGGACTGCTAGGTATTCTCCACATCCTGTAATGCACCCATGCAAAGTTTCAGCCTGGGATTCAGTACTGAGCACTCCCTTGCCAGGGAGCTCCTGACTTGAATGAGTTCCCATTTCATTGTGGATTTTTGTGTTGCTTATGTAAATGGTGAATACATTTTATTTGGGCATAACTGACATGTTTCAACTGTGGAATCAGTTCATTTTATAACTATATGTGTGTCAGCTGGGTTGTCTACTCTTCTGGTGTCATCATTGCTTCTATGCCGATCTTTGCTACTTTCCTGCAGTTGTCACACTTCTGTGATGTGCTGAGTTGTTCCAGCCTGATCAGTATGAGATTGTCTAGCTAGATGTTTTGTGATGTGCATGTTCAGCTCTTTGTTTTAAGGCTTTTCGCACATCTGCAACCCGACTGGGCAAGTGAAATAAACGGTATGCTGAATTCCAGGCTGCTTTTGAAGTCTTTTTCGTTTGTGTATATTGTTGACTTTCCAGTTCTATGGGGCAAAATAATTAACTGATGACTGTTTGGTTGTTCCAGACTTCGCGGAGCCATTGGTGGTACCTGTGTTTGGAGGAGCTGCTTCCAGTGGAGTGGCTGGGCTAGGGGCTGTTGGGCTGGATAACCAACCTCCTGAAGAGATGGTCTCCATCATCATTTCCATGGGCTTCCAAAGGAACCTAGCAATTCAAGCGCTGAAGGCAACGGTGAGTTCCATTGGTAGCGATTGAGACATGATATTATGTGCTTTGTTACGTGTGCGTCTTCAGATGCCTGTGAAACATGCATATAAAAATCCGTGTAGTGGATGATGCTCATAGAACTATTCCAGCAAAGTCTGGAATTGCCTGACTTGGTTGGGTTCAAGTGAAGAAGGTGGATTTTGTGGTTCACATAATGATAGAACGTGGACAAAAATCTGTTGAGAAGCGATCAGAGTGCCTGGAGACCATGCATCCTCAAGTTTTCAGTGCTGATGCATGTGATCCTTTTTTGCTTCAAAGACCGATATGAGAGTGGTAGGATGATTCTAGAGAATGTATTAAGGACTGTTCTTTTTTGCTTGTTTGACTCGCAGAACAATAACTTAGAGCGTGCACTGGAATGGATCTTCAGCCACCCTGAACTTGAGGAAGATGGTGAGCCTGCTTTGAACATGATGGATATGGAGAACCATGCTAATGCGAATATCCTTGCAGAGACAGGATCAGAGGGACCCAGGATCAAAGATGGGCCTGGAAGTAAGTTCTCCTTCAGCTTAGAGTTTTGGCTATTGTGTCATTGTGTCGCACGTACACCATTCATATAGCTCCTTTCTGTTTTGAAAGTACTTACATTTTTTGGACGTGATCTAGAGAATTTACTTCCAGAATCCTGCTTCTGGAACTGAGTCTGATTCTGTGGAGCTAAGTTCTGTGGGCTGTGTTTGCTCAGTAAACTTTCTGTGGACTTCCTGAGTAACCTGAGCCCAAGTTTCTTGTTTCCAGTGTAAAAGTCTTTTTTTTGGCCTAGCCTTTTTTCTTTTTCTTCCACTTTTTTTTTTTCCTGTTGCTATAAAATAAAAGGACAAGGAAAAGTGAAAATGTTTAAATCTTTAAAAGCTGAGCATCCCAAAGATAACACTACTATTGCAGACCTGAATTTCTGTCCTTCTGTAGCCTCATGGTTGGGGTGTGGGGTTGATGTAATCCTTTCAACCAAGTTCCTTTTTCTAATATGGCAGGTATTGTTGGTATCCTGCAAGTACTGCTTTGATGTCATCTTTTGGGTGTTTTTTGCTTGGAGGCCCTCAGTCATACAACTGCTAAATAAACCAGAAGATGGAGCTAATGTACAGCAGTCCAAGCTGTGAAACAGGCAGAAAACCTGTTCTAAGTGTAACAGCACTAGAGCACTAAAGCTCAGTGGTTCTAAGATGCACACAACATTTCTGAAGGGTCTTCAGTGACCTATTCCATTAACTGCTGTATGTTTTACACTTGTCCCTCTGATCTTGACTGTGATAGTCTCATACAAAATTATCAACCAATTCGATTTTGTTTCTGTGGTTGCCATTATTATATAAGGGCGTCCATTTATTTGTTTCTAATGTTAAAAAGTCCAATCTCCAGTCCCATGGAGACATGAGAATCACTGATTGTAATTAAATTTAAAAAAAAAAAAAAAAAAAAAAAAAAAAAAGATTTGGAATAATTATTTTTTGTGGTACTTAGCCTTTATAGACTGAGACCATTTACTGAGTGCCTGAAATCCTGATAACCAACATGATACTGTAAAATGGCTCCAGAAAGCCCTCTCCACCAAAATCCAGGCCTCTGTCCTTATGCAATATCCTGAAAGAAGGTACCCTTTTACTTTTGGTGGTAATCTGGGTGAATGGCATGAATGGGTGGGGAGCAGGAACCAATGATGGGTTCTCCAGAGGCTCTAAGTATAAAAATTGTCCTTTGTATCAAAGGAAGAGGCTTCTTTCCTGTTCTCTTTTACGGGCTGCTGAAGTTCAGAAATCCTATCTCTTGTTGGATTTACAGGGGATCTGTGATCATGCTCATACACATAGCTAATCTGTGTGCAGAATGAACTCCTTATCTAGCACTTTCTGTGGTGCTCTCTGTGAAGTGGGAATAAATCTGCTGTTTTCTCTTTCCAAAGCTGTGATCACAGCCCTGCCGTTTGTGCACAGATGTATGTGGGTTTGGCTTGGGTTGTTTTGATGTTTGACAGTGGATTTGAGCACTTTAAACCAAGCATATGCTGCAGTCTTAACAGAAGCTGCATTTGGGGATGCAGAGTCTGAGTTAGGAGTGCTCAGATGCTTCTCTAGGATTAAAATGTCTCCCCTAGATTCATATTGCAATGCTACCAATAAGAGTTATGCTCCATTTGTATTTGTTAAACAGGATACGAGCTGTTTGGGTTCATCAGCCACATGGGAACATCCACAATGAGTGGCCACTATGTTTGTCATCTCAAAAAAGAAGGAAGGTGAGTGGAAGTGAGACAGAGACACACAAGCGTGAGCAAATGTTTTCTTTGCAACATGCATCTGTTCAGAGCAGGATGTGTATTCATGGCACGCAAAGCACACATTACTATTATGTGTACACATCCCACCAAAGAGATGAGGTTTCTGATGTTGCTGTGATTGGAGAAGTGGTAAGTCAACTCTGATACTGCTGAGACCATGTTGATGTGTACCATTGGCTGTGCTGCCATTGTATTCCAAATCTCTATTTGTTGAAGGGTATCAGTTCTGTACCTGATTCTCCGAGCTTCCCTCAACTTTCTCTCGTTTCTCATCAGTAGAAACCATCAGACTATGGGCTGATACTAGCACTAGCATTGCTAACACTGTGGATAGTGATCTTGGCTGTGGTTTTCATATGCTCTTTTTTTTTTTTGTAGCATAGATTTTCTTTCATTAAAACTGTAAATACAAATTCCTCTGCACAGCCCTCTTCCTTTTCAGTTCCTGATATTGCCAGTAAACCTGCTTTAGCTGTTTCTCTGTTTTTTTTTTGTTCCTGTTGCAATGGCTAAATTTAGATTTTAAGCAATTTGAAATTTGGATCTGAGAAGTCCCTGATAAACTCATCATTATTTTTATACACAGTGAATATAATCTGTCTTGTTTGTATTTCAGATGGGTGATCTACAATGACCTTAGAGTCAGTGCCTCAGAACGACCTCCCAAAGACCTGGGCTACATTTATTTTTACCACAGGATACCAAGTTAGGCCTCAAACCTATTATCTGGCCTTAAGAAGCCATAAGCCTTTTTAACCTGCCAAAAAAAGCATCCAAGAAACAAAAGAGAAAACCAACAGAAGACCCCTAAGCCTCGAACTACCAAAAAGCGAAGGAAAACATGGGATATTTATAGTTTATTTAAAAATGGTCATTTGATGCCTTCTTAATTGTTAGAGGGAAAATTCCTATCAGGTGATGTATAGTACCTTGTTTTAAATTTATACATCTTAAAAGATACCTTAAGACCATGCAGATTACTGGTGGAGTTTGCAGCAAGTTTATGGAGAAAACAGAAGTTTCAGAGTTGGACAAAACCAGACCAGTTCGGCCCAACTCCTGCATGTTCAGTCCGTGGATCTACTGAAGACCATGAAGAAATATTTGCATCTTTGGTAACTGGGAGCCACTCTTTTCAACCAAAGTCCAGACCACTTAGGGAAATCATACCGCATCAAGTTGGAGGGAAGGAGTGTGTGAGTGTTCTTCAAAGCAGAATTTCTTATTTGAGATTATTTTCATTACAGTGAGAGAAGCCAGCTACAGTTATATCTGTTGGAATTCAGTCTTAGAGTGTTTCAGTTTGCATTTTTGATGCAAAAACTTAAATTAATGGAGATGTCAGTGCCCTGTACATTTTCTGCCAAAGAGATATAGTGGATTTTATTTTTACAGAGGTAGGTTTCTTCATCCTCTCTAAAATGTTTGTTTTGCGAGTTCTTCCAACAGATTCAAGATCATAAGTGGCTAGAAGAAAGCGTTTTTTCTGACCATACAACTAAATAGCATACTCTCAGGAAAAGCAAGCCTGTCGCTTATTTTCTTCTTATGAAGGGTGCTTTAGAAGGAGTTAATGTCCCATTATTTATTTCAGGAAAAATTGCATCTAGATCACTCACATTCCAGCTGAAATCAACTCCCTGACAAAATACTTGCAGTACAATTCTTCCTGCCAAAGGTTGCTGAAGTATTTATTTCCATCCATGAATGGGGAGAAAATGCTTAGTAAAATTGCTGATTTATTGATTGACCTCTCCCTTCTTCCCTCCTCCCTTTTGAAAAACAAAAGCAATAATTTGTTTCAGTTGATGTTTCAGGTTCCTTGAAATGTGCAAACACACCAATAATCTGCTCTCTTCAAGAAATACCTTCAAGAAGGGGTTTTTATATCTCTGGCAGGGATGAAGGGGTGGGTAGGCAGGGGCTGGCCTTTCCTGCCCTTTTGTTTTGTTTTGTTTGTGTTACTTCAGTTTGCAGCACAGGCAAGAATATATATGTGGGTTTTTAAACTGTAATGAAAAACATTTATTCTAAGGAAAAAAATACAATGCTGAATGTGATACTTTTTGTGATTCCAAAAAGCTACCAAAGGTTCACAAGTATGTTAGCCACTGCTTAGAGATGGTTGATGGAGTTGCCTCATATAATCTTATTAAGCCTCCAAAATAAATGGGAAGGATTAAAAAAAAAAAAAAAAGAAATCTTATTGAGCTGTTGTTACATTTTCTCTGTAGTGCCTGCAAGTTTAATAGTGACATTCAAGCAGCTACAGAAGAGAATTAAAAATCTGGTTGCGAGAAAGGCATTTTATTTTTCCTAGATTTGGGAGAAAAAGAATTCTCCCTCTGGTCATATAGCCTCGTACAGAGCCAAAAAAAGAGATTTTGTTTGAGTCAGTTTCTGATCTTAAAAGATGAGAGAAATCCTAGTGCAGTAATTCTGTAAATTGCAAGTGGTGCCTCCTGGCTGTGGAAGCTTCCTCCGTTAAGCACTCCTCTTGACACAAAAGAAAGATGCTCCAGCACGTTTCTCAGTGGCTCCAGTGAGATCCAGCTGTTTTGTAGTTACTGTGGAACCAGTTCTGGGCAAAATAAAACCTGTCAGTAATTTTTTTTTTTTCCTTCTTCAAGGTTTTATGAGTATTTGTGTATTTCACCAGAAAATGCCAGGTTCAAAAGTGGGATCAGCAAATTATGCAGCGAAACATCTTCTATTTAAAGCAAAAGAACAAAACATTCATGTTTCTATATTTGTGCTTTTTCATTCTGGCAGTGGAAAAAAAGGACAAAAGGCTTTTTTTTTTTTTTTTTGAATACTCAGTTGTAT
>WBMW01002597.1:251798-313519 GCA_013396635.1 Penelope pileata | reverse complement strand
TTTTTTTTTTTTTCCTTAGCAGTTGTCTGCGTGTGGGATTTCTTCCCAGCCACTCTCTTGCTTTGCCTTCAGGACGGCAGTGCTGTGATCCTGGTCTGTGTTTGCCATGGAGCAGCTAATGGACGTGGCTGCTTATTCTTTGGTGGTACGCTTGGGCAGCAAGAACCAAACTGTAACATCTCCTGGCAAAACCCACCAGTGGCAAGAGCACAGTTACTTGCAGCCTAAGCCTTAGTGGATTTTTAGTGTGTGTTCCCTTTTCTTCTGTAGTGGAAAGCTGTTTAGGCCACAGTCAGAAAAGTCAGCTGGCTGCCAAGAGTTTTCCTTCTGCAGGCAAGCTGCAGCTTCTATGGGTTTTGTTGTTGTTTCTTTTTTGTTGCTTTGNTTTTTTTTTTTTTTTTGTTCATTCGTTTGTTTTGTTGTTCTGGACCATCCTACACATCCCCTGAGAGTGCAGTCAGGCATTCAGATCCATCCCAACTTCATTTCTCAGAATCCCTCTCCTGTAACTGTCACAGCTGCTCTGTCCACAGCAGGGCACAGGAATCTTACCTCCCTCTTGTCTCAAGCTCTGCTTATGTCAGTCTCACACAGCAGAAGCTGTGGGCTGTCATATCTGTTCTGCCAGCTCTTGCACCCCTTTGTTTGCCAGAAGCCAAAACTGAGGTCGCTGTGGGCCAGCTCCCACGGTGGTGTATGGGCAGTGCTGGCTGACAATGCAGGGTGCCTTTGAGAACGCTCAGGGTGAGGTGGTGATCCGATTACTTCTAAGTGTGCATCCTCCATGCCAGGTTGCAATGGATGGGATATAGCCATGTAGAGAAGTTTTCTCCTATCAGAATAAAGGAAATTCTATGTTTTCTTGAAGAATTACTTTCATGGCATTGTGAAGAACAAGATTAGGAAGTTCCTGCATTCAAATGCTACAATTTGTGCTTTATTTGGTGACTTTACATTTGCAAGGAGCCCTTCCTTTAGCAAGTCTGTCAATCACTTAAAGTGGGCTTCGGTGTTCAATTGTTGATTTTTTCTTTCTCTCCAGAAAGATTGTGCTGTGATGTTACTTCTGCTGTTAGTTTGAAGTGTGCAGTTGCATCATCTTAAGGAAAAATTCTTATACATCTTTTTCCTCTCATACAGAGGGAGTGTATGTGCAAAATCCTTTGGTCCAGTTCTCAACTGCCTTAAATTCCAGTTGTGAGTGTAATTGATCAACATGTTGAAATAAAAATAAATGATGAAAAAAACCTCTTAGAAAGTAACTCAGTGAGCATATTAAAAACCTTTTGGTAAGGGAAATAGTCTTTTGTAGGCTTAATGTGTGAGCAGAGAAGCACAACTACATCATAAGCAATAGGAAGGAGGCCTCCTGTTAAAATTGCTTTATTTCTCTTGGAGAAGTCCCTCTTTTCAAGTAATTAAAGTCAAAAACCATCTTCAAATTGAGAAGCGATTTGGAAATATTTGAAGCCACAGACAAAGTTTATTTTTTAAAACATATTTAAAAATTGCACAGTTATAAATACAGATAAATAAATACAATTTAGTATGTGGAAAAGAACCCAAGGAAGGCATGCTTCCATTACAGTACAAAAATACTACATTAAATGGTGCTCTGCAAATAGTAATTACCAGCTTAATAAATTGATCACATCCAATATGCACGTAGTTCATTTCTGAGGAAATAGGTTATTATTTTAAAGAGCAGTGCAAGGAAACATCAAATTAAAGCATCAGTAAACTACAGCTCTGTGTTTAATATCATACACAGCTGATAATGCACTAGGCATACCGAGGTGAGTTATTTGTCGTAAGAAAGGTTTTTTTTCCCATATGTACTTGCAGACCCAGACTGTCGGTCCGGGTCAGTCTGGACCTTTGTAAGGGAATGTAAACATTCAGGGGCAGGGCTGAGCTCCCACCCTCGCATCCCCCTCGCTGGGAAGCCTTGCACTGCCCCGACCACAGCGGGACGCGCTGGGTGGACGCGGCAGGTCTGCCAGCAGCAGGGCTCCTCACACAGCCCGGGTGAAAGTGTGTCAGCCCCGTGGTCTCCTCGTCCTGCTATGTTGGCTTAAAAATAAAGCCAAAACAACTGATGCAAGATTGCAAAGGTTTTCAAACAGTTTACAGCATGTAGAAGAAGCCGCGCAGAATGCCTCTCAAAACTAGATTGTTTTATTTTACTCTAGATATGTTATACTCTGATGTATAAAATATAGTTATAAATGTTCTGGTTTTTCTGAATTTACAGTAAGTACTGATATTAAAAAGGCTATTGAAATTAAAGGTCTAGCCAACGTCAATGACGTTCTGTAAATGTGGAAGGGGAAAAAAGATCAAAGCACGTTAAGTCTCGACCATGCAAGCTTGCTGTCACATGTGCAAGCACTGGTAAAGGTACAGCGTATCTTAGGAAACTCGAGGTCCCTTCTGTCTCTCTCCCATGTACAGTGCTGTTGTTCCAGGGCTTCCTGTGGGTGCTGTGGCATGCTTGGTTTGCGTTGGGCTTAGGTTTGTTCAGAGCAGTGGTCGCTTCATGCATGGTACTCTTGTCTCTGATAGATTTCAGCAGTCCAAAAATAGAGCTGTAATGAAGTAATCTGGTTTCTAGCCTCGCTGAGGTTTGTGATAGTAGATAACGCTGTATTGCATACCCACCCACCACGTTTTTTCACAGCGTGCAGTACATTTTTTCTACCGCTTCTGTGAATGCTCAGTTATAAACATTTATTACAGAGATTCACTGTACAGACTGCAAAGCTGACAGCACTGGTGGCCAGAATTCTGTTTGTCAACCGTGCAGGTTATTACGTGAAGTAAATTTGTCTCATTTTGCAGATGCAAGTTCAAGCAACAGAGACCTGCAGCCAATTTTTGTGTCAGTCCAATTCTCACTGGCCCTAACAGGCAATGATTTAGGCCTCAGTCTTTGTGGCTGCTGGTAACAACATCAGTTATTCCTCTCACGATGGCCTGTGCTCTGTAAGTGCTGCTAGGATCACCTGGCTGATCTGTTGGTGTTGTCAGGGTTCTCCTCCCCAGCTGACAGAGAGGCCCAGGTTTTCTGAATTGGCTCATTAGCTCCTTGTGCTCCATGTGCTGAGCTTTCAGCTGAGTCAAGTGTCTGCAGCTGGCATGGGTGGGTGCAGCAGATGCTCAGATCAGTGAAGTTTTACACCTCCGTGCTTCAAACTGGGCGGTCAGACAGCAGGCAGCCCTCAGAGCTAGCAGGCAACTCGGAAAAGCGTGGCCATGGTAAGTGTGCACTGAGGCTATAGCTGTCTCAGTGGTTTGGGGGAGTCTTTTTCTCTGGTTTGGTGCTATCTAGTTTGGTAAAGAAAATGTGAAAATCCGAACCCCCAGCTTCCCAGTGAAAGCTGTGCACGTTTGGCTTCTTGGTTCTTAAGATACCAAAATTTGTCTGCAAAAGCTGTTGCTGCAGATGTCTGTCAATAAACACTTGAAGCAAATGTGAAATCCACAACACGAAGTGGTTTCCAAGGATGGAATTTAAAAAGGGCTCTGTTTTGTTTAAACTGTTGCAAATAACATGAACTCAGTTCTGGGTTTGGCAGATGCAAAGTGCTTCTAAAACATCCCCCAGAGGACAGTGATTAGTAGTTGAATGCCCTAGGTGTGCCTTCTGCATGCAGTCTCGAAGCATACACTCAGGGAGCAGCCCCGCATGCTTTGTGTTACTATTTCGGTATGGTTATTTGTTAGTGCAGCTGCATGCAGAATTGTTGTGAGGTTTTGTGTTATTGGAACCTCCCCCAGGATATTTTTATAAGTGCTCTGATTTAACAGATCTTAAGAACATACCGTTACACACAGACATGTTTATGTGTTTACCTGAAGATCAAATCCCTGCTTCAAACAGACACAAACCAACCTATTGCATCAAGGGTTATGGAGTCATTACAGTTCCAAGAGATCAGCAAGAAACGAGCCTGTTGCTTTCATTGTACGGCCTCACTCCGCAAATAACCCCTCTGATTTCGGTGACTGTTCAGCACGTGCAGTGCAATCAGAGGGCAGCACTCATCTGGTGACTGTGTGTGAGCTGATCATGCAAGGACCACAGCCTCCGAGTGCTCAGCAGCTTGGTGGATCAGACTTGTTCTAAGTACTCAAACTTTTGCAGAGGAGAGGGACAGTCACAAGCTTGGCTTAGGAAAGTGCTTCTAAATTGCATGAAATATATAAAATACAGGAAGGACTCAAAAACTTGGAGTCAATTACCTGGCAGTGATAACTCCCCTCTGGAGAAGGAGGAGAGCAGCAAGAAGGGGAAGCAGGAGTGGGAGGTGGTGAGAAACTATTGCAGCACTAATTTGGCATCACCATGTAGGTGCTGTACTGTTGTCATCCTGGAGTGTCTCGGGGTCTCTTCTCTGCTGAAGTTGCTAGTCTTGGTGTAAATCTGCTTCCTTCCTTAGATCTGAGCAGACGTGCGCTTGTGCTGCCTTCTCTGCGTGTACACGGGTGACCTCACGCACTGAGACAGCGGCGTTCCCCTGCTCTCCTGCAGTTCTGCAGGGTGCAGCGGCTGCTGTTTGCCCTTCCTTGCACACCTGGATGAGGTGGGGACAGGAGGAGATGCTGACCTGGGGGGGGTCACAGGGAGCACTCAGAAGAGGCTCCAGATCTCCTGTCTCTTACCATCATGCTCAATCTGCTACTGTTCAGCAGCCGCATTATTTATCCTGCCTGGTGCCTGGTTAGAAGTGCAGTAGCTGCATTTCCTTCTCGAGGTGTTCATGTGCTGCTGCCTCCCCATGTGATTCCTGTGCTTGCTGCTGAATATGCAATAAACGCCATGGAGGGGTCACACCAAAGCCATGTGGAGCCCTGCCCTGTGTCGTGGCAGTGCTTGGCGGTGGGGGCTAAAGCAGGACAGTAAGGCCCAGGGTACTGAGGCATGCTCAGCACTGAACCAAGAAGTACCAGGAGCTACTGAGCGCAGAGAAGCCTGGTGTGGAGGCCCCCGACAAGTTTTCCTAATAAAATTGCTGTTACTTGTACACGTGCTAGAGGAAAAAGAGATTTAGTGAACTGTCATCAATGTCAAATGTCCCTTGTCGTTCTGACTCAAGTTTGTGATTTGGAAGGTATAAAAATATAGTTCTTGAGCAGCTCATTCCTCTGGCTAATCCCTAATTATCCTACAGCAGAAGGTATTCTACAAGAACTCGTGTGATGGTAGGGCATCAGGCAACATCTAAGCACATGTGCCTTTGCTTTGCAGCCTCTTCTCAAAGCTGCCTCCCTTCTCTCTTATCGCTCCCCAGATTCAATTGCGCTGCACCTTCTGCTCTGCCTTATCAATACAGGGCTGTCACCACACATCGCTGTCAAAGCAAAAGAGCAAACTGTTGTCAGCAGATATGCATACAGCAGCCCGCTTCGCTGAAATGACATTCCCAGGCAGTCCTTGATAACCAGTCCTTAGAGAACGTTTCAGGAGTCAGTTGTTATGCTCAATAGGTAAGTAGGAATGTATATAAACAATGATTTGTTTAAACAAAGCACTATTAAAAAATTCCTGTAGCTGTTTCAGCACCTCTATTCCGTGGGCAAGAATGAGAGGTAAGCCTCTTATTTTTAACAAGAAATGATTATATTTAACAAATCAGAGTTGGTGATTAGAGGCAGTGATTACACTGTCTTACATGGAATTTTCCTTTAAGTGGTTGCTCAAAATAACAGGCAGCTGCGAGAAACTTAGGTTGGACAGTTTCACCAGTACCAGTTCCCACAGAGCTGCTTTCTCTGTGATTTGTGCACGTGAGGTTTTTTTAAACAGATAATTGAGCTGTTCCTTGGGTTTTTGTGGTTTTTTTTTTTTTCTTTCAGTGCTGTTTGCAGGAAATGTGCTGCTTGTCCCACTTTGTCACATTTCAGAAGCTATCCTGCACCTTACGTTCCTGACCATGAATTGACACAGTAGCCATTCAATTTACATTTCTTTCTTCTGGTATTTAGAAAAACTATTTAAAATATCAGCAAATGAAAATTACCCCCCTAAAAATATTTATTCCTATATCTGACTGACAGGTTTACCTCGAGTTCGACCTGTTTGTGCTGGCCCCAAATCGATCCATCCCTCGTGTAGCTGTGCAGCCCCCTCCAGTACAGCTCCCTGTCCACCCAAGCAGGGAAAATTAAGATGATATGCATATAGATCTTTAAGTAGCAACACCTACTGATGTTATCTAAGGATTTAGTCTGCTATGATAGATGTCACTGAAACTTCTGCTACTGTTTGCCATTACAGCAGGATTAAATTTCAGTCCCAATTGTACAAGCATTAAATAGATGATTCTTTTCAACAAAAATTTTCCCTCGAGCATGGGCTGCAGGCATTAGCTCCTACGAAGACTTTTCTTTATTTGCAAAAGATCTCTGTGGCTTAATATGTTTTGAAATGACATAATACACATAATATGTGCATGCACATGCATGCATATGTAGTACCTGATGCATAATAGATAACCTTCCTAATAGATATTGCAGTTTATACTGTGTTTGCATCATTTAAACATAAGAATATTGAAAACCCTCTTATCACATTTCAAGAAATGCTTTTTGGTCCTCTATGCCAACAAGGCTGTCCTGTACATTCTGTAGTAATTAAAATAAAGCATAGCACAATTTTACGCAATGAAAGATTAAAGTGCATAAGTACACATAGACAGGTCCTGCTGTGAGCTCCTTTGAAGCAGACATTCTCTGTCCATGATCAGGGATAGCTGGTTTAAACAGCAACAATTCTAGTGCAAATTACTGCCTCTGCTTGCAGTAGCTGTCCTTCCAATTTGTACATGGCCTAATCTCATAGAGCTCCACATACAACGTTCCTGTTAATATCGCACGTGGCTTACAACGCTGCGAGCCTGCAGAATTTGGCCCAAATTAATCAAGGTACCTTCAGAAGCAAAGATTTTCTTGAATGTCAACTAATAAATATAGTCGAAACAAAAATGCATCCATTTTACATGCATCTATTTTCAGAGCTCTGTTAAAGATGGAGCTTGAGAAGATTTTTTCAAGGAAACCGAAGGACAAGGAATCCATGTTGTATGGCAAAGTGATGTCAGCGTAGTGTGATGAGCTGCTAAGCAGGTTCCTTGGATGTGTTGCTTGCCATTCTAATGTGCAATAATGATTATCGAGGTTTGTTTTTAATACATTTTTCAGTGTATAGCTGTGTATATGTGTTGAGAGATAGCTTGCATGGGATGAAGATTCTTCAGAAGTGGCTATTTCATCTAGTTCAGGGCTTTGTCAGATTAGTTGCTGCTCATTTTGATCCTTTGAGCATATTTACGATATTTTGTGCTTTTGAACTTTTCCTTTTTGAATCATATCCAAGAGAATTCCCCTACCGATCTACAGCCATGATCTTTTGGAAAATGTGGTCATTTTGAGATGAATAATAAAAGAGTTCTCTGCTTCCTAATGTAACTTAATTTGTAGATACTTTTTACTACGGCTCTAGATTAAAAGCTCGTAACAGAATGTCTAGATCACCCACATTGGCAGCTTGAAATAGTTCTGGCTGGTCCATCATAGACAGAGCAATCCGAAGTGCTGCCCAAATATTGCCTGATAGAGCAGGATGGGGAACCTGCTGTTGATTCCTGCTCTTCCTTTGCAAACTGAGAGCAGTGAGAAAATTGCTGACAGCCTCTCTGCAGGAAAGAAGAAAAAACAAATATGCAATGTAATTTGCTTAGTAAATAGGGTAAAACTTTAGGAGATACTATTCTAGAATTGAGTATATTTTTAAAATGCTCTTCACCAGTCTTTTTGTGTTATTCTTGTTGGATTTTCTATAAACAAGTGGACATGGCTTGTAGTAATCCAGACCTTACTCTATTTGTACTTCTGGGAAAATTGTCTTTGTTGCTGTATAGGGCCCCTTCATCTTAAATGTCTTAAGCTGACAGTTAGGACCATTTTTATGTATGCTCTTGTTCCTGAAGGTTGTATTAAAAGTACTTTTGGCAGGATTAACTACTTGAAGCAGTTTAACTGAAGTTTCCCTTCTCAAGACAGGATTTTATACTTTCTTTCTGAACAAAGCTCTTAAGCACAGGGCTGAGCTTAAGTGTGAGAACAATCCCACAGATTACGAGAAGAGTACTTGCACTTAGAGCTAAAAAGAAAAATAAAAAAAAAAAAGCTTAAGCAGCTTGAAGGATTTATTTGTTTTTATAAGAAATTCGGTAGTTTGGCTATGTAGGATGTGTGGATATGAGAAAGGTATCATTCACTTATTAGTGCTTTGTACATTTGTATGTATATATATATTTATAATAGCTGAGATTATTAAACTGTATTCTGATTTTTTTTTTCTTAGATAGCTCCAACTAGAAAAATGCTTTTTCACTTGGTATAGATGATCCCTGACTCTTTTGTTTACACATTTTTCTAACTTACCTGTATGCCCCTAGGTTGATGCAGCTTATGCCTAAATTGTATCTGGACCTAATGAAGCCAGGCTGTATTTCTAACGCACGTGTGTAGGCCTCAACAGCTTCTTCACTTCGATCCCCGTTGGCCAAGGTTGCTCCAAGACGGTTCCATAACGTGTAGTCCTGGTGAGAAAATGAATTCTCTACTGTAGGTGTCAAAAGGGGACACAATAGCTCATTTCTGATTGCAAAGTAAGGAGGACTGAAGAAAATAACAGTATCGTATCTTAATTGACACAGAATGGGAGGTTCTGACTCATGATTATGGGTAACTTTATATAACTGGCACAATTAATCATTATACAGATAGAAATCAGACATAAATCTGCTTCTAAATGGGACTGTCTTGTAATTAACACTTCTCTTTCACGTATTAAAATTTTAGTGGCTGAAGTGACATCTCATTAATACTGGTCTGATGAAGAGAGGAGACAGAAAACAGCCTGTAAAACTAAATTCTTAAGAATGGAAAAGCATAAAATGTACCTCTGGCCGAACAGTTAAAGCAGCACTAAACGCATCTATTGCTCTGTTAAATTCTCCATTCAGGTGGAAAAGAACTCCGAGTCCTGTCTGCAAGTCAGGGTCTATCATATCACCATTCTGGTGAGCAGCCTCCAGATATAAATCCTTTACTTCTTCAAGTAATGAGCTAGACAAGGGTGAAAAATAGCATGAAGTTGCATCTTGCAGTTCTTTGCAAATGTTGCAAAATTAATTGCATAGCCAGAAATTATAATCCCTGTACTTGATGCTTCAGAAGTAATGTACTCATAAAACTTGAAAACAAGCTGCTTCAATTCCATCACAGCAAAGATTTACTTCCAGGTCTTGTAAACTCATTTCTGAAATACCAAAGTTTACCTGTATAATGAAATCAAAGGGCAGCTATGAATCCAAGTAAGAAAACATGAAGGCTTATTAAAACTTAAAATTAGATGAGTTTCCTAGTGGTAACAGAGTTCTAGACTAGCAAAAATAATAGGCATTATTTAGAGGCATAGATCAAGTGACTAGCCAAGACCCCTGAAGAAAGATGCTGAAATTTAAGACTCCTAGACCTGCTGCAGGCTTCGTAGAACCCCACTGGCAACTCTGGGTCATGAGGCCAAAGCAGAGTAACATGTTTTGCAATTAAGCTGAAATTGCATATTTTATTTTTGCTTATACTAAATTATCTTGTCAACCTGAGGCTTGTTCGTGATAAGGGTAAAACCTGAGGTCAGCCTTCAGAATGATATGCAGTGAGATAGCCCTAGTGTTTTTGTTCTATAAATGATTACGCCTTTCATGACTTGATCATGAATCTCACAACTCAGAGAGACTTATTGGCTTCGTGAGGGCATGATGAAGAGCTGCCGACTTATGGTTTATTTTTTATTATTATTTAAAATGGTTGCCAGTCCCCATTACGGTATGCTAGGCTGAAGACAGATAAAATGACTATATTGTCTGTTTCTTTAAAAGCAGAATGGCTTCTAAACAAGCAGATGCTACCTCCCAATACATTCAGTGAAGTGAAGCCATGTCCCCTGGCAAAAGGGCTGTCATGCCTGGATTCTAGTGGCTTGGTTGGGATAGAAGAAATATGATGAACAATAGGAAGAACAGACACATGTAGAGCAATACAGGCCTGGTATGGACGTGGAAGCAGCAGAAGAATGAGGACGTGGGAACAGAGAGGCTGCAGACGGTAAATAGGGTTAGTGGAAAGTGATGGGGCTTCAAGTGAAACATGTCTTTTGGTCCTAATTTATTTTAACTTCCATGGATGGAATAACATAGCCCTCAGTCCCTAAACCAAACGTCCTGTGTTGGTTTCCTGCTCCTGCCACTGCAGACATTTAGGTTCTGGTTCTCCATCACAGGGAACAGGCTGGACTTCTACAGGTTAAAGGCACAGCACGCACCATCGTTTGCAGTGGTCGTTACATTCCAACCATTGGGATTTATGCTGCATTTACCTTTCATCTGATGTCTTAGACATTCTCCTGGTAAGTGCTGGGGACCCTTTTTTGCTTTTCACTATATACTTGTATTTTGGATTTTGCTTTATCCAGTTTCTTAGGGCTTGATAGGCTTCTTGTTGGTGGCCAGTGTTAGTATAACTGACAGCTAATGCCATCAGAGCTTTTAGGTTGTTTGGCTGGAGTTCCAAGCACCTAGGCAGAAAACAAAAATATTTTGAGGGTTTTTTGTTTGTTTTTTAGCCGAACACGATTCCTGAATTCTTTCAAAATAGCCTATGTAAAAAAAATTAAAAAATCACTTAAGTAAGATCTACCCAGTAATACTTTCAAAGAGGGGACTTTATCTTACTGCTATGTGCTAAGTGCATTATGCATGCATATACACACAAGTATAAACATGTGCATGTAGGTAATGTTTTCATCCTTTTGGCTATGAGTAAATCGAAAGGGTAGATTCATTTTACGTTATCTGTCTGGTAAATAAAAAGTTTCATATAAACTCAGGCAAACAGTTTAATATGATTTTCAACTGTGCAAAAAAGTATTTTGAAGACAAAAATCACTTCCCTCTGAACCTTCTTATGGACAATAAATTCTCAGCAATTGTTTGATAATGCTAGAGCCAGTCAGCTTGAGTAGTCTTTCTACAGCTACATTAGGAACTGAGAACAGAATCTGGTCTATTTTTGAACGTCTTTGCTCTTGTTTTAAAACTATGGGAACAGGCAAGCCCTACATCAGGCAACCCCTTGGTTTTCTGTCCAAGTAAAATAGCAAGTTGCTTATCAATGAGTTGGAGTATCCTTTGGTGATAACTTGATGGTTAGCGTTGCTAATGCAATTGAATTTGGAGAAGGTACTTATTTCAAGTGGAAACATGAAAGCACACTAGAGAAAGGTAAAAATAATGGTGATATTTTGGAACTGACATTTTACATACAAGCATAAGACAATCTTTATATCTCTGTCAACCATAAATATTCTCAGTTCAGTGTTCAGCACCTGGAGGAAATTCATTCTAATTTAAAAAATCTCTTTGTTAAAGGAAAGACTACAGAAAATATGCCAAGTGGCTAGAATATCAGAAAGGCACTTTATTTACATTATGCTTCACTTGTATTTATCAGGCCATGTAACTTTTCTTCTGTGCAACTAATTACATTATTAAATTAAATATTGTACTTCATAAAACAGGAATACTAATCACTACTCAACCCTCTGAAGTGACTGGGAAGATTTCTATGCCTATGTCAATGCTTTACTTAGTTAACTAAGTGCTTCAAGTTACAGGACAAGTATGAGGTTAAGTATTCTTAGGTTTCTGTTATCTAATATTCATTAGATCCCTCATTTAGCAATTATCTTTGTCTACCTTTGGAGGGCGACAATGGCTGCCTGCTCATTTTCATTCTCTGCCTGTGTTATGCCCAGGAACTGCCAGGCCTGCGAAAATAATCATCATATTATTTTGTTATATATAACAAAATGCAAACAGCATTACAACTAATATCACTGTCCAGTGGAGAAGTGAATAAAGACAAATCTGTTCAGCACTAACTACAGATTTTTCTACAATGAACATACCAACAGTTCAAATCAGTGCAGTTCTGAATAACTTTGAGTCTGATAATAGTTATAATCAATCAATGCAAAGGTGTTCTGTCAGTGTCTAATCACATGCTGGTTTCTCAAATGTGAGCTGCTGTACATTTAAACATCGCTAGACCTCAGAAAACAGTGAACAACAACTATTACATTGTTTATGTCTAAGGAATTCTAAAGGGTCTGAGGATTATCTCTGCTTTTTGAAGTATTGCAGCTTATTTTATTGTAGCAATAGATTCAAAGAGACCTAAATACTTACATTGTAAATATTTTTCAGGTATCATAGCAAACAGACCTTAAATATATACACATTAAAATCTGCGATATTGTGGAAACTGATATAAATTTAAAAAATCTGTCAGCATTCTTGTTAAATCAAAAATGTTTATCTTCTCAATAGCAGTGTTTAATAGGTTGAAAACATCAGGAAAAAAATGAAAAGTTTGAAATATTGTCTCTCTTCAATGCTTTTAAAATGATAACTTGGAAATTCTATAATTCCAAAAATAAATTTTCATCTTAAGAAGAGCTCACCATTATCTATTTCAAGGCATACGCCATGCCAGAGCCACCATTATTGTTCAACCTGTTTCAGACAGTCATGACTAGCAAAGCTTTGGGCCACAAAAACTTTCCATCTCTGTATGCTAAAGGGAGTCCCCTTTTCCTTTGTCAACAAAAGGCACAAGAGTGAATACCTCTGCATCGTTGGGTTCTTGTAGAATAGCAGCCTCCAGGAACAAGATTGTAACTGGCAGGTCACCTTCTTTCATTTTTTTCAGTCCTTCCTCAAAAGCACCGGGCCAGTCTTTGAAGGGGTTTTCTGTATGGAAATAATATCCCTGGAGAAGAGAGTTAAGAGACTCATGATGAAGCACTTTAGTGAGGAATAGCAACTGTAAAAGAAAATGATTAACTATATTCCAGCTGGATATAAACATCTTTTTTATCTGTGAAAAGAGGATAAAAAATTTGAATTACAAAAACTGTACAAACAGCCATCACTGGACACTTTTATTTGTGCTTTCTGTATATTTAGTTGGTCTCTGAAGTTATGCTCACTGACACTCATGTTGGGCTCTCCTGCTCCCATCAAAGACAATGGCAGCAGCTCACACTGCAATAACAGCAGAACTGAACCTAGCGTGAGCCCGGCACGTCCAATTCAATGATACAGAGCATACAGAGCACATGTCAAGCAGTTGCCTCCCTGCAGTGCCTGTAACCTGATCTCTGTTATGTATGCTAATATCAGCTAAATAACATAAGTCAAATTAAAACACACAATGAAGGGAATGAAGAAGAGTGTTTGAGTGTGCCCACCCAGATTTTTCAGTACTTGTTGCTCTTCCTCAATTGCCTGTCTTCAAAAGTACCCAGAATCCAGCAGTTTGCTTTGCGATCCGTTTGGCTGAATTCACACTGTGTGTGTGGCTAACTGTATTCTCACCGTGGTGCTCTCTCTAGTTACCCTGCTCACAGACACTTTAAAGAGGATGAGCTCTTTGGGGTAAAATTAGCTTCTATATCTCAGAAGAGTTTTCTTGAGTTCCTTTGAACAGCTGAGGCTCCTCTAAAATTTTCACAGGAAGGATGCGCTGTTTGAAGAAACTTTGTGTTACCTTCTCAATGGTGGAGATGGTGACTTGCCCTGGTGCTTCCTGGTTCTCTGAAATCCAGTTCCTGCGAGCCATTTCTTCCCATTCTGCTTGCATTTTATCCCAAAACTCTGTGTCTGACTAGAAGAAAAAAGAGGAATAAAATGAAGAAAATGAACAAACTCTAAAATAAAATGGAAAGTTTTGAGTTTTTTTTTTTTATCAGTGGCAATTTTGCTGAGCAGCATTCATTCTATTAATAATCATACTGACTGAAATACTACAGTGCAAATATGGAATTCCATATAATTAAATTTCATCTATATTGGAATGCATTTCTTCAACAGAAAACTCTTTATCTCAGAGGCAGCATATGTTCTGTTTGAAGCAGGATTTGCAGCAGCGTACGCTGCATCTCTTTCATGCTAATGGTAAATTGTTGCTTAAAGCTGGAAGGAAGTGAATGCTGCTAGTCTCTGTCCAAAAACAAAAAAAAAATCCCTTAACGTACATGCTAAAGAATAACAGTAGAAAGAAGTTTTTTTAAAAAGCCAAGCATCCTGCTTTGGTAGATTCAGCATCATTTTCTACTACGTAAAAGGGTACTGGCAAAGCGTAGACAGTGTTTGCACAAGAGATTTAATGCAAACAGGGTCTTTTGGCATAGTGGAGAAATTGCAGTGTTGTGTCATATACTGTGTTGGTGAGAGGAATCTATAAGAGCTTATGAAATTGTACAGTAAGGGTAACATATAGCTCAATGACAAGAGGGAAAAACACACAGATGAGAGAAAATTAAATGAAAAAAGAATGAGATTTAGGTTCAGTAACAACCAGAAAGAAGGAACCACTGTGTTTACTAGAAAATGATGTCCAGAAACAGAAGCGGGATGAAAAAAGAAGGGGAATCCAAGTTAAGGTGCTATTTTTTCAGCTTCCACATGTTACTCATAAACCCTGAAAAGCAGTTCCATGGCAGAATATATACTCAGCACTGCAAGCCTTTGCAAAGTTCCCCAGCTCCTTAAGGGCACAGCCAGGATTGCTGTGCACTGGCACCACTGAGAGTGCAGTTTCTCAGTTTATTTATGTCAAAGAGAATTAATAATTCTATGGAGGTATATACAGAACTATTTGAGAGTGACGTGCTAATGAAAATTATGTAGAGGTGTTAGAAACTTGTCCAGATAGTTTTGTCTGAATCTCTATTAAAAGATGGATTGTTCTTTGTTACTGCTCCACTGACAGGCATGATTTGCAAAACCTTCATCTGTGAATGCATGACTTGCCACAACCCTACTTCTCAGGGACTTGGAAAAAGGAAAACGCAGACTATTAACAGAGGTAGAATGAGTCAGCAATGAGAATATTTGAGACTGGATGTGGAGGATAGGAGGACCCACAATCACTATCAATCGGTGGCACTGCTACAAATCGTAAGGCTGTTTACAAATGGTAATATCCATTCCCTCTCTAAAAATGTAACAGAAGTTTATTTCCCTTTGGCTCTTGCTGCATCACCTGCTTCCTGATATCCAGCACTTCCTTCCAGGAGCCTCAGACTTGTATGAATTATGCAATTACTGGATCTGTGAAGATACCTGCTATGTCACTCTGCGGGCTAGGAAACGAGCGTGAATCATTCATGTCTGGAGAGAAGATTACATTCTTTTTAATAGAAGCAAACAGAGGATGACAACTCTGTTACACAACAGCTTCTGAGTTTTCAAAATTTGCTTTCATTCCAAATTTGAAGGAAATAGAGTCTTTTGAGTAGTTGTGAGATTGTGCTGAAATGTCCATTTAGGGTCTGAGAAACCCAGGATAATGATTCAGATTGCTCCCTCTTTTATCAGCTGTGAGCAGAGGCACTCGAATCACTTAAACTACCCTGTTCAACAAATGTCTCCATGAACTATTTTGCATTCAGTGCAAATCTGCACTGCATTGAAGAAGAAAATTACTTGACCATGTTTTTACTAGAGGTAATTTTGAGATTCAGGATGAGGTAAAGGAGTTGAAATTTCCCTTTCCTGCAGATTAATATTAGTATAGCTACTGAACAGTAGTTAGTAATGCCTTTTTCAACTTAATAAGTTCTGGAACTAATGATATATATGTATATATGATGTTTATATTAGTTTTTTTCTTGTATTTTTCCCACAAAAATCACTTTTGTGACCCACTGGCTTCGAAACGAATCACATTTCTGGAGCATATCTAAAAACGCTTAAAAGCAAAGGTGTAAGTGTTTTTAGGTCTTAAATTCAAATGCTGTTGCTTAATTACCTATTTATAATTCACCCAGAAGTTTACTGTGTACATACTCTACTCAAAAGGCCAATGAATTACTATGCTTTCAAGTAGCTGTGCTTAATATTTATCTATAGTGAATCAAAAGTGGAGGAAAAGCGTAGTAAGAGAAGACCAGTTATGCTGCAAGGTCCCTTAACTCATCACGTGCCACTTGAAATGAGTCAACCCCTCTGTTATTTTGCAGCTGTAACTAATGATTTGTGCGTTTGGGCAAAATGGATTTAAGTCCTACGTATGACCGTCAAGAAGTAAGATGCCTTGATATGGTGGGTAGTTTTTATAATTTAGATTTTCCTTTTCATGTCATAATAAACCCTTAGCAGTATAGCTGTCCTGTAACTGTATGGAGGGAGAAATGTCCTGCAAGTGCATCTGTCTGTTTTGATATCAGAAACCAAAGGCTAGGAGAGATCAAGTGTCTGACTTCCACTCTTAGGGGCCAGGGGCATGGAGGCATTTGGAAGAAAGGAGTACAGAAATATATCATGATACATACTTTGTCTGGAAAGCCTCTGAGAATTTCGTTAAGAGTATACTGAAGGAAGGAATGTATTTTGTGTATTCTGACCCAAATGGAATTGTATTCATACCTCTCTTTTCTAAAGGTGTGACAGGGAGAGCCCACACTGCCAAGTGTCCAGTCTCCTGAAAGGACAGGACCTGCTGGGAAAGTCTGTAGCTGGGGACTGTATCTTTGCTCAGTGCAGGGACTGAAGGGGAGAGACACTTCTATGCGCAGAGCAGGCCTGTGAGTTTTTTCCATCTTAGGGAACTTACGCCAGTTACTGCTTCCTAAGCACATCAGTGCTTGGGGTTTCTGAAGCACGTAAGGCAGACCTGCGCTGAGCAACTGGATCGTGCTCAGAAATGGCACCTGATAAAATGCCATAATATTGCCATGGCAAATAACAATTTCAATATCAGAGCAGTTTTGATGTCCTTGAAGAAGAGGATCATAAATGTTACAGAGTCCTTGTTAAAGGCCTAAGTCTATTTCAGCTGTCATGAGTAGCAGTTTTTCCATTGACTTCAGTGGCAGAAGAGTTAAAGTAATACTGAGTGCTTCTGAAAACCTGGCTATGACTCAAGACTCCTGCATCAAATTTTAACTCTATTTGCTATGTGACTGCTGCCAATTATTTCATTTCAATGTTTTTCCTACCTTAATGCTGGGAAAAACTTTTTCAGAGCAGTTGAACAGTTTTAACATATTATCAGATCATCTCCAGCATTTGAGTGAAATGACAACTAGGAAAAATGTTTCATGCCATCTATTTCCTTCCATGCAGAATATTCTGCATTTTGTCAGAGGCTATTTTTACCCTTGATATTTAAAAATATGCTGAAGCAGTTAAACAAATGAGAGGCAAAATATTCCCAGGCTCTTTACTTCCTGTCATACAATGGCAGGGGGGAAATACTTACTGAATATTGATGGCTATTTATAAACTTACATGTTTTCATCACTTTTTTTATTAGAATTTTTCCTCAATTTATTAGACTTTACAATGTTCCTTCTTGACCAATACCTACAAAACCAAGGTTTTGTGGTTGTTCTTCCTTTGAATTACAGCACTGATATGCTTTTCAATGTGAATGACACAGTATGTTAAATTTGTGCGCTTACTAATTACTACTAACTGCTGTTGGGACAAAATTTAGCTGTAATATGTCCCGATGCTTCGTAACAGTATATTATGCAGCAAGGTCTCATGTTACATCATGTTGTAAAGAAAGTGATGCTGAGAAGGACAGTTTAAAATTTCCTTTGCGTAAGATCAGGAAACAGTGTGGCATCTGCAATTTAATCTCTACGCTAGGGAAATGTGGCATAACAAAATATCAAAACTGCTTTTTTTCCATGTCTGAAACATTCCTCTGTTGGAAGTTTTCCACTTTCTTGGTTTCATGTTTTTCAATTCTAACTCATTTCAAATGGTGCAGGATAGAACAATCCTGTTAGCAGAATATAGGTATGGAGTGGATCTGAATTTCCATGATGCCTTTTTTTTTTTTTTTAATTCAAAAGTACTAATTCAAAACTACACAGCTAATTATCAGAAAGGTTATTTTAAACCATATTTTCGGTATGGCACTTGGAAATAATGATGTTAGACTGCTTGTGCTTCCCTCAAGTGTATAGCAAAGAGATGGGGCAAAAATCAAATCCAGTTTCCAGAATGACTGAAAAAGTAGCCAAATCTAAAAAGACCCAATCGCTGCAAGTGAGTTGAGACCCTCTGTAGTAAAAAAACTAATTTACTTATCTCTTTATTATTTAAAGAATCTCCAATGACATGGATATCTTTAAATGTACTTAAGAAAGAATTACCTCACAGATTTTCATTAATCTCGAAGTTTGACATCTTAAAGCCATTCCCAAAGCTCTACAGTGAATATTGGGTGGATAAAGTTTGGTGTCTTCATTTACTGAAATGTTAATTAATTCCTTTTGAAGCAGTCCACAAAGAACCTGAGATTTGCTTCCTTTTCTTGATCAGTTTTCTGGCTACTCTTACTACTTGGAGCTTTCCCAGTTGAAGAATATTATAGAAACATCCAAAGCCCAGAAGAGGAATTTTTGAACAGTATCTATTTTCTGCTTAAGTAAGCACTAATCTTTCTGAGATGGCCTGCAATTTCTTTCAATCACCTTAGATTATTGCTTCATTTTTGCTGCAATGAAAATTCAACAGTTTTCATATGCAACTGAAAATAATTACACTCTAAGGTCTTGAAGAATCCTCTCTGTTATATTTTAGCTACTTGGTCCAAGGTGTTTTTTGTTCTTTTTTTCTTTTTTTTCTTTTTTTTTAAAAAAAAGGCATAGAGAATTACTTAGACTGCCAGTTATGTAGTTATAGAAGCATTTAATTAGACTTTTTAAATAGCTGTTTTCAAGACTACCTTAAAGCATTTTAACAATCGTTGTTGCCTCAGAATAACCTTCTAGCGTGCAGGTTTTTTATACAATACATTTTCCTTACTTTACTCTGTAAAGTATTCAGTAATGTCTTGTAATCTGTTATTAGCCTCAACCACCTTTATTTTTTCTGCTGAATGTCTGGAATCCCCCATTACATGTGGTTTCTGGCAGTTGCAAGAGCTGACACCGTTTGCTTAACCACTAACTGCAATGCAGAGATGTTAATCATCAAATTCCCTGTGTCTCAGTCACAGCTCACAGCACGTCTCACCTTAAGGTCCACATTGCAGTGTAATTAGGAAGAACTAGAAAATTTAAAATAGTGGTGATCTAAAAGCAAGTCTCTCCTGCTGGGAGCAAATGTGTTCAACATTCAGTGTATGCATTCCGTGTATAGTTTATAAAGCAGCTAACTTACTGATTGTGTCCATTTTAACTTTGTAAACTGAGACAACTTTTTACGTGCATTGAGAATCTATGGTAGAATCATCTGTTCTTTATCATACTATGAATAAAACCTACAAATCAGGATAATTTCTTAGATAAGAAATTCTGTTTTTCCCTAGAAGTCAGCATTTGATTTAGGCCTATTTTTGCTTGCAATCAACCACTATTAATCTATAATAAATCAACTGCCAGCGCTGGAATTACAATGGTATAAAACTTGAGTTAGAGCAGTATTGAGGTACAGTCACTTAAATTTAAAGCTAATATCCCCAAAGTTTCCTAGATGTTTGCAGACCAATGAGACTGCAGCACATGTAAAATACTGAGTTTTGAGGAATGAGTTTCACAGTTACAATCTTTCTATTCTAAAAACTCATCCCAGTCGCTGTTATATACTTTAGCCTTGACCTTTGTTCTCATTGGGATGCAGCTGTCTTGGCTGTTTGTAATTTCTGAATGGTTACCAGCTGAGCTCCTGAGAAGATACAGCGTTCAAGACTGACAGTTGTACCTTAATTTTCAATAGGTTCTGTTAAAAGAAACTGTATGCCACTTTGTCTTAAGACTGTCTCAGGATTTCATTTGGCAGTAGTGGTACAGGAAAACACTCGAGACATTTTTCATGTCTTGTGTAGAAGTCAGTGATAAAAACAGAAGTGCAGATAGCATTCAGATAGGAGGACTATCTGAATACTGTAACTTTTCAAACTAAATTCATTTATCAGCAAAAGCGTATGCTCCAGCATTTAACATTCTATTGCTAATTATAAAAATGCACTGGTTACTTCTGTATGTGCAGTTACTCACCCGTTACATAAACCATTCTCTTTATCAATAATATTGAATTCCAATTTCAGTGTGGAGAATTGGTTTCTGTCTGAGTAATGGCACACATTCCGTTTCTGAGGAGAAAATATTTTTCACTGTTATACCTCCAATTTAGAAGCACTTACATTTCTGGTGAATTTTCTTGAGCCACTTGCTTTAGTAAGGCCAAATCAATTCTGAAACCTGTGTTCTCACTCATCTCATAGCTAAGGTTGTGTATTTTATTAAGAGAGAAACTGATATCTTAAATGAGTAACTCCAGGAACCATATCTTCTCTCTGCTTTGAAAAATCTAGTGCCAACTTTCTCCTCTACCTGTGCCTCAAAATGAATATGAAATCTGCAGAGCATTAGCTGAAAATGAGAAGAGTAAATGAAGTAATACCTCAACAGCTGCCTTTGCTCTTTCAAATTCCTCTTCCAAGGAGTGATTTCTTGAGAGAAGAGGCCCTCCCCAGCGCTGCTCCTTAGTTGATCGTGCCTAAAAAACAAAAGAATAAATCAGAATGGGATGATATACTCTCTGCCAAATTTTTGAGTTATTTCCTTAACTGCCTGGAGTCTAAAATGGCCTATTTCTTGGCAAAACTAGTTGTGTCCCTGCAGAAATTCTCTTACACTGTAGAGAGATCATTCCTCACTGGAAGCAGAGTAAGTTATCTTTGCTGAAGTTTTGTTATTCCTCAAGGTATGTGAAAGAGAAAGAGCCAAGAAAAGACAATGGAAGAGGTGAGGTTAAAAGGGAATAGCTAGCTCTTTTGTTAAGACTTAACCTTAACTGTTCCTACTCCTGTATTATGACTGTGGCAATGCATTCCTCTCACTGGAGAGCCAGGTTTGCTATGGGTTTGCACTGGAGGGATACATCCAATTTACAATCAGTAGCACTCTTTTCTGCACCTTAATATCAGTCAATCCCATGGGAAGTACTAACCGTTTTCTCCCTGTTCTTCTATTAAAAGCATCTTATTCATGCTTTTTGCACAAAAGGCACAGTACAAAAACAAGAAGTATTCAGTGATGGCGTAGAAAACAATGAAGTGGCCTAATCTTGCTGAACAGAGCTCTGACTGCTAATCCCTTCCCTCGTCTTTGTCAGAGGTTAAACATATTAGCCATTTGCCTGACCATAGTCCCAATTGCATTAAGTTACGTGATTATTTTTCTGATCGCTGTACTTATAATATTCATTTTCAATAAGCCATGTTGCTTAAAAACTAATTTTTCTCACTTCAGACTCATTGGGCTGTATCTGCGAGTGCTGGATGTGCATTGCTGGAATGAAACATGCAATACATTCCTGTACATACATACACAATGCACTTTCAAAGACATGTCTGTCTATGTACACTCATGCCTTTTCTTCTAGAGAGATGACATACCTTTGTCAGTCTAGCCCTAAAGTTTCTGTTTTGTTCCTTTGTTCCTTTTGTTCCTACACAAAACAGTTATTTTAATGATTAATAAAATTTAGGACAGAAGAGGTAACTTGTTCAAATAGTCTGTTTGTTTCTATATCATATGGCAGTATTTGTCACTCAGACATCCATAAGATCAAAGTGATGTCATACAGAGAATAAGTGGAGGTTGTCTGGATTACATGTCTTTGAGGAAGGTGCTTGGATTTAATTTAAAGTTATCAAGAGACCTTAATCTTGTCACTATGTTTGTAAATTTGTTTAATTGACCTCCTCCTTTCTCTTACTACTTTTCAGTTTCCAGCTATTACTTCTTATCATTTCTCCAGTAGTTTAAAGCATTTTTAGTACCCTTTATTTTCTCTGTGGAAAGATACCCATTACTTTAATTAGGTTTTAATTGTCTTTTAAGTGGTATAAAGAGATTAAGATCTTAGCTCATTATGAGGCATTTTATTCAGATTTCAACCTTTCTTGGTTTCTTCTATTCTCCCTCTTTAATTGATTATATCTTTAATGTATAGCCATACAGACAACTAAAGTGAATGCTATAGTCCAATACCTGTCTTGCTGTTTCTTCATGCAGAGAGTGAAAGATCTCCTATATCCCACTAATTCTGCCTGCTTCTCTACAGTTTTCTTGTCACAGTACTGCACAGGGAGCACTCATATTGGCATCCTTATACACTCTGAGATGTAGATTGTTTCCAGAATTGCCTTCTAGCATAGTGTTGTAAGGAGAGGCTGCATTGTCATTCGGAAAAATATGATTCTTCAAGTGATCATGTTGGAATACTTGTTTATAGAGGTGTCTTGGTCACCAGCTCATTTTCATGACTGCCTTGCTTACATTTTTTCCACTCCACTCTTTTATTATTCGCAAATTTCAGCAGGAATGATTTGCATATTTATTTTCAGATAAGTAATGTTGAAGATCAGGGTTTCTCTTTGTAATCACGAAAGAACTCTGCCATATGATTACAAATCCTAGTAGATTACTATTTGTCTTGAGATCTTAAGTTAGCCAGCTTTAATCTGTTTAACAGCTGCTAATTTTTAAAACAGAATATGGTATGCTAAGTCAAACATCTTGTTGAATATCATACAGCAACGCAACATTTATCAACCCAACCTGTAATCTGATCAAAGGATGAAATCTGATTTCTTGTCACAAAATTATGTTGATAGACATTAATTATGTTCCTTGTCTTTTCATTATTTACAAGTTGATTCTTGCAAAATGTTTGACTACATCAGCTTTTGAATCTTTTGTTTCCAGCGACTGTAATTTCCTTAGGTCAAAGACGATACCATAAATCATGATGTTTAGGCAGTAGTACTGTAGGAGGGGAGAGTGAGCTTATTGGGGCAGTGGAGCAGTGAGGGGTAAGAGGATAAGAAGGAAGTTCCCTTCTCTGCCATATGACAGATCAGACACGTTCTCCCTGCATAAACCCCACAGAAGTACACCTTCTCCTCTGTTAAATGCACACCTGCTCTCAATCAGAGGGGAAAAAAGAAGTAAATTAGAAAACCCATATAAGCTGCATTTGCATATAGACAATGCAGAGTCATATTTTGAGTTGTGATATCCACAAATGAAAAACCCCATATGTAACAAGCATGCTGCCTTTCACTAGTGCAGGAAGAGAGGGGATGAAAATGGAGTGCCAGCAATGGAGAACTTCGCATCTCCAGCTGGTGATGAACCAGGACTCTGCAGCCACATCCCTAGGGGGAGCCCAAGGTGTACTATGGGTCAGGGTGGAATGGGTATGTCTGAGGCATGGACAGTCTGCATACACTGTGGTTTCATATGCTCACCACTCTGTGGTGCAGTAGTTGATCACTGGCTGCTGTCTTCAGGGACAAAATCTTCCATTCCAGTACATTTGTGCACACTTTCCTGCGCCTGTAGTCTGCTTATATGCTGTTGGACCTTAAATGTTGGTGAGAGGCTTAAATTATAGTCTTAACTTTTGAGCAGGTCTTCAAATAACGAGCTAAATTTGTCCCTCATAACTTCATTAGAGTAACTGGCACATCCAGAAAGAGCCAGGACATCGGTCTTACCATAGCTATTTGGGAGAAGTGGGGAATCATTTATGCATTCTAAATATTGCTGCCAAAACTGCAGATTTCTAATGCTTATAGGCTTTGGGATACATCTTGGTCTAAGAGCATTAAGTAATAGAATTAGGTATAGTTTTTCATATGTCAAGGTTTCTTGCGTATGCAATCTGAGTGAGCAATAAAATATCTAAAATACCTGGAGAGGGCTAAGTTTTAACTTGTATTTTGAGAGTTAAAACATAAGCAGACTTCATGCATATACCTTTGAACTTATTATTTCCATCTGCTGTTTGGACTTGTCAGAGAGAAAATAAACCTTCAAAAACCCCCATAACTGTAGGATATTTTGTACCAATAAAACTGTAACAAGGAACTTTCTCATATGGCAGATAAAAGAAAGAACAAAGATACTTAGTCTGATACAGTCTAAGAATTAATAATAGGGAGCATATGGTGTGAGCAGAATTCTAAGAAGTAAGCTGGCCACATCCAGTGACAGCTACCATGCTATTGCCCTTTCCAACCTTCAAACACGTTTCTTCCTTATTAATTCAAAGCTTGCCTTTGTGATTTTGTATGACATAAGTGCTAGTAAACACAGGATTTTGCAAAGAAGACTGTATAATTTTGATGAAAATGTAACCTAGTTGCTGAGTAATTCACTCTGAGGAACTAACTCTAGTGTGTCAAAGATGAGTGATGATGGTGATTGTCTCAGAAACTGCTGATGGCCAACTGCAGCGAGTTAGACAAGATGAAATCTTCAGGGTAATGCAGAGTCTGTTGCACATGCACAGGCTACCCTTAAATGAGATAGACAAGATCTATAGAGGACAAAGTATGGAAAACATATGCTTTGATAAAAGCAGTAATGTGATTTCTTTTACAAGCAGATTAAGAACTCTGTCAAGACAGATGAGCCTGGTTTTTGGAAATTGACAATTTTGATAGTCCAAGTATAAGCAGGATGAAGCAGGCAGTGAATGAAAATACGTTTTTTTAAAGTAAACTAGCCAGAGTAAGAACTTCAGGTCACTTGTTTGAATTATTAATTGCCGGGTCAACAATATTTCATGACTTGAGTGGATCATAAGTTTGAAAAAAAGCAGTTTATGATAAAGGAAAATAAAACATGGAATATACTAGAGTATCAGATAAGAATTTTATACTCTGGCTGTCCTTCAAGTTGGCTCGTTCAACTTAATACTTTTTTATTTTGAAATACCATTCATTTTACAAAATGGTATGGAGATCCAAGTGATTGAATCTAAACTGAGTTATAAATCCTGATTTTTGCTTTTGCAGTTTTTCTAGTAGAAGGTAAACAGGAAATAGACATATAAAGTAAGGTTTTTATATATTAAATTTGCAATTGCTTTTACAGAGAGCCACAGCACTTGAATTCTGAAACTGTCTACTTGATTTACATACATCTAGGTTAAACATAAACTTCCTGGCATTTAGAGCTATCAGGCTGAAGAAAAAGTGTTTAGGGGTATTTAAGAAGAACAAAGCATGTGAAAACATGCTGTCCATATGAAGTTGATGATATTATGCAACAGATGTCTTCCATTACTAAGAGGTATAAATATTGTACAGAAATAAAAGGCATCGTGCATTTGAACTCGAGTTAGATTTTCCAAGGGAGAAAATGCCTGTTTTTGTAATGTAGAAACGGCAGGGAAGTAAAGGAGACATTTTCTCTAATGAAAACCCAGAAATGAGTCCTGATAACTAGATTCTATTTTCTGCAAAAACTAGTGCATGATCTCAGGAAAGATGTTTGGCAATTTGGTGTCTCATTTTTTCATTTTCAAATGGGTCTATTAACTTTCATTAATTTCTAGATTTTCCATCTGACAGAAAGCTTTTGAAGTGCAGGCATAAAAATAGCTGTGAAAGAAGAAAAATTGTTTTTAACTAGAAGTGAATCTACCAAACAACTCTCTCTCTCCCCTGCCAGTAGCATTGGCTGAACTTGAAAACTTTATGTTAAGAAATAAAAAGCAGGAAAGAAGGTGTATAAGCAACCTGAACTATATGAATGCATATGTAAATGTATGTTTGTACGTATTTATGCATACTTACATATATAATACCATACAACTTTCAGTAATTTCCACAAGTTCCTGTTTATTATACTGTATGACAGTGGAACTGGGCAAATCTACAAACCTGTAGCCCAGAACTCTCTGTATTGGAGTTCAGTTTTCAGCAAGAAAAAATCCTTTGAACATATTGCTCTCCCACCCGTGGAGATATATTACTGAAGAGTGTTGGCCTAAAGATTTCTTCCTGTATTCCTTAGTAGTTTTGCAGTTTTGTGTATTCCTTATAGACCAGGAGACCCTGAGAAAAGTTACATTACAGGGAGAAGGAGCAATTACAAATTCTAATTTCAGAACTGGAAAAAAGGAAAAGATGCTGCTTCATGTTGTAGTTTGAAGTGTTTTTGTACAGGAAGAAAACAGTTCACTGCAGTATTAAACTCTGAATGTTATGCTAGTTTTGTAACATTAATTTGGGAGCTGTATGAAGATTCAGTTGTACGAGGATTTTAACTGATGATCCTGAACATATCCCGTAAGCGTGAACATTTCCCAGCATGTGAGTAAATAGCCAATGGGACAATTCCTGCTTGCCTTTTTAATGTTAGTTAATCTACCAAATCCTCTTACCTGTACTGCAGGTGCGAGTTCGAGTTCTGATGTTGAATCAGTGTCCAAAGCATTCTTGACATTAGTCAGCTCAGACTGTGATCTATTTTCTGTGGACCTAGAAATAACATATTTACAAATGGAGACTTTGTCTGTACAACGATACCTTCATTTCCTAGCAATGCAAAATAAGATTTGGCAAGGACACAAGACTGTAACTGCAGTCAGTGTCTCAGAATCAACCACTACTTTACAAGACTTCAGCCTGGCTTATGTGCCTTTTTTGTGCCACAATATCCTAATATTCTTCCTCAGAAAAAGAAAGAAAAGCAAAATTTGTACCATAGAAGTTCTTTTGATGGAACTCTAGATGATGATGATGTTCGTTCTGCAGAAGGGTGGGCCTTGCAACTCCTGTCTCCGTGAAAATTGACATCATCCCATTTTTCTATCTGTGTCTGAATATCAACTGAAAGATAAGAAGACATGAATCTTTCAAATAAACTGTTTCTTAAATTTTCCTCTGTTAAATATAGATTCAGAGAAAATTGGGAAGCTGTGCCACCAAAGACTATTTTAATTAAGATCCAGTGTACAGAAATGTTGTGCACCCGTCTAGATGATATTCTGCAAAAATATTTGGAATTTGCAACATTTTCTAAATCATGATCTTTAAGGCCACAAGAAACAGCATTCATGATCAGAATGTCAGTGGAACAGTGGACTTAAAATCAGTGATATGCATGTCAGTTAGATTTGATAAAATTATATGATAGGTAAGGATATTTTTAAACTTCGTATTGTATTCAAATTGTAAAAATAAAAACTTTTCTAGTAATTGCAAATGACTGCATAGGCAACCAATAGAATTCAGTCAGATGTTGGTCTTGGTTTGCAAAAATGAGACATTTAACTCCTGTTTGAAGATAAAGTTCTCTAAAAATTTCTCTGCTGATGAAAGGAAAATTTGCTACCTTGGTATAAATTACATTTACCTTGCAAATTTCTCAGTTGCAATGCAAGTAATTTAGTTTGCATGGAATTAAATTAAATTCACCTTTTCCAAAGCTCATCAGGATACTGAGTTGCGTTCAGGTTTTTTGTTCAATCTGTATAAATATAGCTCTTTTGTCAAGAATGGAACTTTTTTCTCTAGTATGCATAGATGAAACAGTACTAAAAAAAATTGTTGAGTATTTATTTCTAACACTTGCAGTTCTGAAAAGGACACTCAGTGTGGGCTGTCTCTGATCTGGATCTTTTACCAGTTTCTCATGATATTCCTATAGATTTCTCAGCTTTTTACTGATCCTGACTAAATTCTTTTTTGGAAGAATCCACTCAGAACTTGATTTGCATATTTACTGACAGCTTAACAGGTATAGCGTAAAGGGCAAAACATCTACACAAAGTTAAATTTACACTCCCTGCCAAAGTGCAATGCTACAAAAATTCTGATCTTCCTCACTATTTTGTGCTACTAACAATGTGAAACTTGCGCTAAGCAAGGCTGTGTAATACTGATATAATAGCTACACTCTTACCTAAATCTAGTGAAGACTTGTCTGAAACTCTGACAGTCTGAACTTTCTGCTCAGTATCCACACTGATAAGGTCAGAATTGTCTGTCTTCTTTCTGTGGGTTGAAGCTTTTAAGCCTTCACCTCTTGATGGATTCTCTGATTTCTTTGCTTTGTTTTGGGTTTGTAAGGCAGGTTCACTAAGATCCAAGAGATCCAGACCTGTTGATAATACTTAGAGACAAAATGTTAGAGTTCAGTGTTGTTTTAATTCAAATAGCTCATATTTGTTTTATTTATTTTTTTAATTGGAAAATAAGTTAATGTATTTGCATTTGACTATAGTAGATGTGTATTTCCTGGCTAAAGATGATGACTAGCAAATTCGAATGTGACTATTGATTTCAAGTGCTTAATTGGATGCAGTTTTAAAAAAGTGTTTTGCAAGAAAGGCTTTCCCTCTGAGAATCTTAAAGACATCTTCTTAGGTCTTAGACTGTAGCCTTAGTCCACAGATTTTCTTATGTTTCGAAGGTTCCCTGTAAAATTTAGCTTTTAGATTAGATTTAATGTTATGACTTATCAAGTACTGTTAACAGCTAGGGCACTACTGTTGTGCCACATGCCAGTATGGAAAAAGCTGAAGTATGGACAGCCCTCTCTTCATTCAGAGCGATTTTTTTTTTCAGAGATGCTTTATTATGCTTATTTTCATTAAAAAACTGCTTTAAACAGATTTTAAAAAATCTTTCTGAGAAAAATAATACATTGAACTGATCTTTCTTGTCCCATGAGGAAACTCACCTTAGTTTCCTAGAACTATTCATATAATTCATTATTCATTAGCCATTCATTTGTGGCACTGAAAGACATGGTTGGTTGACGGGACTCAACAGGTTGATGGTTGGACTTGGTGATCTTGAAGGTCTTTTTCAACCTAAATCATTCTATGATTCCATGATTCAATAAAGTAAAAAATATTCTAACCTTGTACTCTCAGTGTCTCGAGAAAATTTAAAAACTGCAGAGGAAAATTCTCGTTACGTCAGTGAGAGTTTGGCTTCTTTCAGATTCTTCTAAAAATCATAGTATAAAGTGTGCTTTGTGTTATTAATGAAAAGGAATTGAATATAAAATCAGATTCTATCACAAACATTAGAATATGTTGCTGGATAAAATGGATATAACTGTGAAGTTAATGAGAAAGAATCTTTCTAAGTTAAAAAAAGAACTGGAAGAAAAACAAGATCTATGTTTGGTTTGCCCATGGGTTAAAGTTTGGCAAAAACCAATAGATACCACTGTTTTCCAAAGGCTGTGTCTGTGAGAAATGCAGAAAACATACAAAAGTTGAGGAAGAGCAGTTGTGCTAGGAAAGCTGCAAACACAGCCAAGTCTAGCACTGAGAATACGATTCTAACAAAGAGAGTGCTGTGAATCTAAAGCATGACTGGAAAAGGGCCTGAGATAGTGACAGAAAGGTTTTTGCTGTACTGAAAGAAGTGAGGTGCAGAAAACTATTGCATGGAAGACTATGGTGTGATCTTTGCCTCCTGGAAACTGTGTTGCCTCAAATTTGGCCAGCTTCTTTGGTCAAAAAGGAATAATCGTATGGTTCATAATTGTTTCTACTATCATTGCTGTGTGTCCTTTTCAGGATAAATATATAATTATAAATTATATTGCTTTCTCTACTAGCACTATATCAATATATAAGCCAGTCTTCAGTCTGAGTTTCTCATTTTTGAGTTATTTAAAGAGTAACATTTGAAATTATTTAGCATATAAAAGACAGGAATACTTCCTCTTCATTATCGGTTTATAGAGGAGGTGTTTTTGACAGATGATTTCCTGTTATCTCGTGTAGTTCTTTATCTGTGTTCCTAGTAAATCATCAAATTTCATCAGCCTTCACAGAATAAAAAACATTAATTTTGTTATTAAATAAATTTGATTGAAATGCCCCAAATCTGACCGATACTCAATGCAGACATAGGATTTTATGCAGACAGAATACTTACATTTACAACAAACACTAGTCTTAAACAACCTCAAACATTTATATTCAGCTCTGTAATATCTTTAGCTACATAAAAGGAAAAAATATTATTTACAATTGTTCATTTAATTCAGTGTTCCAGTTTTGTTATTAGAACTTCCGTGCTGCTTTAGACAGGTGTTAATTAGATGTGAAGATATTTACCCAGCTTTTAATTAGTCATTTAGACATTTAAATAATTTGCATGCATATAGATTTTAATTAAATGTTTTCTAACAAGACAAGTCATTGTATGAGATAGCAATAGAACATAGTAGTTCTATTGATTTGATGGTATCAGTTGATCAGCTCAAATGACTTGGTTACGTTTGCACAGCTACTGAATAGAAGATGACCAATTTCTGTAAAAATTGTAACACTTCTCTCAATTCAGATGTCTTTCATACTTCACTCTTCACATCTGCTTTACTATCTCACCGCAATACAAAGCAGAAAAGAAATGTGTTAGATCTTTTTGCTACTGAATTTTCTGATTTTAGCCTGGATAAACTCTTTTGGTCTCTCTTCTCCTTTTCTCAGACATCCCATCCAAGTTTTTGTTAAAGCACATCTTTCTAACTAATGGGTTTGATTAAAACAAAATGTGGCTTACCTTTAGGTTAAATTTTTGCAAAAAGTTTGAGAATTTGACCAATGAATATGCACTTCAACTGGAAGTTCTCTTTAATTTAAACTCAGAGATCTGCTAGAATAAATGTGACTTGGATTATCCTAGATTTGCCCTCAGAAGTAATGACCAAAGTTTTTTCTAGTAATAGATGAAGCAATTATAATTTAATATCATTTTATAATATTGTACAAATAATAACAAATCCTTTTTAAGAGACTAAAAGAAATCACTTGAAAAAATGCACAATAACTAAAATAAAAAATTACTTCTCTTGTGAGGGATAGTACAGAATTTTGATTACCTGCGGTATTTGATGTTACAGGCCTTGCAACAGCTTCTGGCTTAGTTTCACAGAGAAAGTCATCAATGGAGGGACTCAGAAGGGGTCTGCTTTCTTGTTGCTCATTCACCAGCTAGCAACAAAAAAACTCAGGGTCACAGAGTGTTGTTGCGTTGCACAATTTAAAGAAATGAAACATTTTTATACACTATCATGTTCTTTATTTTTGATTGTTAGAGTGGAAGAGATTGAAATTAGGAGATGTGCAAATAGCTCTGAACTTAAAAATAAGAATAACAGCAAGAAGAACACCTTTGGGGGCAATATTATGTTCCAGTTTTACAAATTGCACAAAAATAAAGCAGCAGGATGATTTTTCCATAGCAATTATTGCATACTATTTCTTATAGGGCCATAGTGTTCAAGATCTAATGTAACTTCCTACGCATCAATGGATGAAGTTGGCCTTCTCTATCACCAGGAGACTGAGCAGGGCTTTTTCAGTACTTGGAACTGATCTCTTTTTTCACCAGTAACATGCCTCCCCACAGAACTTCCACAACACCATTCCATCGGGAAAATATGCATTAGGCCATGAAATAATAACTTGCTGAGACAGAAAACACTTCTCTGCAATACAAGTACATATGAATGACAGCGGATGGTCCATGGTGAATTTGTGAACCTCCTGCATGAGTTTTGACTGTATGAAGACTCATAAAACTGTTGTATGTATGAGTAGTTTTCCCTTTTTATGGTAGGGTTGCATTGGTTTTTTACTGTCTAAAAGAAATCTCCATATTAAAGGAGATTTTCATGTACTAAGTATAAAGTAAAGGCTTTCCATGTATTAAGCCTTTTTAATGAAAAGGCTAAATAGTAAAATAGTCTCATAAATAAAAGTCTCCTCTCTACTGTCACTCTCTCATTGAGACCAAATAGGTTCTTCTCTGTCTCTCTCACTACATGAATATATACTCTAAATTCATCAGAGATGGGCCACCCAAACTATCAGAGGAATAAAGAAGGCATTTGACAACAAGACTAAAAGCAGCTGAGTTGTTTAGACTAACAAAGTGAAGACTGAGTAGAAAGACAATTCTTCTTGTATACATAAAGGATAGGGGCTGGATGGCCTTGGAGGAAGAAAGCTATTTCAACTATATAAAAAGCTTGACACAAGAATGAAGAGATGTAAGCTGGCCATGAATAGATTTGGTCTGGAAATTAAAAGAATCTAACTGTCACAGCAATGAAGTGAACAAACAGTATTTTTTTTAGAGCAGGGAGACAAAAACCCTAGCATTTTCAACAGGCTTTCTACATGGCTGCTTATGATGTGATTGCTTTTGAGAATTTGGCTGTGGCCCAGAGGATCCCTTCCAGTCTCATGTCCTACGCTCTCATGACTAAGGGTTGAAATCTGTAGGAGTGCCTTATTAAAAAGATTTTTCCTGTGAAAAAACAGTATGATTTCAACTGAAATATCTAAGTTGAAAAAGGAGAGCAAATATACGATCAAGTCTACTAATTCTTTATGTGTGCAAACTACACGTATATGGCAAGAGAACATATTAGAAAACTACAGTTTTGATGTGAAACAGGTGTTTTGTGATGGATCGAACCTCAAGAAGTTAAATACTGCCCTGAGCTGATATTTTTGCTGTAGGTAGGTGGGCAGAGGGACAGGTTTCTGACATTACTGTGTATGCAGCGCAACTCGGTAAGTCCTTGGTCTCATATTGAATTTCATTTTGCTAGCTCATATATTGTACCAAATTTATCCCTGTTTTAACTCTACTCAACTTATTAGAGTTGTATCAGGCACGAATTTGGAGTAGTGGCATAAAACATATATGAGATGAAAACTATTATCTATATTAAAGCAATAATTCATAGTTCTCAAGCACTTTTCAGGGTGAATATCACAGAATGCTTTAAAACATTCATGAATCAAACCTGGCACCACCACGGAGCTGAAAAGTATTATCTCTACATTGCAGACAGGAGAAGCAAAGTGAAATGAGGAAAGCTGACCAGCATCACGCAGCGCTGGAGGAAGCAGCAGTGCTGGGAGCAGGAGCCAGGCTGCTGGCACTGCACAATATTTATGTCTGCGATATCTGTACACTCTCCAAGCTGTATAGATTCAGCCTGTGAAATTATTGATTTCTGAGTGCTAATTTAGCCAGTGAGTACCATAAATTCTCATCATGTCTCTGAGAAATTAATTTTTCTTTACAGAATCCATTTTAATTAAAAACATTCCTTTAACTGAAGCATATCTGAAATCTGTGAAGGGTGATATTCCCTGATAATAATACATGCACAGATTCTCAATCATAGCATAAAATGCTCCTCCTAGATTCAAAAAAATTTTACGTGACTGACTTTTGTTACTGATCACCACAGAAAAATCTGCTTTTTCTCTCCTCAGTGCAATCACTGAACTTTCTTGTTCCAAAAAGTGTATCTCTGAATTTTGGTGCTTTGGGACAAATGCTGGGAGAGTCAGAATTGCTATTTGATGGCTGATATCAGTCTCATTCCTTACATGTATTCAAAGTGAGGACTATTTAGTGGAGGTCTGAGCTGAGACGCGAGGCCTCATCAGGAGGCAGCACCACAGCTGCTGCACTTCACCTCAGCAGCTGAGAGCACTAAGGGGAGTCACTGGTCCTCCATTTTTGTGCCCTGTCACCCACCTCATTCACCCACCTCATCCCCAGCTGTCTGCATTCACTCATCAGTGTAGTTTATTGCTCACAGCTGCCTCTGCTGATGAATTTTAACTTCCTCAGTGCTCTGGCTTGGTTTGTGCTCTTCACGCTGCCTTCAGAGCTGCCGTGAGAAGTGGAGGAGGCAGCAGTTCATGGTGGTTCCAGCTCTGGGTGCTCCTCGGGCATGAGAGGTATGTATCAGCCTGATAGACAGGGGTGGAGCAACTGATTTGGGATCAAAAAACTCTATCAGGCCCTATCTGGGTTTGGGTGTGCTGGGGCTGGAAGCTGTTGCTATGGGAGGGGGATAGTGGTAGTGGTAACCCCACTGAAAAGACGTGTGACTGTGAGGGGGCTTTTCTCTAGCAAATATCTAGCCTGGGCTTAGCTTCCACCAGTCACTTGTCCAGCTTTTCTTCTGCCCTGTGTTCACCCCTCGGTCCTCCCAGACTGTATTTTGTTCCTTTGCACAGGAGCACCATCCTTGGCAAAGTTTATTTCTGGAGACACAGCCTCAAGGCCTCCCCTCAGGGCTGGCACTGCCTTATGGGCCTGTGTGAGGTGCGGCCAGCACCTAGCTTCTACTGTGGTGATAGCTCTGTTCTCCTGTAAAAAACAAAAACACCACTAACAAAAAACCAAAAACTTGTTTGCTTCCCATCCCTGGGTCCTATGGTGCATGACCTTAATGCAGCTGCCTCTCTTGGTGTTGATATTGGTGGTATTGTGACCTAACCCTATGTAAGAGAAAAGGTGAAATTATGTTTTGTACAGCAACTACTGAGGCTTTGGTTTTGCTTTGCTCCCAGTCTAAAATAGATTTATGAAGTACCTGAGCAGGGGCTTGACTTTACACACGTGGAAAAAGTGGGAAGAAGATGGGGATGTGTCATGAAATGGGGCTGTAAAATGTTTTCACAGAGGAACTCTGGTTGTTGGGTGGAGGGAGCTGAGCACTCTTGGTGCTCGGGAGGTCAGCTGCAGAGACCAGCTTCTTACCCAGTGTTACATTTACAGCTGATACTCACTTGTGCAACCTGCCTTGCTTGTGGCTACAGGTGCTTTGTCTGCTTTCACTTCCCAGAGGCCCGGGCTTATGCTGCAGTGAGACGTGGAACACACTGGGGCCGTCAGTAAGGTACAGTCCTGATGTATTGTTTTTTAAGTCCTTTTGTACTACATTCCTGGTGTTTATCTGTTTGTAGTTCACTACATATGCTGTTGTTTGTTTGTTTCTCTTTGATAGGGTGTAACATAATGCGAGTCTTTAAGATAAATGATTTAAGAGCTAAATTGTGGGGTTCCAGTCAGGCAGAGGCAACTAATTAGCACCTACGTTTTGAGCACATAGTGAACTAGTTCTCTTAAATTAAATGCCTAAATTCCTTCCGTGTTCAACAGGGAGAGACAGGTGACTTGAAAAACAATTCTAGAGGGAGACCCTTCCTGCTTAATTAGGCCCTCCTTCAGGAGGCTCTCAAAGGCACCTAGCTTTCCCACTGGCTCTATATGGAACTTAGTTTAGCAGGGCTGGTTCAAGAGGCGCGTAAAACTTTGTTGTAATTAGCTACGCAGGTTAGTTGGATGGAGTTTACCGGTTTTATCACTTGGATTACTCAAGGAATTCATTTAGGAAGCCGCAAACTACAACTAGGTAAGCCCTGTACAGTTAAGCAGCAGATCTGCTAATTGGCATTGGTGGCTTTTGGCATACCTCTGGCCACTCAGTGTGCTGGGGAGCATGGCTGGATCAGTGAAATGATCTGACTTCAAAAGCTCAGGGTATGGTAATTAGCGGTCAGCACATGAAAAAGCAGGAAGATTTTAATATAGAATTTCTGTAGGAGAAATTGTGTTTTTGAACTTTGAGAGAAACTTCTCTGTTGCTTGAGTAACTCTGAATAGACAAGTGAACTAGATACAGTAGTTTCAGTGCTACGCTGTTGTTTCAGTTTTTAACCTAACCAGAGGCATCACCTAAAGCATGAACTTCAATCACAATTAATTTGTATGGTATATACAGCAACTGTTTCTTGATAGTTCACTTGATAGTTCTCTTTACATATTTGACACCCCATGATCTTGGGTGGCAATCACTATGATAAGAGGAAGTAAGCCATTTCTGTGGATTCACTTCCATTAATTAGGTGTTTCTAAATATTGATAAATCAGAACCAGAACTAGATTTTGAGGTGGCTTTTCTCTGACGCATAAATGAAAGTTTGTATCTGTGGATCGTTATCTTGGCACGAAATGTATTGGAATACCCTCCTGTTCTCTCAGAGGGAGGCTTGGAAAAGAAATCCTGACAATATCAGTAGTCTTGTGCTGAAAGTTCAAATTGCGTGAATTGTGTTTTTCTTCCCCCACTTTTCTAGCACATTCAGAAGCGTTTCACAAAGGAAGATCACTCCCAAGCAGTTTTATTCTCCGTCCCATAGTGTGATAACTACTTGACTTCTGGCATTATCCTTGTGCCAGGGTCATACTAATCTTTTCTCTGTTGCTCTAGTGTGAATTTATGTCCCAACAAAACTGACACGCCAGACAAATATTTGGTTTTCACAGGAACAGATCAATATACAGGGCATACGGTGTCACTGACTTCCACCTAAGGTGAACTGTGGAAACTCTAAAATGGGAACAAACTCATTTCACCCTCCTGCTAAGAGCAGTTTGGTGTTGCTGCCTCTCTGAAGACTAGTCTCGCTTGGCAGCTGATAACTGGTGCTCAGTTGCTAAGCAGCAGGAAGTGTGTATAGTGACCTGTGAATCAGAGGTGATAATATCTTACCTGAAATCACAAAAACCCAGCGATTCCTTGGGACTTAACGCTAAGAAGTGACCCAGAGCTTGCAAGAAGGCTGGGAAACTGTGGGAGTGTTACTATAGACACCACACTGGATATTTAAATTCATATGAATGCAGTGTTTTTTTAAAGCTCATGCTTAATATCTAAATCAGTAAATAATGTTTGTGTTGTGTCTTCACAAAGAGCAGTTGTACTCATTGGTGAGAACTACTGCTGTGATTGCTGTGTTACAGTAGCATCCTGTGTTTGTCAATGCTGACCTACACAAACCATGGGGTCTAGTTGTAACGTACGACTAAATACCTCACAATTTCCCCTCTTTTTCCCCTCTGTTGATGTTTGTCCAAGTAAGAAGACTAAAAGGGAGCAGTAGCCAAATATGGGAATTGTAGTTGTATCTGGCTCCTGCCTTTTTGGCCTTTCTCCAGCAAGCCACTTAAGCATGTCCTACAAAACTTAAGGTTAAGCACACGCCTTGCTGCCTTGCTGAATTAAAGCTGGCGGGAAAGGGAGAAAAGATGCTCTTGTCAGTCACAATCAAAATACAACAGTCTGGCTTTTCTACTCACATAAAAATGTTAATGCAACACACAGACTTATGGTAATTAACATCTACATGCTCTGTGCGCTTTTAAAGTAAGGAAAATGGTTGGAACAGGAGTGTTCCTTTTCCTGAGATTTAGAAGATTTTGTTTACCTATGTGTTGTCTTTGTGGTGTCACCGTGTGATTTGTGTTAGCCTTGCCCCTTTCCAATAACCTGGTTGTCCCTGCTGGAGAATGGCTCTACAGGAGTGTTCAAAGACAAAGTTAACTAATTGTCACAGGTGCTTAGAGATTCTTGAAGTAATATAGATACCAACGAAAACTGTAAAGTAATCCTTTAAATGAATGATTTGTTGATGTTAGTTCATGGAAATATCTAGTCTGTACTCCTAAAATGACCTGCTGGCTAACTGAGGGGTTAACAGATTGGACACTTAAACTGAGTAAATGCAGGTTGGGAAAGTCTTGCAGAGCAGGAAGGCTACAGAATGCCAAAGCTTTCTTTTGAGAAAGCCCTGGAGAAACCTATTCTGTGGGAGAACTCTAGAGGCACAGGTGTCATGGCAATACCTACAGAGAGCAAATAGAATCTAGCAGCATGAGCTACCGGTTCCTGTATCACTCACTGGAATTACTTTTTTGTGTGGCAACTCCAACCAAAGAAGTAGGCTGACTTTGCTAACAGCAGTTTTCCAGTGCTTTCAAACAAAGCTTTTAAAGAGATGACAGGAACGAGAGAAGTCCTGTTTTATTCATAATGAAGGTGTTACCTTTGTAGTCTTGCAGTATTTCTGGGGCAGCAATGATGACTGCTTACAAAATAGCAGGAAACTCTGTAACATCTTTCAGCTAACAAAAAAACCACTGTTAGCATATTGAACTGAACTGCATGTAACAATTCTTTATGAATCACAGCTTTGTGCACTGTTCTGAGTATGATGCATAATCAAATGTCAAGTTAAATGAAAGATGTACTAGACTAGATCTTCATGATATTAGCAGCATGAAGACTGTAAAGATGGAGTTAACAGTATCAAAAATAACGTTGCTTATGTGTCGTTATCGTAAAGGTTATGTTATTCCTACTGATGTTCAACTTTGAAAATGACCTATGTCTACTTTGCTACTTGACCCCTGTAACAAAATTTGTTACTGTACCTGTGCTGTATCTTTGAATACAGGCTGTAATTAAAATCACACAGATGTCTTTTTCTTTCCCGTGGAGTTCCGCAGCATATATAGTATCTGTGGTTTTGGATGCAGTACCATGGGCAGTCATAGGAATCAAATCATAATTTCCTGTTAAGTTATCCCAGTTTCCCACAGAGGTATGTCGTGGCATGTGTTTGTTTTGAAATGTTTTTTGCAGATGGAAATGCTTGAAACTTGAAAGGTGCTTGTGAATCTTCTAAACTTGCAATGCAGTAGAATGATTTCACTGCACAAAAATATTAATTGCAAACAGAACGCTTGTACACTGTTTGCAATTTCTTAAAAGGATGGTATATTTGTACTTACAGTATTCATGAAGAATACACAAATTTCTGGAAATTTATATTTATTAAAAAGGGTTAAATGAGCATAAAGCATTATTCACAAAAAAAGACTTCTCCAGCTCTTCCTGTGCTTATGGAATTGTAGTGCAATTGCAAATGCATTACACAGTGTAGTTAATTTCATTTTATTAAAAAAAAAAATTACACTATCAATTCCCATGGTAATTTCGAATTAAAACTTATTTCATGGAAAAATGTATTTAATTTGTGACAGAAACTTGTATAACTGTAGGCAAGAGGCCAATTTATGACTCTTAAGCATATTGTCAGGGCAACTTTCTTTATTATGCTCATGAGAATATTTCTGTAGAAATAATATGTACTGCCCTAAAAGCAAAGTGTTAAGCAATATTTAACTCAGAGGTGAAGATTTAATTAATATTTGTACTCTTAAGCATGCATTTATGCATTTTTGTAATTGTTTTATGCTCACAGTATTTACCTATTTTTAATAATAGATTAAGAAGTTAACAGTAGGGCTTAAACGCCTCCTGCTAACTACTCAAAACTAATTACTCAAAACTTTGACAATAAAACTAGGCTGGTTTGGGAGGCATAGAAAATACTGCTGATGAATGTATGATCACAGTTAAAGTCCACAAAAAATCATTGAAGAAATTGCCTCTGTTCTCAGAAGGCAGATTGGGAAGTCATTGATGTTTCCCAAAACTGGCATGATTTTTGCTTTTCTCTCTAACGTATATGAATTACTTAAAATGAAGTTATTTCTGCTTGAGATACGTTGAAAAGAAGTTACTTAGGTTCACTTCAACTCTCTGCCCTTCTGTTCTGATGTTATTTAGTAAACATTTACAGAGTGGACTGTAAGTCAATGCAAGCCTAATGCTAAGAAGCTTAGAATAAATGTGATTGATTCTAAACAAGAAGGCCTGTTAACTTCTGTATGGAGAACTGTTGTTATGCAATTAATTTCATGTAGCGAGGCCTTGATACATGCCTTAATCTACTAACAAAAGTGGGAGCTATGCATTAGCTGTCTATTCTGTTTTCTTTACAATGTTTATCAGATTACATACTAGTTTCAAGGAAAACAAGCAAACAGCAATCAAACACAGAAACAAAACACACCCAAATAACTGGAATTTAGGCACTGGAAACAGCTGAGTAGCCTTAGTGATAAGCCCTTGAGCGAGCGTGCCTGGATCAACCAAGGGCATGTCAACCAAATTCACTTTCAAAAAATATTGTTTCTAATCTGAATAAGAACTAATACATTTTAGAGAAATAAAAAGAAAAGAACATGAAGTCTCTGCTGAAGTTAATAGAGATACAGTCACTAAACATCTCTTTTTGGAATAATTGTGTCATAGCCTGCATTTTTCATGGGATAAGCTGAACTTCAGCCCATCTTTTATTCTAATTATGCGACTTCAGCTTTCTAAACTCCTGCTTTCCAGTTCAGATTCTAAAACCAAGTTTTCTTTAGGTTAACTTCTTAAATTATAAGCAGTCAATATAAAGATTTTAGTCTGAGCAATGTTTGTGTAGTAAGCAGACAGCTCCCTGTTTATCAGTTATGAACAGAAGCTGGGATAGTTTTCAGTACGTAATTCACGTCTTTTCCTGTTGGTGAATTTTTCATGGGGTCTCAGTCTATTGTGTAATACCAGAATACCTTTGCCACAGGGTTACCTTGGACATGAATCCCCTTCTGCAGGTCTTTATTTCTTTCTGTTATCTTAAAAGGAATCCTACTATACCAGGAGCTTTCCAATTCATGTACTCTGAAGAATTTTAATGAGATATGATGAATATGGAACAAATAACTCACAACACTTTGAGACTTGTTTGTTTAAAATCAGGCTGGCAATGCATTTAAGTATGGACTTTTTTACTGCTCAATAAAGCAGTTTATCGTATTTTGAAATTTAAATGTGGATCAAAGTACTTTATTGAATCAGCTCCTTTGAAGTTTGCTGACCTGTAGCAAATTGGGAGTTTCATAGTTGACTTTGATAGTCAATAGTTTCATAGTTAAACTTTGATGCCAGGGGATATTTAGTTTTAAAGTTCTCATTAGGAAGTAATTCTTAAGTGAGCCTTTTCCCTCTGGACAAAAAAGTTGTGAAGAGGTTAAAGAAAAATATTTTGGAATTCAAATCAAACTCCTATGTATGATTTCCTCATGTATGTATTATAAATGAGGAAAACTATGCAGAAAATAATGTCCCAGCTTCAGTTAGCAGTATGTTTGTCCATAGCTTAACGTTCAGTTAATCTTTGAGCAAATTTTCTTTCTGTTTTTCCTAGACTTATTCATACCAAAAGTGTCCTTTTTTCATTTGTTCCAGTCTCTTCTGGATGATCTTTAAAAGATAAAGGGAGACAGCAGCATAATATAGGGTCATATTCTACAAAATCCCACCAGTATAGAAAGCTTATTCTCTCAATGCTTGAAAGTATTAAATCTGGCAACTACTGAATGCCTTTTCTTACCAATAAAGTGACTTTCATTGAAAATAATTGAGAGAGAATCACAGAAAATGGATGCTGAAAGGCTTATTCAATTACCAAGAATACCCCTCTGCTTACTGTAGTATATTCATTAATGCTGGAATGATGGTCCAGATTCCCTATTGTCATATATCTGAGCAACCCCTCTGGAGTTTCCAGTACTTTTTCAGTTTGCTATTTGAAGATTTGCCTTGAGGTCTGATATGATATCCAGTAAACTGTTGTAAACTGTCAAAATTTAATTCATGCTGGGTACTTGTCAATAAACAAGGATATTTTGCAAGTGGAGCTTAGCTAAGAGCTAATAAAATGTGTGTGTGTATCTCACTTGCTCTCTGGTATGTTTTTAATCTTTTCCAGAGGAAGAGAGGAAAAGGTCTCTCAACATAAGATTTCAGTTCTCTACATTATCACTATTTTTCAGTTAAAACAAGGATTTGGCATCTCTTCTTTGTCTGAGATTCTCCCTCTGCTTCTTCTGCAGTCTGTTTCTATAGTCAGACGTGATTAGTTCTCTATCAAAGATTTTAGGAAATTTACTTCTCTGAAAGCAAATACTCCTCTACCTGGGCTAAATCCTGGCATTTTGCTTGGGGATTTTATTGTTTAGCTAGCTGTACTCTGAGGGATAGAGCAGGATAAGCAGTTCCTGAGATACACATGCACTGCTGCTGGGTTCAGTGGTGGTGATAACTTTGGGAAGACCAGGCCTTATTTTCATGACCCAATTTGATCTGGCTTGGGAAATTGGTTTGCAGCCAGTTTGGAACTTGCATGTTTTACCCTGTGAGTGGCAACCACATCCATCTGTTTCATCATGTAAAGAGCTCAGATGAACAGTGATGGTGATGGCTAAATGTGTACCACAATGTACCAATGTGTAATTTTGAATGAATGATCCGAATGAGAGGTTTCCACAAACACAAAGGAGACAGCATCTCAAAGCAAAACTACATCCAGATGATTAGGGTGTAAATGGTGTATGCAACATATAACTGCACATCACATGTACATGATGCAGAGATGGCTATGGAAAATACTCACTTTTTCACTTGATTCTGCCTCCTTTTGGGTTCTGCGCCCCTTCGGTGCATAGCAGGGAAGTAGCTATTTGTATTTAGTGGAAGAAATTACACTAACAGACATGCGTTTTCCTCATAAATGTATCATATCCTATCGCTGAGTGGGCTGACAGACAACCAACACAAATGGTGTGTTAAACATTTAATGAACCCAGGCTCAGCTCCTGGCCCTGTTGAAGCCAACAGAAGTTTTGCACTTATTTAGGAGGGAAGGGGAAGGGCAGCATTTTCTGTTGGTTTCAAATTGTTCGTCAACTCTTACGGATAAAATTAGAAATGATGCATTAAATAGTGTCCTTTTCCTTTGTGTAGTTACTTCATAGGCATAAGAGGTTGCCAGAAGCAGAGTATGGTATTCAACAAGGGATGAGGAGATTGACAGACCTGATTTCCAAAGATAAATCAGATTTCTATGATGTATTAGTGCATCATCTTGTGTGTGCTCTGTAAGGCAAGTATGTGCTGGCCTTGCGTGCATCTGAAATGCTTTCAAACAGTACGGTAGAAACTATAACCTAAAATGTGAAAGGAGTGAAACAGGATTGTGAATTTTCATTAAAAACTTCTGTAAGAACTGTGTGGAATAATTTCCACTAAACCTGTTGAATAGGAACAACTGGGCTTGTGGGAATGGAAGCAAAGTGTGCAGAACAAAATGGTCTGGTTTGGACCACTGAGAGCCTAGGGATGGCATCTAAGATACTTGAAGTACTACTGTAAAGTGGCTCTATGTATGTATCAAATACAAATACCTTCATATGCATTTTGAATATTTGTTGCATGAATGTTGGCTTTATGGTTTGGTATTTTGGACCAGGTTCAGGTAACTTTCTGATACCTGGCTCTACTTCCTACAGTCGTCTTGTTTAGAAGGGGAAAAAAAGGTATTTTTAAACTTTGACATCAGAACATCTTGACCCCAACCAGCTCCCCACGGTAACGCAACGCACAGCCCCGCTCTGCCAGCTGGGGCCGCGTGCTCTGAGCCCCGCGCTGCGCCCACCTGTGACGCCATAGTGAGGAGGGGCTTCTCCTCCGCAGACTCATCCCTCGGAATCTCCTTCATCACCATGGCAACAGCCTTATCTGCCGCCCTAGAGCCTTTCCCCTACAACAGGGAAACCAACAAGGGCAAGTCAGCAGCAGCCCGAGTGCGCCCGCGCAACGCGACATGAGACGGCGCGCACCACTGGAGGCAAGGCCTGGATCGATGTGGAACGCACAAACGCTGTTCAAAAATGACAATAAATTAGCAGTGAGCCTCTAAGCATCGCAGTGTCTAGCTGTAGTCTTGTTAGAGTTGCCCCACTGAAGTCAACAGGAGTGTTTCATGATGCCTTGCAGTGGCTAGGCTGGCTGGAGTAATCCAGGCCCAGCTGAAGGGTTTGGACATTTTGCAGGGTAGGGTTTCCAAGTAAGAGCTGCATGATCAGCCCCTTGATTTAATTTTGGTTATGCTGAAGTACCCATTTTCCACTTAAAAAATACTATGAAGCTGATGTTGCAAATAAAGCACGGATCCTTGTGGTTCACTGAGGCAAACTCGCTTAAATTTGAAAGTGACCTACAAGGCTGGGCCCAAGGTGTTTATAGCTCTAGTAACATTTTTAAAAGCAGTTTACATAACGTAAGCAATCTGTGTTTTTGCTAACAATATATGGAGCCAAATTCTGCTGTCGTTGGTAGTGCTATACTTCTTAAAAAAACCTCATTGAACTTGATACAGTTTTTTAGAAACTTTTAGAAATTTAAGTAAAATTCAACTCATATACTGTAAATATTCAAGAGAAAGTTAAAATACATATATATGTTAACATCTAATATTTTAACCAAACGCAAAATACCTTAACATTACGTGTTACAGCCTTTAAAGATGTATCCTTGATTTAAAAAGGGTATTTATCTACTTGAATTCACAGATTTCTGTATGTTGATCTCTTTTACTCTTGCAAGTGGCAGGAAATGCCTGAGCATGCATCAAGCACAGCAGTAGAACTGCATTATGCTGGTGACCCTGAGCACGTCATTACTATCGTACTCGTAAAGCTCCCATTGATTTCAGTGGAGGCTTTAGCTATGCAAAGACTCCAGGATCTGGCTCCATAAAAGCAGCATTTTCCACTACACTTGAAAATATTTAAATATTTAGATCTATTAACAGAAGGGGTTCTCTACTACCGCGTCATATAATAGAATTACTTTCACAGCTATGTATTTGGTGTCCAATATAAAAAATAAAAATAAAAAAAAAGCCCCTTCCTTATACTAAACTATATGATGTTTGAGAAACATTTTCTCTATAACATTACATATAAAAACATCACGTATTATTGTGGTTTTTAGAACAGAATTTGTTAATTGACGGATCCTTGTTAGGTTTGCTTGTTGGTGCAATGCAACCTGTTACCCTACAGAGAGTTCTTTGCATGCTGCAAGAAATTCACGGAGCAGAAGTGTCATAAATGATTAGCATGCTGGAGTTGCAGTGCCTTTGATATCCAAAGAACTGCAAGGTCATTGTAAACTTAATTTAAATATATTTAATTCCATGATTCAAATTATTTCTAATTACAAAGCATATCAAAGGTTCTTGGCCAATTGCGTACTTATTCTGTTCATGATTCATACCATGTATTTCAGGTGTATGGAGCTCATTTCTTGTATGACATGTGGAGCTATCTTTAGCACTATTAACATGCTATTTGATTTTTATAACACTTAGTCCTTTTGTGCTGAGTGCTAGACCAAAACAGTTACCAGCTAGAAAGGATGCATTGGAAAGCATGCAGTGCTTTTTATTTCTTGCAGAGTAAAAAACCCACCAAAGCAAAGGTCAGGTCACTTTTTTGAAGACAGAGCCACTTTTTCTTCAAGGTTTCACCTACTGCCTGAAAAGAGTCATGATACTTGTATTAGTGCCTGCTGTTAATCTTTCATAAGCATAACTGCAAAACCCTGAGAATGGTTGGTACCATATACAACCCATCTCATTAGTTTAATGTGCCTATAGCTCAGAGTAGAACAAGAACCTGATGAATACCTATGCTTGTGCTATTTTCTATGAGCGGTAGTAGGTATGCTAGTTAAAGCAAGGTGTTTGATACTTTGTTTTTCTTAGGTCTTGTAGCCTTCTTAATAGATCACTACTGGACAAAGTCAGGTTAATCTATTTCTGGCTCCTCGGCCTGTGATATGAAAAACATCATTCTGAAAGTAGCAGTTAGTAGGCAATCTCCTGCATGCCAAAGAGACCGCAGAGAAGTAGCTTAAATGCTTGGATTTTGGTGGAGGGATGACACAGATGACCAGTTCATTGGCAAGTCCAATTGTTTATTCTAGTGACTAAAAATGGATTTAGCTGTAAGGTATGTAAGCTTGGAAATTTTGGTTTCTGTCTTTGCTATAGTGAATACTTCTGTATTCTGTCCTTACATATGAGGTGATTAGGCAGAAGAATTGGAAAAGAGTAAGTATAGTTCATATTCAAACTACTCTACTTTTTTTTTTTTTTAAGAAAAGGTGGTTGCTTGTTTATTAGACCTCTTTCAGTTTTGTGGGGTATTTTTTTTTTTTTATTAGTATTTTGGCTTGCTATATGTATTTGTCTGTTACAGTAGCTTACTGCTCAAACCCTGTAGATCTGTAACAGCCAATGTGAGATTTGCCAGATGTTTAAAATGAACAGTTAGTAACTTTAACTTGCAAGTGAAATAATTTTCTCATCTGAACAATGGCTTAATGATATAGTAAATGAATCTCATTATTTTCTATTTGTCTGCAATATGGAGATGGAAATAATTGACCATGACAGCACTTCGTAGTACTCTTTATCTTCTGGAAAACCACACCCAGGTTACCATGTTGACAGACGTACTATAGAAACCTTCTAGAAGGTCATGGACACATTGTGAATATTTTACGTATCAGGCTTTATTTTTCCTTTTAACTTCTCAAATAATGAAATGCTTCTTATTGATATAGTGGAGAAACTATGCTTGGAAAGTGCGAAAATTCATCTATCCTAATTCAGAGACAGGGGAATATCAGTAGAATTCAGAGATGGTATTTTCATAAAATGGGTAGTTAGTCTTCCAGAAACATAGTTTAAACTTGGAATAATTGGTGAACATAAATTATTCTTTCAGTTAATTTTGCTTGGGCTGTATTCTTATATAGTCCGATGCTGAGGTGACCACAGTAAGGATCAAACCTCGCAGTATTCTCAGTTGACTAGAAAAAATGAAAATTTGGAATCTGTATGTGATATTCTTGCTATGAACAAGCAGAATTCTTGTCAGATTTCTGCAGAGGTTTGAAGTACGTATTTCAAGACTTATGGAACTAATTAGATATTTGTCTTGAGAGTAAACCAACTATTTTGTACGTTTTATTTTTCAGTCTGTAATATCTTGGATTACTGATATGGTCTTTTGAATATTGCATCGTTTGCTAAAATGAGAATCAGCTGCAATAGTTAGGGAGATTTGAACAGCGAAATTTACAGAAGATGCATTAATGATATCTTTAAGTTATAGAAGCTGTAGTCCATTATGTTATGAGGAAGAACAGATAGAGCTCCTGTCTATGTTGAACTTAGGGTGCTTGGCTGCTGTCCAGATCCCCAGGCAGCTGACACATTAGACTTCCAGTACCAATTAAGCAGCCTATTCAGAATGGTTTCATGCCCTGTAAATCTTTGGGTTTTGTACAATTTAAAAATGAAGGGACACGTATGGCTTTAATGTTATGTGGCACAAACATTTTTACCTCTCTAAATGAGCACGTACAACTAGACAGTGGTACCGTGAGAGTTCTAGTGCCCACAAGGCTATCATGAGCTCTTGTTTTCGCATAGGAAGGTGTTATTTTGCATTTTTTTCCTTCTCAAGGTTTTCTGTTCGCGTTTTCTCCATATGTCTTTCTTTTCATCATCTATGCTTTTTTTTTTTTAGTGGTATATATTGCATCTTATGCATCATTAAAAATAATGAGAAGCCATATGGTGAGGCAGTTCTATAACCCACTACAAGATGGATATTTAAACAGAAAACTCTTTCATTAAGGTTGATGGTACAAAGTGAGGTATATACCTAAGGGATGTAATTTAGACAGTGTGAAGTTGATTGGTGTAGAGACATCTGAACAAGCTATACGTCCTGAACTGCTAGTATTGTCAGGGTAGACCAGCTGTCAAGACCTGAGATAGTATTTCCAGTATTGTATTTGCATCCTTCAGAACCTCTTATCAAGTTTTCTGCTGATGGTGGTCTAAGCTCTTCTGGCTCATAACCAAGTTGTTCATTCTTATGATATTATGACAAAACTCATGGAGTGTTGGGTACAGATAAGTGTATAGGAAGACTTGCCCAACAAATTTACAGTAAAGCAGCTAAATCCATAATGGCTGAGTTCTAAGTGTACTGCTCATCTTTGATTTTTCTGTTCTTTAATTTCCATTTTGATAGAATAATTTAGAGCCCAATAGTCATATGGGAAGATTTCAATTTTTTTACTGTATACAAAGGTAATACCTGATAAAAAGGAATCAGCACAAATGTTCACGTTTACCTTTATTGGATTGTGCCTTGTGTCCATTTAAATGTCAATACTGCGGTTAAATTGTATTCCAGGTTTAGAAGCATTTGCATTGAAATGGCATTGTTAGGTTTTCTGGTTGTCCATCAGTAACCATTGCGTTACACGACACAACTTCTAAAGGAAGCACATTTTGATGCCTATAGATTTCTTTTGAAAGCCAAGTGGGACTGCTTCCAAAGCATCTCCAGTGAAAGCTCTGCAGAACCCGTTTTGCTCTAAAAAAACCCCTTGAGTTATTGTCCTTAATGCATCTGAAAAAATGCTATGACTGGAAATTGATCAAAAATTAGTGAGATGAACTCATTCTCGTTCAACTAGTCTGATTCCTTCAAGCTAGTAGGGCAAAGATACAATGAAAAGTGAAAGTTGGTTATTTTTTTTTCCACATAAGTTAAAGTTCTGTTCAAAGCACACATGGGGAACGTATCTATTGAGAAAGACAACACTTTCTAATATTTGAACAACATTGGTCCAACTGTAAACAGTTTTTAAAAAAAGCCTGTGCTTCAGAGCAAAGTCTGGAACAGAGCTCACTGTTTAGAGGTTGTTTAAGGTTCTGGTGCTTTTATGAACGAATTATATAACATAGCTACTTGTGATAGCAGGCTTGGCTGAGGTGCTTTGCAGCCCTTTCTTTCTATGTAAGCGTCATCTTTTATTAAGACCACTTTGAATAAGTAGAAACATTTTTCTTTAGCACTTATTTGATTGACTTCTTTATAATTTTAAACAGCATTATAAAGGGGTGAGTCTTCTGACTGCACAATTGTATTTGACTACAAAAGTTTCTGGGAATAGCTGGAGAATTTCTTCCGTCTCTGCTTAGTCTGCATCAAGGAACATTGTGAAATCATTGGGCTTATTAACTGGCAGTTTGTTTGGTCATCTTCAGCAGAGGGTAATTAATACTAAAATATTTTGTCATTTTGAATTGGGGTTCACACTGTATTGACTTGAGTGTCACGGGTCCCACTCATAGCACACAGATAGTAACAGAATGAGTTTATTACTCTGGTAATGCAGGTACTGAATTAGAATAAAGCATTCCTCTTGTACTAGTTCAAGTGGAATTCAAGGTGCTCAGATCATTTGCAAAATAAACAGATTGGCGATGAATGCACCTTCCAATGTTTAAATGTGTGTCCTGCACACAAGGTGTGTGAACCTATAGTTTGCTCACTCACTTCCAGCACATAATGTGTTGTTCCCTGAAATGTTAGGGGTTCCTTGCCTCTGAAAGCTGCTTCCCAGGTTTCAGTGGCATTGTTTCCTGAAACACTCAGAGAACTCAGGCTAACAGCCTACATCAAATGGAGTAAGATTAAAGGCTGTACGGTAAGTCTGTGACTTCCTCCTTCGATAGACAAAATATTCTTGACAAAGCAGTTTATATAGGGCTAGAAGTTTGATCATTAGTAAGATTTTTTTTTTTTTCTTTTCAAATTTTTGCCTTGGAACAGCCAGTAAAGATTTCAGTATTTGATTTGAAAACTGTGAGAATTATTTAGCTTTTACATATTTTCCTCTATAAAAATCAATTTGTTGGGTTCTGGGGGTAGAAATCAAAATTATTTCAGTTCTTTTACAGTCTTCCCCCTGACACTGAGGATGTTAAGCTGGAATAATGGGCAATATATTTAATACAGCTGAAATCGGCTTGGATTATAAGAAGTCATCAGCTGAGATGTAGAACTTTTGTATTACTGCTAATGTTCTTTAGGATGTAATGCCACAGCTAGAGAAAACATGGAATTGATGATACAGTGGAGTAACTATGACAGTTAAAAACCTTGTGCTTTTTAAAAATTATTTAGGAAGAAAAAAGCAATGGAGAACTGAGATCTGGCATTTTTCAATGTGGAAAATCAGAGATTTATCGAAGAGCAGGAGTGAGAAAAATAGTCTTCATAGGAAATTCAGAATATAGAACATTGCATAAACTTTAACAATTAATAAAGCAAAAGCATAAAATGTGTAAAGTACTGTGTAGCTTTCTGTCTTCGATCTCAAACCCCAGCTTTTACAGAGGAAAGAAGTGGATGATGTCTGGGGAGAGAAAAGTCTGTGGGCTGCTTCTGTCTCTGAAAAGTGTATGGGCATAACAGAGAACTAGAACTGTGCATACAATGTGATGCAAGTTATTTTTTTTTTAATTATACAAACTGTAATGTGAAAATGGTACACTCTGTGCTCAATCTTCCTGAAACGTAGAAGATATGTATATTTTCCCAGCTTAAGCACTTTGCTCTTCCAGTTGGGTATCATAGATCCATTCACTCCACAGCTGTACACCTGCATAACTGAGAAGGAAATTGGGTCCCACGAGCCCACTCTTGTTTTCGTGTATGGTTTCTGTAGCTTGGGCAGGGACTCAGCAGACATTTAGAATGAGAAAAAGAGAAGCAAAGGAATGCAACTTAAAAGAAAAAAATCTATAGAGCTAAAAGAAGGCTCTGTATGCATGCTAATCCAATCATATCCGGTAGTTACAGTTCTGTGAGAGCCTTAAGATAATTTAAATCCTGAAACTGTGATTTTTCTGCAGAAAAGAGCTGGCAAACCTGTAGAGAATATAACAAATTTTAATCAAAACTGCTGGACGTGAAGGTTTTCTGTTGTTTCCTCTTTATTTTATGTTACCAGATGGGGGAGGGGGGGAAAAAAAAAAGAAGAGGGCTGTTACTTTAATGCTACTGTAGGGATGGTTTTCCTCAAACCTTGAAAGAAGGTGTTATTGTTTAAGAAAATTAAAATTGATGTTGAATAAGGGCAACTGCTCGAATGCTTCCAGACTGAGATCAAATTCTGTGATTTTCTTTGAATATTAGGATACATATTGGAATAAATGAATTTGGAGATGCCTTTTGCTAGGTACCTAATTAGAAATATTTTAAACAAGCATTTCTTCTAAAATAGTTATTTCGATTCTTTTTTTGTTAACAAAGACAGACAGCTTGGACATAGAAGACAGAATTTGTAATGTATTCTCATCAGTATTAACTCATACTGAAGATTAGGATGAAAATCTCAGGATTTGAGTTCTGTAAATCTGGGGTAACCAATGTGATCAAAATGCATGCGTTCAGTTTAACTCTTTTATATAGTAATTTGTGTGTTACACAAAAAGATTTAGTTCTGCTTAGCATTTCTGCTTTGGCTTTTTTTGTTAAAATGGGTGGAGGAGTATGATCTGTATTTCTCCTGAAACAGATAGCTGTTACTTTCTCATCAGACCTGTGAACAGTCCTGTACATAAATAATAACATATCATACTGTGAATGGCAGGTTTGAAGTCAACAGGTCAAGATAGTTTATGATTGAAAATCTTGTTAAGATTTATTTTCTTGAAGTATTGGTGTTCTCAACAGCCACCATTCTGAATGTTGCCAGGATAGATTTGGCATTTTCTGTAAAATGAACATTTCATTTCCTCCATAATAGAAGCATTTGATACTCCTGAATTTATGATGTCGTTTTTCTGCCAGAACTTAAAGATTTGAGTCCCTTCTACAACAAATGGAGACTAAAGCGGAGCTGTTACAGCACTTGGTGAGAAAGGACCTTATGCTATATCCTTGACCCAAAATGCTTTATTCTGTGTCTCTTGTGCTGTGTGTTCTTGGTAACAAAGGCTCCTGAGTCTTAGTAGGCTTAGTGTTGAGAATGAAACTCTATTTTTAATACAGTGTAGTAGAATATGTTTACCCCTTTATTTTTATTCCCTAAAAATAGGAGGTTGCCATTTATCAAACAGCAGCAGTAGTAGATGAGGCAGTGGAATAACAGTGTGACTGCAGAAGAACTCAGTGTCCCTGACCTGGAGATGGCCTCCGTGCACAGTTTCTGCTTTAGAACGATCTCGTCTGAAGTATGTTAATGCTGCACAAGCAGCATTAACAGCATCGTATAAGCCCATTTAGAGAGGATTATGCTACTATCCCTTCATTTAGCTCTTCGTTTATCACACGGTCTAGAATCCTTCAGGAAACAAATTCTTAAAATTGAGGTATTATGAGCGTAGTATTAAAAGATATTCTCAATTTGTTGATGTGTGCTACTGGTGTGGAGAAAGAACTTCGCTAATACTGCAAAAATGTAATTACAAAAATGAAAAAGTTCAGGGCACAAGTAGGTGATTAGTTCCAGACCTAATCAGAAGCTCAGCTGCGTCTTGGGCAGTTGAAGACTCATTCCTCTATCTTCACTGTTTCTACCATAATGGGCCATATCAGTTGCATTTGTATAAGAATACTCTTTTGTATTATTCTTCTTTCATTTTATTCCAATGATGGCGATTAATGTTGGGTCTGTGCTGCAAGAAGCCAAGAGAAATATCTGTATTTCTTAGAGCTAGCACATCACTAATGTCAGATACGCTCTGCTGGAACAGGCACTCACCTTCTCCTGTACCAAGTTAGTGTAATGCAGTCAAAAGCACTATTTGTCATAAATTGTCTCTCCTTATTTTTGCATATGTATACAGTAACACTCATCTATTAAGGGAAAAAAAGAAAGTAGTTATTTATATATGTTTTAAGAGTGTATGTAAGCTGGTAATAAAAAGAAGCTGGTAATGGTAAATCTCTTTTTTAGAGAGGTTCTAGATTCTCAAAACTTCCTAATTAGGATTTCACGTGCAAAAATAGTTAAATCATCACTTGATGCTTGCTGTGAAGCTTCTTAAACACTGTCTTGGGGAAATGATATTGTTTGTATTTCAGAATTGGCTTATGGCATGTAGAAAATCCCTCGGATGTGTTGTAGGACTAAATAGAGGATTCTGCCTCGTCAGCTAGGGTCAAATCCCACACCAGTCTGTCCTATGGAGTTAAAGCTGAATGAAATCTTCGTTGTAGCTCAGAGCATGGGACATTAAAGCTGCAGAGGTGCCTGACAATAGCGCAACAGCTATTGTCAGAGTTATTTCTCCTTAGAGATTCTATTAAGACAAAAATCTGTATTAATCTTGTAGTCCAGTGCCATACACTGCTTGTGTGCACTTTCACAAGAACACATTCATTTAGAACGGGCAGTTCTTAAATGTCAAAATAAATCTTGATCAAGTTAAAGAGCAGGGATGAGTTAATGCTGTGAAGTGCTTGCAGACAGCCTCAGTAAATGCTCTTACTATCAGAGAATTAACAAGCTGGTATCTGAGGGAAAGCAGCTTGCTTGTGTTTGCTGTTTGTACTAAGTCATAGACCAGGATGTAGCTGACAAACACATGGGAGGGAGTCAGGGTACATCTAGCATCCCAGCACGGGTGAGATAGGCGCTAGGCTTGTGTGGGGAGGGTAAGCTGGGAAGTTTCTAGGGAGAGATCTCTGTATATCTTGGCTTTGTGTTCTGCTTAGAGGAGAGCAGCTGAGCCGCAATGGGAAAAGAAATGGTAAGCTTGCTCTTGGGCTAGACCAGCAGTAACTCACTGGTCTCCTGGTGAGCTTAGGTAGAAAATAGAGCTGCCCTAGCTTTTCTGTTGGCAATGCTAATGGCAGTCTGTCAGGCAGCACTGTGAGCCTGGTGTTTGTTGCTGCTCTATTTCGCTCTGAAAACCTTATAAATAACGAAGTCTTGATCCAAAGTTGACTTTTCTGTTAAGTTTACAACATTTCATGTTAACAAGACCCTGGTGAAATGGTATGAAAGATGGCATTGTCTACTTCGATCGGCAAAAATTACTTGAATAAATACATAGGCATATGCTTAGACTGGCAAGGAGTGGAAGGTTTTTTTTTTTTTTTTTTCAGCCCAGATAGCATGAACATAATTGAGGAAAAAAAGAAGCTGTCACAGATGGTGATAGCAGTGAGAGGCCCAATGACATGTGCTTCAACCAAAAGTTTGCTCCAGTGGAGCGACTGAGGTAGGATAACATACAGAACTGCCAAAATCTCAAGCTCTAAGAAACACACTTATTATCTGGCTAAGCTTGCGTATTTGTGAAGAGAGTGAATCGAATTATTCCTTCCATGAATGTTCTTGAGCAGAAAAGAAAATTGAGAAGTGTGTGTGTTGGTCCCAAGGGATTGGTGCCAGAGAGCATCCGTCAGGGATGAGGGACTGAGGACTTCCAGGAGGGAGACAGCCTGTGGTATTGGCATGATGTAGCTACCGTGTTGTCAGAGGAAGGATAAGCTCTGTGTACTTCTGCAAAATGCCTAGCAGAATTAGAAAATAGTGTTTTTCTGTTCAGGAGGGGGTTACCTGGGCCACACACAGGCTGCCTTGTTTGAAACTCTGCCAGGCTGTGGCTGGACTATGGAGACTGAGATGAGCGTACACAGCACGGTCAGGATTTTCCTTTCCCCCTCCTTCTCACACCTTAACAGAGTGCCCTTGGAGTCATTAGCAGCCAATAAATTTGAGCAGCTGATTCATGATCAGTGAAGTGAAAAGAATAGGTTATGGCTATTTTCACACTTCCCTTTCTGCATTGAATTGTCCTCTCATCAAGCACACTTCAGTTTTTGGCATGTTTTGTCTCGTTTCATTACTAGAATAAATGTCTTTGGTCAGTAACAGTGCCAGTGATTGAAGACAGTTTAGCTAAAGTAGACTGAGAACTTGTTCTTATTTCTTAGTACATGAAAGACCATCTCCTTTCCAATAGAACTGTTATCCTGAAGGTGCTGGAAAAAAATCTTTCTTTCATGCCCCTTTTCTCTTGCAAGTAGAGGAATAGCTCCTTGTGTGCCTGCTGAGGCTGCTGCCCTTCTCCACTGGGTTTTCTTTTGTGCTGGCATTTTTGTCAAATGCTGACCTTTTATTCCTTTTATTGCCTATGATGATATAGTTTAAATTTTACTCTTTAAGAGTCAAAAATATTAACTGTTTTATTTCTGCATAAAGGTTTTTGATGTATTTTTGCATTCCACAATGCCTGACAATACTGGAGGCTGCTGTGAGATTTTTAAAAACTCTTTTATATTTGCAGCCAGATCTTCTTTAAAAAGTTTGCATACATTAGTTTCTATACAGATATCGGTAGCCCGAAATCGGTTGTTGATAGAAATGAGACATTGATTTCTGTGCAAAAGTGAGCTTTTTGAGGACAAGAGTGGATTGGAAATGCAGGCAGTGAATGTGAGCAAGTACTTGTGTTTTGTGCTGCATTTTGAAATGTCAGTACGAAGTTTCCTTGTTGATTTGTAGAGCAAAGGCCACGTGCACAGTTGGCTTTTTGTACGCAAGAGAAAGGTCAAGAACAAAACACAGGCTTTTTTGTTTGTCTCATAGCTGCCTAATTTAGAGCTGCTATTACTGAGCCTGACTTCTTCAGCCTGACTTGGACAATTTCAAGCCACCTCTTTTAGTCTAATGAGAAGTATTATAGATATCAGCAGATCAGCAAACTGTGGATGATTTTCACTTTATACGAATACTGTAGGTGCTAAGAAAAGGAGGACTTAGCAAGATTTTTCAGTAGGCTGGTTGTTGGTTGTTTTATTTTGTAGCATGAAGTGAGTAGCTTTAAATTTTTGGGCTGTGTGAGACCATGTGATGTGGTAATTCCTAGTAATTCCTAGCTTTTAAAGTTATGTGCTCACCTTAGTTAACCTCATATATAATAGTTACCAAAAGTCTTTGTTTTGTACATCACTTGTATCTCACAGGGATTATCCTCAAATATACATTTGTTTATAATGAAAAAATTCAATTCACGGAATTTGTAATTTTCTGCTTGTGATGTTCTCTAGTGCTGTCCTCATCTGAGAGGAGCACGTTTGCTGTCTATCTGTTCTCTCAGTTCAGAGAAAAACTCAGCTCAGTCTGAGAGACAGATGGACTTACTGCCTCCTCTGCCTCGTGCAGTGCACCCACAAAAGCTGTTGTGCTGTTCACTTGGTCATGTCCATGCTTCACCTCTCCTCCACTTCAAGTAATGGTGCAGAATGCTGCTCCACACAGTGACTTCAGCAGCCTAACCAAGCAGCACTGCTTGATCTGGAGGGGAATTTACTTTGCAAAGCTGTTACCTTTCTTCTCCCAGGTCCACACTTCAAATCAGGTGTAATGTGCAGAGAGGATTTCATGAATGTCCATTTCTCTTCTGCACCCCCTATCATTGGCCTTAGAATTCTCTGCTGACCTTCCTCTTTTGTTTTCTTGCCACTTTCTTTTTGCAGTAGAGCCCAAAAGGTATCAGAGAGCCTCTTGTCATAATGGTGTTCAATTTCAAATAATCACTTGCTATCTGTTTCAAGGTAGGATTTCCATAAACCCTCCTAGTAAGTAATCTGAAAAATAGTAATGTAGGCTGACCATTTGACCCTCGATTTTACTCTGCTGTCAATATATTAATGTTTTGAAATTTGTCCTCTGAGAACTACATGTTCAGCGAGTCAGAAAATGCAACAGAACTAACGTTAGGAATTTGTTAGACTTTTTACTAGCAGGAGATTTGGCCTGATGTATTTTGCCTGCTATACTGAATACCATATCTGGAAACAATGGGAGATGTTTGGAAAGAAGGATGTGAAATACTCTCTAATGAAACTGCCAGGTTAGAATTACACTGTGGACCAATAAAGCACAGCTGTGGCTTCTTAAGAACACAGATTGTATTGCAGCAGCTATTGTATAATGTTGACATTTCTCCCAACTCATGAGTTGATTTAATATTGTTTAGAAAAAGATATTTGAATGACTTGAAATATTGAGCACCTTACAAAATCCTCTGAATAAAGCAATATCCGAGCAGAACTGCTGGACCTGCCCTCAGCAGAGAGGAAAAATCATGTTTAAGGTGGATCTCTGCCTACAGAAAAGATGGTGGCCTATTCTTGTAAGGGATTGGACATTTGTGTTAGTCTACGTTCCTTGATTTTTAGTTTTGTTTTTAACGGAAGCGCATGTCAGTTTTGAACAGGAAATCATTTCAAAATGAAGGCCAAAAATTGTCAAGTTCTCAAATTAAGTGGCTTATTTTTTTTTTTTTACTGGGTAAATATGCCATGTCTTTGCATAGTTAACTCTTCTTTCCCTGAATGATGAGAAACTTTGTCTCGACTTCAGCTCTGCAGTTTTGCTCTCCCTCAGCAGGACAATTGCATGTGACAAAGCCAGCAGGCTTCCTGCACTTAGGAATCTATAAAAAGATTCTGTAACTGATTCATCTTTAAATGTTTCTGTGGCACAGTTTTGGTGTTAAAACAAATATGGAAGTGTGCTTTATGGCACATATGAATCGTGACAAAACTTTTTTTTTTTGACAAACAAATACAACAGCTGTCGTGGGGTTGTTGTGTCTCTCAGTGAAGCTCACCAGAGCAGGTAAATGCACCCTGAGAGATTACCTGTGCCTTGAATGCAGTGCTGGCATTTCTAATGTTCTCTCTCCTTTTATAAGAAAGAAGTATCAAACGGTGTTAGTCTCCTTGAGACAGATTTTTATTCAGGAAGAAAATGCTATATTATTCCCAAGGTCCCAGTCTGAGATTCAGTGATGAAGTTAGGAAACAGTCTTCTGTGCTGAGATATACCTTAATTTGTAGTGTTAATAAGTAAACCACGTGCCAGTGGAGACTTGGCCCTATCCAGACTTATACCTTTAAGGCACATCAGTTGATGTGTGCTGCAGACACCAGCCAGCTGGTATCTATCTGTTGTACTTTTCCTCAAATCTATGTTCGTTTGAATATTTATAGATATCACATGCAACTGTCAGTCATATCAGTCAGTCCTTTTTGTGGAAAAAAAAAGTGGATGTTTAAAGTCAACTTTCATATCAATCAGAAGCGTTTGAGTTTTTGTTTCTTTAGAGCTTTCTGTGTTACACTCCTTATTTTTGAGCTGGTTTCACTATTTTCAGGGATTAATTCTGAAAGAGGAAAAACAAGTTTTCAAGGCTTATCTCATTTCTCAATTGTTCATTTTGTAAGAAGTACCTGATATCAGCAGCAAGTGGAATAAAAACAGCAGGACCAGAGAGATATAAAGGAATCTCTGAATTTTATGGCAAGGCTTAGCACTCAGCAGGAAACCTTTGCAATGCGCCCATCAGCTCTGCAGTAGAGCAGAGCAGCTCCTGAGAGTTGGATGTTTTGTTTTGTTTTTTTTTCCCCTGGGGTCCTGCTGGGTGGTTGGATGTGAGGAAACTCTTCTGCAATAGAGTATTCAATTAAAAATGGTTCAGAATTGTGAACCAAAGCTGGAGGCCACACAGGAGCATAATGACTGAGAGGACATCCAGCTGGAAGGCAGACTGACAGAGAGAAGGGAATGTGGCACACAGGGCGATGAGTGAGCATCGCTGTCCCACACCACTTGCAAGGGAAAATACTTTTCTCTCATAGTCCAGTTTTCTAAACAAATGTTGGTTATTAAGGTGAAATAAAGGTTAAAATTATATGTAAACTACAGGCATAATTACTGCAAGAAGTCTTTTACTTCCTTCATATGTAAAATGATTGAAATGAATGAAGAGCAACAAAAACACACATGCTGTTTTCCATCTAGGTTGCTGAAAATCTAAGTTTGGGAAATAAGTTAGTGAAAAATTGATACCATTTTGGCTTATAGAAATCCCAAGCAGTTGCTAGCTTTTGTAGTGTAGAGCTAGCAATTATCAAGCCAGGTTTAAACGCTGCAAGTATTCCTATTTTAAGGCTTTATATTGCTGCCTTTGTTGGTATTACTACATTACAAGTCCATGAGAACATGAAAGCAGCGAGTTCTGCAACTATTTCCTAAAGCCAAACTGTTGGTAACTCACAGCAGGAATAGATAGTTTTGCATATCCCCTCTGCTTTCATCAAGGTCTGAGTAACACAATTATAAAAACAGAGACTATAGCCCAGATTCTTGTTGTAGCTACATGTGTCACTTGTATTAAGATGAAACCTTGTCCAACATCTAACTATAACAGTCTATTTTAACATATATGAAGACAAAATCTAACATGTTCAGATACTAAATATAATGTTCTATTTGTAGTTAGGGATGTGGCACAGGTTAGCATTTATCTGCCCTCAGAGCATTAACCTGGTGGAATTGAGGCAATAGTGATGGTCTGACCCTGTAAGATGTTAAATGCTCGCAATCCCATTGCCTTCTCCAGCTATAAGGGTTGCTCAGCAAATCCTGTAAGCAGGAATTACAAGTAGCAAAGTAAGTCCTTCTCTCGTTGCAATCAGTTGTATTCCTGAATTAGTCAAAACATTAAGAATTCATTAAAAGTTGGCATACAGTTCATATTCATCCAGTACAAAACCAAGTCTGATTTGAAATTTCTAACTTAAGCTTAGTTCCAAGCAGCGAATGAAGCTCATGAATATATTGTATGAATGACAGGGAATTATAATCGTGAAGCATCATGAATATTTAGAAATGGGAGAGCCTGAAGTTATTCTGTTAGTGTGCAAAGCTGCAGGCAAGCCATGGGAAACCTAGGTTGTAAATATTCCATATCAGATTTCTTTGCACGTATATATATTTAATAGCAATTGACAGAAGTCAAGATCCTGTTTTCAGTTTCACAGCATCTTGCTGTTCCCAATTAGGGATTAAGTATACTTAGGGAAATACTGGTTTCTAGAGAATGGGGAGACAGCTGCTGAGGTGAGAAGTGCTGAGGTCAGACAGAAGAAGGGAGAACACAGATAATGAAATATGTCAGAACTGAAGGAAAAGACTGATGAGATCATCAGCCCTCATGAAGTGTGCCAGGGGATGAGCTCAGCCAGGGCTTTACAAGAGGCAGAGGTGTTAGGCGTGATGAAGTGGGATTATAAGCATATACGAGGCTTTGAAAGTTTCTCTGCTTACACTCTCACATACATAGCACTTTTTTAATTATTATTTATTTATTTATTTATTTATTTAGCATGTGATTGTGATTAAAGGCTCAGAGGGGAGAAAATCAGTTATCTCCTTTGGAATTGACAGCCTCATCTTTCCAAGGAGTTTGCCACAGAAATTGTGGCATAGCCAGATTAAAATGCATGGGAGCAATCAAGAGCAGCAGCAAGTGGAGCTTGGGAACAATATCTACATAATAAGTAACTCATCATGGTGTACTTTGTGTTATTCGCATTTATGTATAATGATTAAGATTTGTAGATTTTGGAAAACTTCCACTCAAATTAGAGCATTCCCACAGCCATTTTGAAATGTGAATATCAGCAAGCGCAGTGCTCCAGGGGTACCAGCTCACACTTGCAATTTGTCCTACATGTGTGTTTTGAGGGTAGGTGAAATAGAGCTGACTTGCTTTGGATTTATTAGATGTGTAGCTGTTGTTGCTGCCTTCCCTCCCTTGGTGTGTTCTGGTCTGTTTCATAGTAACATTTTTTAATAATCCTATGAAAGTTGGCAGATTGACATATGTTCGTACAATTTGTATTTTAACTCCTGGTCTTTGTGTTATCCTTTGCAGTCATTCTTATATTTTTCTAATTGTGTTGTTGGGTCTCCAGAGAGGTAGATCATGTTACCTTTGACAGACTCACAAGAGACGTGCAACTAGATGTAACAGTGGCAGATCGGGATCCAGTTCCCTAGAACTTTTCACAAGAAGTGTGATTATAAAGATGGATAGTGTCTGTTCAGGGTCATCCAAAAGTTTTAATGGTCAGAGAGATCTTCGTGAGTTCTAGCATAAGCTCATTTTGTACTGAAGCTTTGCTGTGATTTGCTAAAGCTCTAAACAATCTTGTATCCAGATTTCAGCTGTTTGTAGATTAGAAATGAACTTGGACTTCCTATTAAGAGTGTAAAGTTAAAATTGGTAATAAACAGTGAAAGTAATCCTATAGCTCTGCATTTCCATGCAGTGCACTTGGTTAGAAAATGCAGGCTCCAGCTGCTGCCTGAAAAAGGCATTCTTGTGTTCTGAGGCGTAACGTTTTTTTTGCAGGGATATTTCAGCTGAGCTTTTATACATCCTCTGCTAAGAGTCATAATCTAGAGAATTAAGCTTTTAGACGTGTGATCTACCTTGTATAATGAACTGCTTTTGCTGCTCAAAGCAGTGAAAAAGATTCAGTGAAGTGAAACATTTCATTTCTCCAGAGTGAAATCTTCTTTTAAAAGAAGTTATGAAGATTCAGAAGCTGCAGAAACGCAAATGTAGGAGTTCTAAAGCTTCCAAATGTTGTATGATCATATTTCAACAACATGCACTCATTTGCAATTACTCACATTATACACAGTGCTTTCCTAAACATACACAAGGACATAAATGTATTTGATGATTGCAGCTGGAAAGTCACATTGTTTCCAAAATTCTGTAGGTTTCATGCTGCCCTGTTATTTTACCCTCTGCGTAAGTAAAATATCAAATCGTGACAAGAGCACACTACCTTTCTTTTTGAGAACAAAGGTCTATCGCATAATCAAACATTGAACAGTGGAAAAAATGCAATTAAATTAATTTAATTAAATCCAGAGCCCTGATCAGCCTTAGGAGTAGCCTGTGGAGTTGTACTTCATACAATCCTCTTCTGAGAGGGGATTTCCAGCATGCTGTGGCAGGGAGCAGCTGCTTTTGAAGGTATCAAGCAGGTGACAAATATCCCAAGTTTTAAAAGTTTTTTTTTTTTTTTGAGAAGACAGTTTACTGACAAAGATTAAGGTCAATTTTGGAGCAGTGTTCTATAATGTAAAGAGCTTTGTCTTTTTCTCCTCCTGTCGAAGTCTATGTCCCTTCTGGAGCTAATTGGGTCTCCTGGCACACCGTATCACGCAGCAGTTCAGCCCAGCCCTACCCGTGTTGTGAATTCAGCACGCTCTTTCCAAAGCACTCAGGTGTTATTGGGGCCTCTCTTGGGAATCTGCTGCTTCCTCAGGAAGGCCAGGTGCCTCGTTCCTCCTAATTCTGTCTTTGTAATTTTTAGTATGCCCTTCTTTGTTAAGCTAGTAGCTCCCAAGTGTCTAATGTATCTTTGCCAGGAGAAAATGTAGTTGTACTTGTGTTGCAGTATCTTTTAAACCACTTCAAAGTACATACAACCCTATATCCTCCTTTTGGTAAATTGAGCCGACTTTTGCATCCATGCAGAGGCAGGATTTGGGTCTAATTGTTAAAGGTGGAGTTGCTGATAGCTGTGTATAGCCCCTGCGTTGGGAGTCCTGCTGAGATCCACATTGTTGCCTGTGGGACAGGAGTGCCAAGAGGAGCTTGTCACCTACCTCTTTTTTTTTT
>WBMW01002597.1:165421-251773 GCA_013396635.1 Penelope pileata | reverse complement strand
TTTTTTTTTTTTTTTTAACCATCGTCCTGTCTAACCCCATTTAATTTGCTAGTGCTGTGATTCAGGTCTTGTGTTTGTTAAATGGAGGAAGTAAAGGGCACTACAGCATGGGGCTGGAATTAAGTCATTGGAAGTTTTTCTTAGGAGATAGCTGAGGAAGTGGCCAAAACAGCTGTCGGGGTGAAGCTTTCCACAGGCTTCCCTCTGAAATTGTTGGTGACCAATTTTATGAATATTGCTCATGATGTAATAGCTGTGGTTTGTAGGCACGAATGACAGAAATGAATTGCGCTTAGCTGCAGTGTTACAATCTGATGCTAATCTCCATTTTGAATCTGGTTTCATTTATTTGCACTAGAAGGAAAGGATGATCCAGTCTTGGACACGTTTTGACATAGATCCGAGCAGTCCTCTTGTGTGGAGAACACGGTGGCTCATTAGTGCATTTCCAAGGGAAGGAATGTTACATTTGCTTTGTTATGCAAGGCAATAATTTTAAAATTATAAGCTATTTATTTCTATACTAAGGCTAAAATCTGTTTAATAACTGATTTCTACCAGTATTCTCATTAAAAGAGAGTATGTCACCCTCTATTTTCTAAAGGGTAAAAAAGTTTTAATAATGAGGAACGTGCTGAACAGATGCATAGGACTTCTTTTCCCTTTTTAGTGGAATGGAAAATGTACTAACTAGGAAAACACAAATGCCTGACCTTTAGATTTCTGTTGGAGTTGTGAATGTGTATCTTTGTTTTGAGAAGAGAAACTCTTACATGATTTGTGTCGGAATTGGAGAGGACGGCTTTGAAAACTAAAACATGAAATCTGGCTACAGAAATAAAGATTCTGAAGAAATACATGTTCCTACCATATTATGTTGGGGGCTACAAACAAGGAATATCACATTCTAACAGAAAAATGGCCACTCACTTCCACTTTGCTTTCATTGCATTGTGGTTGATTTAGACTGTAAACTCTGTGCCGGCGCATGCTGTTTGGTGTAAGTAATCGCATAAATGCTCTGACAGACCCATGCTCACTGAATCTTATTGCTATTATGTGAAACGAATCAATTCTGGTGCACCTGATGCAGGCAGGCTCTGCCTCCTCTGCTGAACACTGTGTTCTTCCCAATCATACTAATTGTGGTAAAGACACTGGTCTCTATTTGCATCCCTGCTAGAAACCCATGATTAATTGTGATCTTAAACTAACCAGTTTCCAGTACTAGACTGCAAATTTTGGATGATCTTTTTGCTGAGTAGTGTCACGCACGTAGCCATTAAGCTAAAATAGATCTTCAAAAGACAGAAAACATGCTTTAAACGTTAAGAAGTTGGAGTGCAAGCCTTTTTCTCTAGTGAGTATTTGATGTAAATAATGAATCATAAACTACATTATAAATGGCACTAGAGATGGGTTGAACATTCAGTCCCTTCTTCCTGTTGAGAAATCACATGTGAACAGTCCTTGCTTCTCAATTACAGGCTTCTTATTCAGAATTATTGAATGGGTTCTCATGTAAACATGTTTCAGCCTACTGAAGGATTACAGATGTGTTTTGAATACTCAGCTTCTGTGTGATTTGCTGCCTTTGAGGATGTGGCACTGGCACTCTATTTCTTCCTTGGATGAATGTACTTCTAGCAAAGACTTCAGAAAATATAATCAGAGCTAAAAGCATTTTTTAATAGCTGATAGGCAAAGATGGCTGACTAAAAGATCTTTACATATTCTATTCTGAGTTTCTTGAGTTGAACCTTGCTAGAGGCATTGTTACAAGCAAAAAATATCTTGTATAATATTTGATGTGGTAAAACATTACGCATATGTATGTGTATGCATTTCTGTGTCAGGATTTAAGCTTCAGGCATTGTGAACATTTCTTCAGGCCCTGCTCTCGAATCCATTAAGCACTGGCCTCTGCAGAACTGTGTTAATCATCACCAAATTTTATAAGCTAATGGTGATAATACGCATAGGAAGAAAGAGTTTGCCAAGCAAATGAATTTAGCCCTATAAATATATCTCTAATATTACATCAGAGATATTGGCATTGTTCTCATGTTATCTAGGCACAGAGCTTTGCATGAGGATATTTACCTTATTTTGTCTCAGGAGAAAGGATAATTTAGAAGGATATGATACGGCTGACAATCTTGCCATGTGTTTAAAGACATGTGCTAGCATGTACTTGATAAAATCTATAATTTACTGTCAGAAAGTAATTCTCCCAGGTTTTCTATACTATTCATCTCCCCTTCTGTCTATCTACTTAGCAACTTTTTGAAACAATTTGCTCACTAATTTGCATAATGCAAATCCCTACTGAACTGTTTTTTCTTTCTTAAATTGGTGCTGAGCACAGCTGTGTTATTTAAAAGGTACTAGGTCCCACACTAGGAGCAACACACAGGAGCGTGGTGGTGGTGGTGGTTGTTGTTTTTAATTAAAAGACTAGGCCTTTTTCCAAGGGTCAGTTTTCACTTCCTTGTAACATTCTTGAGCATCTGTCATAGTCCAAGCTGTAGGAGACTGAAATTTTGGCAAAGTTGTGTATTTTGAACACAATTATCTATTCCCTTCAAGACTCTCACAATCATTACTGCACCTATAGTCAGGTTGTGAAGAATTCCATGCAGATATAGACTTGAAAAAATAAATTTGTAACCAGATAACATATGTCCTTTAAAAGGAATTTTGTGCACTTTTTTCCTAGCAAACCTGCACAGCTTTAATTTTATAAACCTATTGCAAAGGATTTGCTATATTTATGAAATGTAGCAGGCTGAAATGCAATTTGCCTGCTAGTTTATGGCACTGAGCAGTATGCAGCAGTTTAGAACAGCAAACAGCAAGTCTGAATTTTACAGGAGGAATTTATTGCCAATATAAAAATTGGAAGTATATAATCTCAGCAACCCAAGGAAAACTTTAGAATAGTATTGTATTGCACACAGAAGATGCACTAGATCAGTTACAATTACTTGTGATAAAGTTCTGAAAGACTATATATATGCTAGAGAGACTTAAAGCATAAAACTAGATGTTTAACATAAAGTGAAACTTATGGTATCACCACTGCAGAAGATTAATGTTACTAGGTAGATCAGCACTGAAGCAATTTGTAGCAACTTGATAGCAAGGTTTTCCATCTTCTGCTACTGAAATCCCTTAGAATTTTGAGTTACAGATGCATTAAAATTTAAAAAATTACGAGAAAATGTATTGTTAAGTGTTTGTGGATTTCAATGAGAGCTTTGACCATATACGCAGCTTTTGGATGCTTATTTTCATTTGTGTCTGTTAACATTAAAAACAGTCAAGCATAGGAAAAGTCAGAGCTGTCTAAATGATAAAATTTTGTCATCCCCTTCAAAATGATAAAATTGTCTATTAAAGCTTTGGGAGTTTGTAGGTGCTTGATTTGAAGTTCTTTATTACCTTCTAGTTTTATAATCTTTTTACATTCTTCCTGTTTATCTACTGAGAAAATAATGTAATTCCAAGACTTATAAAAGACAGCCCACATTACGTGGTTTGAATGCCAGCATACTTGCTGGCATTGGGTTACTACCTGTTTAAAATACTGGAAGCTTTTGCTGTCTTTAAATTTGTAGACAGTTATGGGATGCATTTTAACGTAATTCCTAGATATCTAGAACCTGTGAAACAATAAATTCCTGCATATTTTTTCTTCCTTGCAAGTGCAACATGAAATCTATGATGTGGTTGATCATATCCCAAATCATTTAAGCTGTTGATTGATTTTTCTCCTGCTTCCTGCAGGCTATTTCGTTCAATAGAATAGTTTGTGTGTGGAATGCAAAGGCTGTTTTTTATCCTGTGGTTAATCTCACATGCAGTAGTTGGTTTTTTTTTTTGGTCTTTTTTCTGTATTTTTTCACAAAAAGCTTTCATTTATTCGTAGCTGTCTACACAGCTGACCAGATGTTTCTAAATATTCTCTTTCACAGTTTGTGAAGCCAGTTAATCCGTTAATAATTAGAGGTAGCTTTTATGAATGTTTCTGAAATAACTCAGTCAGCAGCTGTTATTCTCTCTAGTGACAGTAATCCATTTGAAGTGCAAATCTTAAATGTAACTAATCTTGCAAGAATCTCAAGGTAAGGATGTGTGTGCCCTGTTTTGCTGGTAGACCATCAGGAACAGAGTGATTTGCTGAGAATCACACAAGGAGTCCATAGATGAGCAAGGATTGACTTTTTCTCCACTGTTTGGAAAGCAAGCTTATGCGATGAATTGTCCTTTCTTAGCTGGGAAGCATGGTTGCTGGTTTTGAGTTCGTCTCTTGCAGACCTCCGGTGGAGGTGTGAACATCTGCGCAGCAAGTTTGCTTCTGTTAATGGCATTTCTCAGTCTTTCTCAACGTGACCTGTGAGTTTTCCCTGTCCATGGGCCACAGGAGGAAAAGCACTGGTGTGGGCTAAGGTTTACTGGCTAAATTAGTAATAGGGAACAGAAGGGGAGAAGAAAAAAGTTATGCTACTGCTGTCGGGATGAATCTCTAATCAGATGTTTTAGACCAGATTTTGTCCCCCAAACCATTTGTCCCTTTGCATTAAATGATTATTAACCTAAAATCTAGTTTTTACTACCCTTGCAGTGAAATTTCATTTCATTATGCAGTTTCTTTAAATTTGACCACTACTGTGTGACACAAAGGTGAGACCAGGCCTTCTCTGTCAAATCTTTTATCCTTAAGAATAACTAACTGACAGTTGAGCAGAAACCACAGTTTCCTGTAACTTCACACTTACTCATATTTACAGAATCGTCCCACTGAAAACTGGCAATGGAAGTTTGGGTAATTTTAATTAGTGATAGAAGAAACTGTCTTAGGATCTACTTAGATTGCATAAGCTGGAGGTGCAATAGCAGCACGTCTAGCACACAGGATTTTCTACCAATTTACTACTTTAAAACCTGTCCTTCAGCTAGTCGCCTCCGTAGTGTCTCAGGTGTTGTTTGGTCTGGACTTCCTAGCTGGAATTGCATGCACTCGGCACCAAGCAAGTGGAAAACCAAATCAAATGTCTCCTGCTTTGCTGCCCACCTTCTTCTGATTGCTCCTTCTGTCAACCTCCTACTCTTGCTCATAGCAGACTTGTGAACCAGACAAAAGCGTTGGTATGAGAAACACGAGGCAGAAGGACAGAGCTGGAGAAATTAGTGAGGGGGAGTCCTAAGATGAAGTACAAATATTAAACCAAAAACCAACTTGTCCTTGTAATAAGAATGCATAAATAGAGTAAGAATAATAAGATATAATACGTATATGCTCCTTCTGCATAGCTTTCATGTCTTCAATCATTCTACCACAACTTAATTCTGAAAGAAATGGTGCTTAAATCAGTGTAATTAGGTTCAGCTCCTGGCTCAGCTACAATTTTTTCTTAATGAAACTTGACCCAAATTCTTATTGTTTCAATTTGTCACCTCTAAAAGGACAGTGATGCTAATTGCCATTTTACAAAGTAAGAATAAAAACTTCAAATGTGACAACATTTTTAGTAGTTGAAATTTCATTTAACCATGATTTGTTAGATAATTTTTCCAAGTTTTTGGCTGTCTAAAGATGTAATTAAACGTCCAGGGGTATTTTCAAAGTATATGAAAGATTAGGTTACAGATCCTAATAGAAGCTGAGGACTCAGTCTGTCTGGTGATCCTACAAACCTCAGGAAGTGTAATGTTTAGGCACTGAGTGAAGTGGGCCTGAGGCTCAGATAGAAACAAATAATGTCAGCAGCAGGACAACACCATACTCATCTACCCCAGAGGTCAATATTGGACCCAATAGTGCTTAACATCTTCATTAGTGGCCCAGTTGATGACAGAAAAGGACCTGGAGGTTCCTGCTGGACACCAACTTGAGCCAGCAATGTGCCCTTGTGGCAAAGAGCCAACAGCCTCCAGTGCTACATCAGGAAGAGCATGTTCCTAAAGATCGGGATGTTTCATTGCCCCATCTCAGCTCTGGTGACCCCACATCCAGAGCGCTGTGTCTGGACTCCCCATTTAAGAGAAATCAGCAGGCTATGAGGATGATGAGGAGCCTGGAGCATCTTACACTGAGGAGAGGCTGAGAGAGCTGGGATTATTTAAACTGAGGTCTTGTCAATGTATTTAAATGCATGATAGGGAAGACAGAGACTTTTCCTGGCCTTTCTCAGTGAAAGGACAAGAGGCAACGTGCACAAACTGAAATATAGGAAATTCCTTTTGAAAATAAATTAATGTTTTTACTAGAAGAGTAATTGAACCCTGGAACAGGTTGCCTAGAGATGTTGGGTCTTTCCATCCTAAGAGATACTCAAAACTCCAATGGACATGGCCCCCAGCAGTTTGCTCTTGTCGACCCTTTTCTGGGCAGGGGATTGGACTAGATGATCTCTAGAGATCCCTGTGACCATCAGTTCTGATTTTGTGAAGTAGATCACAGCAGAGAAAGTAACTTGAGTAGTTTTTTTATTTGGAGCAGGCAACAGAGTGAATCTTACTGTCTGGGTTAATGAACTAGTGGCAGTTTCATGTGTCTAAGCCCATAGTGTCCTTGATTACATTTTTATACTTGTTTATAGGTGCTTTTGTCAAGTTTATTTAAAGCATTTGAGCACACGGCTCCTTTTCTGTCTTTTTTCGGTGGAGAATAAAGCTCTGAACCTTCCCTGAGCTGCACATTGAAATTTCCACTCACCTTCAGATCTTATTGTGCTTAGCAGGTCAAAGTGTGTAACATATCTTCATGTTTGTTAATTTTGAAAATGTGCATGTTAGCATTCAAAAGTTTAAATTTTATTTTGTACGTTCAAAGCAGACATATTTGTGTGTAGTGGGTGACAGGCACGTGGAGCTCAATGTGCAAGTGTGACCTCTGGGGTCATCTCCTTTTTGCAATCTGCAGAATCCTTCTCTCTGACTGTTCTAATACTTAATTCAGTTGTTTGCAAAGAGAGTTGAAGAGGCTCAGATGGAAGTGAAACAGAAGTGTGAAGCATTATGATTACATGATACTTATGCTCAAGCTAAAGGGTCCTGAACAGGACGACACAGGGGATCTCTTTTATGACAAAAGTAATGTTTCATTGTAAGTGTTTTGCTCCTCCTGAACACCTGATCTCTGAACATTTTGCAGTTCTTGCTGTTATAATTACATCTGCAGATGATGAAGAAACAGCTTTTCCTGTTGAGGATACAGCGAGCAGATGCTGAATTCACAGCAGATTACAATACATTGAGTCTTTGCAGTTTTTCTCAGAGGACAAGAAACTGCTGAAACTACACATTTTATTGGAGAAAGCATAGCAGAAATATATATTTCCACTGTTGCAGTCTATTATTCCATTCTATGCCAGCTGAAGCCTATGTATTGAAATACATTCGTTCTGCCAAACACAAAACAACAAACAATAAAAATGTACCAACCTTTCCAATTTATCATTAGCTTTCAGTTAAGAGGTTGTTGCATGAATTCTTTTCATGTACATAGCGCAAGCTTTGGTCATGCAGAATTGTCCATGAGGACTTAGGCTGACTGAGTTATTCCACTGAAGCTGTGAGGACAGACTACTAAAGAGAAAATGCGCATATTTCCAATCCCACTTAAAGCTGTCTATTGACTTTCTCAAATTGACATTGAAGATTTGACTCAGATAATTGTCTTCTCCATACACTTTAATACTTACTATTGATTTCAGCAAAATACTGGGGAAGAAAGAAAAAGGCAAGCCTAAAAGAGATGTGTGTTGTGTGCATGCACATTTGCTGCTGTTAACATGGAGACCTGAAGCTTTGTGCCCTGGCTCCAGGAGCAAAGTTTAGTATTGAAGCTGGACATCAGTAGGTGATTATTAGAATACACTTGAAAGGCAGAAAAATGTTTTAAAAGAAATATGCAAAAGCCACACTGACTTATTTGTGTTTAGCCAATACTAATAGAAACTGTTTACATGAAGTTATGGAAAAAAAGGTGTTCTGCATATTTAACACAAATCAGAACATTCACGCTTCTTATTTAAAAAAAAAAAAAAAAAAAAAAAATCTCATGCAACTTTCCACAATGTGGTAATTTGTGCTTATCAGGACTCCCATCCTTCCCAAAGCACATCATGTACCTCTCACAAAGAGATGAGAACTTAAAAGAATTTTCTCGATTAAAGCCTAGCATAAATTAGCACACTCAAAGAACCAGAAGTCACCTGCTTCTGGCAGCTTTCACTAAGAAGCAGATCCCTCTTTAGAATGCAGTTTCAGTTACAGCTAATTAGTTTATGTAGCTCATTTTTACACAGTCTTCCAGGTTATGAAGATAAACAGGATGAATATGGAAAGCAACATTACAGAGTATTAATAACAATCAATCCCTAGATGTCTCAATGTGCAGTAAGCTAGGGAAACATCTTTATAAGCCAAATACTGTTGGGACAGCTGAGAGAAGCTACAGCAAAGTCCAGAATAGCGATTCATATCTGGTGACTTTGAGTACAGAAGGACTACTTAATCTTAGGTGCTTTTCACTGTTGGTGTTGGAATTGGTGTTTAGGAGAAATTAGAGAACAAAATGAGCCCAGGCATTTCTGGGGAGGTGGAGAAGCTAATGAACCTTTCTCATGGTATCATGTCAAGAATGACCTGGGGTGATGGGGTGCTATAACTGTGTTCACCTATAGAGGTGACTTTCAACTGACTGAGATCTGGCTTTGAATGGCCATCTAATGGTGAAAAAGATCAGAAGAGAATTTTTCACGTGGCTGTTAGATTTATCTGCCATCAGTCAGCTTTTAGTGAATATTCTCATCACCAATTTTTTTTACTTTAGCTGTTATTGTCTCATCAGCTGCTAATATAAAGATACTTGCACCTTTTGTTTTTAAAAGAAAATAAGTTATTTTTTCTTTCATCCTGTGTTATCCATGGTTGCAAGACCAATCAAATCAACTTAAAAAGGACTGGTTTTTTTTGGAGTCTTCATATAAATACTTTAGCATTCTAGGTGCATGGGTACAGTTGACTTTGTACACAAATATTTTCATTTGAGGAGTTTTATATTCATATTCTTGAGCTTGTGCAGGTGTACACCTTTTGAAAAGTTGGTCTTTGAAGAGAACACTTCATATCTTAGATTCAGTTGTCCTCAGATGGCTTTGAAAGTCAAAAATTTCTGAATTCCTTCAGGAAATATGAACCAATCAATTAAAAATAATGAGATTATAAAAATTGACGGTTGTTTTACTTGTTTTCTGGCATGTTAAGTCTAAAAAATATTTTAAGGTTTCTCTCACCAGACATGAAACCTAGAAACACTTTTTTCAAAAGTAAAAAGAGAGCTTTAGGTATAATTGTGTGACTCTGGGGGCTAGCTGTCTAAAAAAGAACAGAATGAGACCTGGGAGCAATTGATGAAAACATGGTGCACTTAAAGAAATGAATGGAAGAAAGCTCCTTTTTGAGATGTGGTTGCTTGGACTGAAGTCAACTGAAGTTTGTTACATGTTGTTGTTCTGTTTATTGAGCCAGGAGCATGTATACAGGGAAAGGGACAACTCAGGCAAATTATATGACCAATGAAGTGACAGTTACGTGGAACAACTTGCATTCAATTTATTTTTTATTGAATGTTGTCAATAGATGGTTCAGTGAATGGCAGGGCATCTGTTTATTTAAACATAATTAAATTCTCACTGATTTGCATCTCAGATCTGTTCTCTTGTTCTTCAGCTGTTGTGCGGACATGACATCATCTATTGAAACTGGTTGGAATGTTGCATAATTATTAATGTCACTAAATTGATAGTGCATGGTTTTCCAAGTCATAAAATGAGACGAGATTATTTGACAATAGAAAGGATGTAAAATAGCTAATTATGTGGATTGAATTGCCTACGTGAATTTACTCCACACTTTGTATGTTAAACATTGACAGATGAGGGCAATTAATAGCATAGTAAAATTCATTGTACAATTTAAAGCACATAGTGCAGAGGGATGTTCTTTCTTCTCCCTGGCACAGCTGTATTTCAGTCTTAGGCTTTAGTGCCCACCTCTTACCATTTCAGACTAGAGCCCAAGAATATATATGCTACCGTGTTTTCATTGTTTCTGTACTTACCCATATGTATTGTGTGTGTCATATGTTGTGTGACATATGCTGTTTGTGCTAGAAAGGTTCAGAATTCTTTTCTTGTTAATTGGAGAAAAAGCTCTTCCTTCCTTGAGTGTGGAACAGACCCAGGAAGACTCTGTGAAACCTCTTTCCCTGTTTGCATGGCTTTGCAGCAGGTGGTCCGTGTTCCTTGCCACTTTACATAGTCTCCAAAATTGAGTCAATGAGGCAAGTTATTTTCCAGATTTGTTGAACATTATATATTGCATATACGTCCTCTTTTATGCATTGCTTTTCTCTTGCCAGGATGACTTCCTCTAGGTAGGCAGATTCTGGACACAGAACTTCCACTCTTGGACACACAGGTCCTAAATGTAGTTTTCCTGATCAAATGGTATTTTGCCCAAGGAACAGTCTTTCTTCTGAAACCATACAAAAATTGTTTTTTATCTTTTTTTTTTTTTTTGGCAAGGGACAGGGACCTTTTCATTAACGTGAATTAACGTGCATATTCTTAAGAACATGAAATTTTACTCCTGGACTTCTCCATATTGACAGCATTGAATTGTCTCATGCTGTGTCTATAAGACTGATGAAGTACATATTCTCATGTCTAGTTTTCCTGCTTGGTTCAGTCTAGCAGGCCTTCTCAGTGCCCAGTCCACACAACAATAGCATCCTTCTCCACTTTTACCTAGTAAAGCTACAGATAAAATAATCCTTTGTCATGTTATCTCTGCTTCCCAAAGTTATTTAAGCTCCCTTACCCCATCATAATACTTGCACACCAATCCACAGAATGCCCTGGGGTAACTGGAAAATATTGTTGCTACTTTTCTTTTTTTTTTGAAGCAACACTTTGTGTGGAATAAATGTTATTCAGTGTGCTGGAGAAAGCCTATATTTATGAATATAGAGAAAGCCAAAGGGTTAAGCTACTGAAAGGGAATACCCTCAGTTCCAGACCCCTGCTTTGCTAACTGTTTCATTATTTATTTTCAAGTGATTAGCAAAAGAAAGCCTAAAACTCAGGTGGTTTTCCCCTTCAACATGACAGCTATGGCTGCTGGGCTAAATCCAAGTTTGCTTTTATCGCTTTTTTGACTGTTGCTATGAATATTTAATCAATTCCATGCACAGTGCAGCAAATTCAGCAAGAAGGAATGAAAATGCCATTAATACAGTAGATCGTCCTACACCCATCAGTTTAGGGACACCTTTAGGGACAGCAAATTTTGGTTTGGATTCCTCAGATATTGTGGAATGGGTCTCTTAACAGCAAAGTGGGTATCTGCTTCTTGAGAAGGACTCTCATGGAGGTGTTTCCTTAGCCCAGAAAGAAGGAATTAAGATACATCAGACTTTCCTGAGCATTGGATTTCTTAAGAAGATCCTGCTTCAGTTTCTAATGGCTGTAAATGCCTGTTTTCAGGCACTTGTTCCCTCAGGTGCATGCTGTTCAGCTTGAGCTATACATTCCAGGAGGCAGCACCGTACTTCTGTGTTAGATGATGCCCTGCTCAGCACTGCCGCACCGCTGCGCTTCTGTTGCCCTGATTGGATGCTTGCTGGAAAGTTGTAAGCTAGGGAAGGGTTGTTTTTTATCTAAAAATTTTGACTCTTTCCTAGTTAGTTAAAAAGAAATGCTTTAAACTGAGAGATTTTTTTCAGAATATTCACAATGACAAAATAAGATTGTTGTTCAAATGAAGAATTCACTGTCAATCGTACACGGAAGAGACAAGCTGTGTTTTTAATTATGCAATTTCAAAAGCATATGTCAAAACACAAACGAATCAGCTTACCGAAGAAGATCCTGCCAGCCAGACTAGCAAAGCACAGTGCTGTAGGATGAAAGGCAGCGAATAAAGAGCTATGACTTCTGCCTTCCCTGCTAAGTAGCACTTTACGTGACCTTCTCCAGTACTTGAACTGCAAAGCCACTGTAACACTTGCAGGTACAATAAAGAACTATTTTGGTCCTGCTTTACAGATGGGATAATTCAAAGCAAAGAGAAGCAGAAGTACAAAAGCAGAGGCGATACAGAAATGCCCTTTTTTCCTTTTACCTCACCAGCAAACTTCAATCCTTTTACCATGAATTGCAGTACAGAGGGCAGAGAACAGCCAGGATGAGTGGCCATAGCCATTCCTATGCCATCTCCTAGTAATCACGGATAGAACCAGACCTGTTTGTTTGAGCTCAGTGAGCCTCTCTCTGTTTTGCAGTCCAGAGGCAATATTGTTATTCTTTCTTTAGTAGACTCTAGAGGCATGTGAAACGCACTGCCTTCTCCCTCAGTGTTTTAGGCAGTGCCTTATTACAAGATGATGAATAACTTGCCTGTGGTTTTTGCAAACTAATACCAGAGATAAGAATAAAACCAGCCAGAATGTTTCTCCCTATTCATTTTTTGCTTCATGAATACTGAATAGAAATATTTTCTATTAATGAACATTGGAAGCTGAAGCCTGGAAAGGATGGAAAGACAACAGAACCGTGTCATCCTTAATACTCTCCATATTCCTCCCATGCAGTCCAAGCAATGTCAGCTTTGATGCCTCATTGGATCATTTCTTCTACCAACTACACCATTTTGTTTTCTGCAGCTTTGTGTGCTTAGGATGATCTTTCCGAGAGAAGTTGCAAAGCCTCCAGCCTTTCTTATAAGTGCTGCTTTTGTGATCTTGCTTTAGGAAGGAGCTTGTTAGCAACAGTCAATTAAAGCAAAGTCTTGTACTTGATACAGATGAGTAAAAACATTGCACTGGGGCAATAACCAGTGCTGCACTTGACTTGTTTGCAGTTTGGTTCTTCAGGACTTTCACATTTAATTAGCTGAAACGTAATTAGGATAATTTTGACTGACAGTGCTGACTTGTTCTTCTGCTGCTTATAAAAAATTGTGGACTTTTGCTTATTTGTGCAGTTTTCGTTTTGCTGTCGAAAAATCTAATTGTAAGCTATCAGTGGCATTGCCAGGAATCACCATGGAGGCTGGTCTCTATTTGCTAATGGGATTGCACTCTGGTGTTTTCTCTAGTCTCATCAATTTTTAAGTTCTTGTTACTCATCTCAGCACTAAGCAAGTCAGCCTTTATTTCTCCCTAACCTTTTCCCTACTGTCCTTAGCAGTTTCTCCCTGGTCTCGCTTGGTTCCCTCCCCTCCTTTTCATTTTCAGTGCAGGTTCTGCGTTATCGTTAGCCCTTTGAATAATGCAAGTACATGATGGCCCCCCATTCACTGCTTTCCCAGTCTGTTACAGTCACCCTAACTACTCATACTTCGGTATCTCCTGTGTTTCTGCTTTTTCTAGCAGAAACTAGGAGAGGAACAAGACTGCGTAAAAATGATATTTCACCATTTCTTTTACGTATCTAGTATGTGTGGAATACTGCTGGCAATAGTATCTTTATGGCTGTACAGAAACTTCAGAACAGCTGTTGTTTTTGTAAGAGTTAAAACTAGAAGCAGCAGCCAGAGCCAAATTTATGAGCATTGAAGGAAAGAAAGAGTGGGTCAGAAGAAATCCTGTGCTATTTTCCCCACAGTTGTGACGGAGAACGTTTCATTTGGCTTCACGTGGAATGCTGGAATTTTAAAGAAACAAACCTTCGCCCTTACCCCTCTTTTTACTCAGCTCCACAGACATTTTGTAGTATTGTTGCCATCAATATAATAGGATTTAACTGAAATTGCCTGTATTGAGCTAGATTTTGCTGAAGAAGGCACCCTGTGCCCGAAAGCACACTTTTTCAAGCTGTATCAGCTGATCTAATAAAAGATACCATTTCTACAAAACTGTCTTCACTTGTGCCCATTCCTCATATCCTCCTAAATCAATAAATAAAGTTAAGGGAGTCTAAAAATAAACTGGCCTGGTTTTGTGGAAAGTTCCCAACTATGCACAACACCTTAAGAATCTGACTATGGAACAGTGCAGCAATATTTCTTGAAGACAACTGCTAAGAATGATATCACTAGGAAAGGAAATGGAGAGATGAGCAACTGATTTTTTTTATTTTTATATTTTGCATAAAAGACTTATGCACAAACGTCGAGTGGAGAATCCTAAAGCCATGCAAAATGGTATGGTAAATTGTTTCCCTGTGAGTGTTTCCTTTCCTAAGAGCATAACTGCTTAAAGAGCACAGTTTCAACATGCACCTGATAGTACTGATGTATTTCCTTGTGTGTTAGATTTGAACTGAACACTTGGGTAGTGCTGGAAATAAATGCCATCCCTGGCAGGTAAAGAGATTAGAAGCGCGATTTTTGTTGTATGCTGGAGGGTTTCAAGCAAATACCTCTTAATTATGTGTTGACTACCTCATACTCCGGTAGCGAAAAGGCACCATTCCTTTGAGTTTGTTAATACATTGTAATGAAAACATTTACATTTATGCAGCCCTTCTTTCCTCTCCCATTTCTCTCGTAGAGGCAATTGTCAGCCCTCTGGAAAGGGCTTCCCTGCATATCAAATATTCAATTGAAGCAAATCAAGTTTATACTGAGCTATAAAATGTGAGAATCTGATCTCTCTTCTGTGAGAGCTTTGAGTGATACTGCTCTCAGATTGTGCTTAGCTTTATAATACACGATGGTAAATGAAGTGCTGTCCTGGCCAGTGCTGACACCACCTCACCTGCTGTCTTCAGAGATTAACAACACTGATATTTTCAGGTCTTCCGCTAGGACTTGTTAATAAAGTAAATGTTTATAATTTACTCTCGATGTTAAAGGCTCCAGAAATCAATAAAGAAAAATTTGACTGACTTCAAGTTTGACCTATAAGAAGCAGCTTGACCGACGTCTGTGCTCACTGTACTTCACCTCCTGGTTTTGTGTGAATTCTGCCAGACAGAAGCAAAAAGCTGTGCTTGCCTTTTCTTGCCTGGCACGTGACCTGGAAACCTGTTGTGTCGTGGCATAAATATAGGCACCGCGTGTGGAGGGGAAAGCTTGAATTATTGATGTGTATGGCTCAGAGAATTCATTCCTCTCTGTTCCCTACTATTTTAATCCAGTGAACACAAGGAAAGAAAGAAAAAGCATGGAGCATAGATAGTGACGGGGGAAGTCAGGAGGAGACTTCTGCTGTTACAGCAAGCATTATACTACTTTGTGGTCAGCTTTTAGTTCTAGCTCCTGTTATTAGTGATGATGTTCCAATACGATGGTCAGATATCGTTCTCATTAATTCACTTTGTGTTCCTTGTTCCTCTCTGATTAGCACTTGTGAAGCAACTTGTCACCCTTTGCTGCACATTCAAAATACGATGTTCCCATTTAACCAGGAAGGCATATGGAGCTCTTTGCGTAAACACCGTTAGGTGCTTGTACATACTTAGAAGGCAATAATGTGACTGCAGTTATTATCCAATTAAACAGACAGAACGTGACAGGAATAGTAAAATCAATAACTCCAAGGGAGAAGTTCTTAGTAAAACATTATATCTCAAATACCTCTAAAATTTCAAGAGTTAAAGGGATTTTATTTTTATGCTTATTTGATTTATAAATTACTTAGGATGTTAAAGCGTAAGCTGGGTACTGCTGCTGTAGTTTGCAAATAGTGATGAAGTCCTGTAATCAAGATTATGCAAAATAACTTCTGATCAAAGTGAATTTCATTTCTTTTATCTTTTGCCTTCCCCAAAGTGAATTCTGATCAAAACTGAATGATGAAATAACACAGATTCTGATCCAATCCTGTGGCATCATAAATAGTTGGAGCTGATACTAATTATGGCATTTGTAACTTTCATAAGAGAGGAGCCACAGTGGAAGTGGTTGTGTAAGGGCTGGGTTGATTAGCAGCGTGGCACCTGAGAAGTTGGATTGCTGTGCCAGGCTGACCAATTTGGAAGGCAATTGGATTTGTGTTGCGCTTCTAGTATAGAAATCTGGTAGTGAGCTGTGCTGGAGAGGAAACTAATTGAGAAACCGCAGTTAGGTGATGGTGTTTGGTTGTATCTAGACAATCTGCCCTAAGGGGACTGGGAGAAACACAAAAGGAAACGGCTTCCCTTTGTTTTCTCTCATCCTCTGTAAAAGAGTTCAAGTACATCAGAGCTGGTCTATGTGCTTTTGATCGATGGAAAAATTCTGAGCTGAGCTAGCAGGACCCACCTGTTTCAAATTCTGTATCCAGCCTCTTCTGCCCGTGCTGAGCTGCTGCACAGCACTGCTCCCTGCAGTACCTTGTCAGTTCCTTTGTTGTGCAAAGATGACTCTAGTTTTAGGAGCACTATGTCAGTATAGGCATTAAGAAAGTCGCACATTGGGGCTCTCAAATGCAGCTGTAATCTGAAGTTGGTCTTATGTCCAGAGTAGAAACAAACATTCCTTTATGCATTTCTTTTTAGCTTTGTAGGGTATAAGTTGTCTTTGTTCATATTGCCTCTTATACATGGTCCGGCTCAGCATCAGGATGAGTTTGCATAAATACTAAATAAACAACACAATGATCTGTATTAAAGGAGTGTTTGAGGGAGCAAAGTTACAATCTGATGGATTTTCTGGCTTGCAATGATAGATCTGATGTCATGCTCCATGCCGGAGTAGTTATATAGTTCCATTATTTCATGCTGCTGGCACCTGAAGAACCCAGCCACTTCCATCAGTAGGGAAGAGAGCTTGGCAGGAGTAGCTTTGAGAGCAGGGATGCTCCCAGCAATGTTAAATTAGATTGGAGCCCTTGGACAGCTGGTTGCTTGCTTGTTGGTTTTAGAAGAAGGCTGGCTTGATGTTAGGAGTATCGGTCATGTAAGAGTGACATTCAGTCCTGCTAGGAAGCCATCTAAAATTGGCTGTCCCTCACAAAGCATCAGAAAAGCACTTGATCATAGAAAGGATGACCTAATGCTAACTGGTATGGAGAACAGGTGCCCTTAGTTTACTGGTATAATTCATGCAGGTATTTAGAGAGAAATGTAATCAATTCTTATAGTCCATGACAGATATGCTTTTGTAAAACTTGTCTTCAATCTCAAATGTTTGCACAATACCATTACTTACTTTCCAGATAAGGAATGTGTAAGGATTAAACTCTCCCTATATTCTGGTCTGAAGAAAAGATACCTCAAACAAATTCTCAGTTGCAAGTCTGCAACAAGCATCAGATTGCCTATGATTTTTTTCAGAAAATATCATTTATTTTTTTTGACAAAAGAAAGTGCTGAGAATAGCTAAGGCAGCAAAACACATATCACCCAGAGACGTCAGCGTAGTCTACCTGCCCTTTGCTGACTACTCATTTTTGGATAATTCTGCGTACTTCTGCATAGTGTGCATGCTGTAATTTCACTAAATGTATCTTCAATTTGCAGATTTTAAAGCAAAATGCCTTCTCTCTCTCCTGGCTATGACAAGCTTCTTCCTAAGTAATTATTATCATGCAGTTAATGCTGGGTTATACAATTAGGAAAAACAGTAATTAGACAAAGCAGGTAACAGCGCTGAAAATACACTGTGTGCATTTGAACTTAACTGCTGCATACTGTTTAACTGTGAGCACACCAAGGGGTGCAGTAGCTTGTCTGTCTCATGCTGTCTTTAACATTGCTTGGCTTTCCAGAAGATGTATTCTGAACACATACTCTTGACTTGAACCAGTGTTAAATTTCATAGTTTGTATTTCCCTGGAGATCAGACTAGGTGATCGTGGTGCTCTCTTTCACAAAGCTCTGTGCGCCATACAGCTGGGATCAGGGCTTACAAAGCCAGCATGTGAAACCTGTGTTTCTCCTGAGAGCAGAATGGTTTGAAGCAGGAAGAGCGAGCTGCGATCATTTGGAGGCAACTCATTCCTTTCAAGCATGTGTTGCTTGGACTTAATCAGCAGTGAAAGAAATTGAGGGCTCCTTAGTGCCCGTGCTTACACCTGTACAAAGAAGTCAGAGGTACCCAGGTACTGTTGCTTGTCTGGAAGCTAACCAGCATGCATACAACCAAACTCCTGCAACCAGACCACCACTGAAAATGTTCGGTGTCCTCTGCCACCTCCTGAATCATGTCTGGGAATTGTTTGCAAGAATGCCATTAGCACGCACCAAAAGCATCTCACAGACCCTTGTGGCAGCCTCACAGCACTGAGGATCACAGCCCAGTGCCCAGGAACATAACCTGCAGGGTCACAGCATTTAGCTTGCTTTCTCAGACTTTGTGCTCAGGATGGCTGCCTATAGGTTGTTAACAAAACATAAGCTACTATTTTAAAAAGACATATTTTGCAAAATTAGACTTGAAAGCTCATGGGGCTACAGTAATATTGCAGCTTCCTAGATGTGAAAGGGTAGAAAAAAGATGTTTTCTCTGCCCATAGTTCAAGATTATTCTCAATGTCTTTCTTTTTAAAGCAGGCAGACAACGTGTTTCATGAAGAATTTTGATACAATTATGTTTTACTGGAGTCTCAGAAGCAGGATGTGTCAATGTTAAGATTTGCAGTAGGAAATGTAACTCATTTGTTTGATTAAAATTGCTGACTGCAAATTGGTTTGTGTTCCAGTTGTGCTCTAAAAGCACGAATTTGTCAGACAAATTGTTGTTGCTTCATAGGGGACTGCAGAAGGAGGAGTTTTTCCTGTAGATCAGCTCCACACACATATGGTGTGGGCTTAGTGGAATTGCAAATGCCATGTTTCCTTCAGGCACTGACTCTTGGAAGAGGGAAGGAACCGAATGCAGAAAAAAGGTGGCATTGCTGAGTGGGATTCTGAAGTCAGTGGATGGCTATTCTTACAAACTTAAGTTAAGCACTTGTTTTAACTGTGTAGACTACAGGGACTGCCTGCATTGCCCTCGGAGGGAGCCTGCTGATTTCAAAGGCACCTAAGGGAAGTAATTTAGATACTGAAACTTAGGAATGTGATTTCTGCTTTAACTTTCCATCTGCCATAGACTTCCCACAGACAACTGAAAGGCGATTCCTTCCTTTGCATTTTACTGCTTACAACATGGAGATAATACTACTGCCCCAATTTCCAATGACACTCTGGAAATGAGTCAGAATCATGTAGGTAGTATACTAATAAAGCCACTATGCACGTAAGACTGTAGGTGCAGCACTTCTCACTGCTGCAGCCTGAGTGTGGTGGGGAGATGGCAGCCCAGCCTCTGCCCAGGGCTGCCCCTTGCTTCTGCTGTGCATCCCTTACTCCAGTGAATATTTAGGGCAGAACCCTTGGGCCTCTCCCTTCCTTCCTTGCCTGCATAAGAATGGGATGGCGTCTGTACTCTGTGCTTCTGTTTGTCTTTTTGTTGTTGTTTGCTAAGACACGGTGGGGATGCTGGTAAAAATGGAAGAATTAAAGGCACTGAAAACTCATCTTTATAGCATATCCACAGGATAGATCTTTCATCATTAACCAACAGCCCAAGTCCCAAAATTTTGGAAGTGACCATATTTCTGTATCCAGGTTTTCTATCTATAAATCTATTGGCTATGATGAAGTTTTATAACCATTTTCTTCTCAGAATCTAGATTGAGACTCCTCGTGTATATTTGTCAAGATGATATTATGCAAATTCATTTTTCTTGCATGTATGAGTGAAAAATGAGCAGGTTTTTGCACTGCACTGGTGGATGCTTGCAAGGTTAGAGGAAATGGTTAGATCAAGCAATTCCCTTTACAGATTCTCTTTGTTACTTTCTCAAGCTATTGTCTTTTCCCAACTTTCATTTTGTTTGTCTCTTTGCTCACTGCTGCCAGCCAGCAAAACATGCTGAAGCTCAATGAGATGAAGTAGCTAGGTCATGCTGCAGAAATGCTGATGTGAGCTGTTTCTTAACAGGTTGAGCTGCTTTCCCACACATCCCTGTGGATGTGCTGGAACAATAGATCTTTGTCTTAGTATATGCATCTATGTTCTTCCTCAACTTATTTCATGTTATGTATGTACAAAAGAATTTTCAATGGTGCAAGATTTAGTATTGCCTCAAAAATAATAACTCGATACTTCACAATAATTAACAATTCCCAATATTTCAGGATTTATTCCCCTCTTTCACTTTGGTTTTGACCTAAAGACCTAGAGGCACTTGATTAGCATCAGTAAATTTAACCACTCAATAGATCTCTGTAGGTTAGGTTGTGTAACATCCCTGAATTATTTTTACAAAGAGAGAAACTGAGTCATGGAGAACCACAGAAAACAGGTCTGTATTCATAGGCACAGTGAACCACGCATGCAGCAATGTTTCCAGAGGGCTGGTGCTTTTCAAATGCCTTGGAGTCCTAATAAAAGAACTTTGGTATGTACAGGGCTGACAACATACCAATAAATCTAAGTGTAAAATATTTGTTGCTGATTTGCTAGCTTTGTGGTGCGAACGGGACGATTTCTAGCGTGGCACTATGGCTCATATTCAGGGTAGTAGGGTTACAAAGAAAATATTGAAGTCCAAACAAACAGGGTGAGAATCTTTAGAATTCCTTTGGCAATGGCATTCTGGTGTTTACTGCTAGCTTTGCATTAATGCTGTGTCTTCTTTAGTTTTATGGTTAGGTATATACGTACATATATAGAACAAAAATGAAAATTTTGTTTTGCCAAAATGCACTTTGAATTTTAACCTTAGTGATTGGCTGTAATGAAGATGCAGCTATTGATTTTTCTGGGGAAAAGATTGCTCTTATCATATGGAGGTTAAAGTTCTACCAATTTTCATAGTATCACTAAATATTTTCTCATTACAAGTCTGGAAGGAAGTCAGAATGGAAACTGCTTTACATTCTCTTTCTGTGACCTTCCAAATGACTCTGACCCTGCATTTCTCTGCCGGAGGTAATAGCTATACAAATTATCTACACACAAAAGTGGAATTCTTTATGTCTTGTACATGATCCAAAACTCACATGTAACCAGACTGTGGTTGATTTGTATACTTTACTCTTAAATCTACCATTAGAGAGTGGACGTTGCATGGTAAAATCAGCATTTTCGAGCACGTACAGCTATAGAGCTGGATATGTTCAGAAATACGCAGTTTGGAAAAGATCCCTCATAACCTTACCCAAATAGCTTTATTTCCCCCAAGGCTCCCATTCTCCTCTCATTTTTGGCCATAAATGCTAGTTTTACAGGAAAACTATTTTTAAATACATTTCACATTTTAGAGCAAGAAATTGTACTTCAGATTGCTGTTATAGTAAGATATAAAGCTTTATTTTAAGCAGTCAGAGAACAGCACAGCTTCTGCAGCATGAGCTGCAGCAGTTGCACTTTGCCTGCTCGTTGTCATGGCCCTGACGTGCAGATCAATGCTGGCCACCAGGAGGTTTCCACAACGAGTACCAGCACACAGTTCACTGCTACAGGTTTCTGAAACTGCTAGTCTTTTGGTACTTGCCCATGATAATTTTTTTTTTTTTTAGTATTCAGGGCATAAAATGTAAAGAATTCACGATTTCAAGCCCAAAGATACTGGGTTCTGTGTCATGGTTGGATATTCAGGCCATTTTCTGGACCCATTGGAAGGCTGCTGTTTTTTACAGCACTGCCACTGCTTGATGTATTGGTTCAGTTTAGGTGCTGAATTATCCTCAGCTCATAGCCTCATGAAGAAAGCACTTTAAATTCTACTTTTTGTGGGAGGTGAGGGAGTGAAGGGGGATTAAAAGTGATTAAAAGTGTGTATAATTGCTCAGTAAAATTATCTTCTTTTTCTGAAGTAGAACTGCATCTTGCTAACTAGTACACACACATATGAAGTCAGTGTTAATTGAGTTATATTGGGTAGCGCGGCAGAATCCAGCAAGTCTGACATACGGGGGAATTGCGAGTACCTCAGATGCTATCTGTGCTATTAATGTAACACATTCAGTTACTGTGAAACCTCTTCAATATAACTTGATCTGTTGGATTGCCAAAATGTTTTCTAAATAATAGTGATGTAAGATATTCATGAGATAGGCCTTAATTAAGCAAGGTTCTTAGCAGTCCGTAGTTACTGACAAAGCTTTTAATTATTTTATCTTTCAGTATCTCTATTTCCAATAGTTTTAAGTGTAATTTAATCCCTAATTGTAATAAAGTAAGCTTAAGTAAAGAATTATGTCTTTCCCCATGAATTTCTGGCTAACAACTGGCACTGTTCTCTACATGGCACTGCCAGGGACCTGCTTGCCATGACCTATGGAGAGAGTCACCGACTCTCAATGACCACAGGGTAGGACAAAGCCTCAGGCGTAGGTCCAGCTCCATGCATTGCTGGCCAGGGTTTCCCTGCTGATGCTCCCAGCTGAGGAGGACTGTGTGGATTTGTACAAAGACAGCATGGTAGAATGATATGTCTTGATTGTCTTGACTGAGGCTAGTTTGAATAGCTTTGAGTAAATAAAGCTGTAAGGGAAAGGTACAGGCACGTAATGTTGTCAGTGAGTTATTGTCGACTTTTTGCTGCTGGATAAATAATGTATTTGGGAGAGGAAAAATAATTAACTGATCAACATGTTAGAAATTCAAGGTAAGGGGCTGTTTTAGCTAAGTAAGTCTTGACAGCATCCAGGTAGATTCATTGCACTACTTCAGGTCTGCTGAGACTGTTCTAAATAAAACAGGCTTTGCTTCATAAACAAGTTGATTCAGCTACCTATTCCCTATAGAGGGATTTGTTGCCTTTTTCTTGTCATGAGGGAACAGCAAAAACATCCCTTCAATCCTAATACATCATTAAAAAATACAATGTATTTTGGTTTGAATTAAAGATATTGAATAATTTCTGTAAAAGAAATTAAATATCATGAAGTCCAAAATATGTAAGCTTCCATAATTTAGTGTTTCCTGACTGACTAGTTCAGGTGAATGTTCTAATATTTAGTAATGCATTTTGCAGACGAGGTCACTGCGTTTCTGTTCCGTTTGTACAAAGTACGTTTCCAAATCAGTGCACTCCATTTCTGTATTTGTTACACAGAAACTATTACCATACACCTTAATAGATTGGAAAAAGGGAATTAATGCAATAAGTTAACTTTTTCACGGGATGATCAGGACAGAAATGCATCCAGTGAGCGCAATCACAAAGTATGGAATAGAGTCAGTGCTGTAAGTGCTGGCAGCACTGGTTCGCTCACCACAAACGATAAGCAGTTTGGGGTGGTAGCACTGCTTGTAGTATTTCTCCTTTCCACTAAACCGGGAAATAGGAAGTTGTTCAACAGAATCAAGACACTTGATGTTCTAACCTGTGTCTTTTGTAGTATTTATTTACCAGAATTGATACAATTTTTCCTTTCAGCTTTCCTTTAGTCTTGACTTCTCACATTCCCTCAATGAAAGGACTATCTCCAACTTTAGTTTGTATAGAGTTCTTTAACTATTGATTATTCTTCCCAAATCACGGCATATGCTAACCTATTTCTTTTACTGACAAGTTCAGACCCTCTTTTTTCAGACCCCTTTTTTTTTTTTTTCCCTCCATTCTGAACGTGGGTAGAAATGGTTCTTAAATTTTTTTCCATCTGGTGAATAACTTCGATTTCTTTACATGTATAAGGAAAAGAGTTCTTTATCTGTAGTCTTGTCCAGGTTCTTCTTAAGCCTTAGAGGCTGTCACTCCCTATTTTGTTAATTAGACTGTAAAAACTTATCGCAGGGAACTTTTTGATAAAATTCTAAAATAGATGCATGATCAAACCGCATAAGAGGTGGTAGACTACATCTTACTGTAATGTACAGAAATACATAGTCCTGACATACACATGCAAATAGATTTTAAGGTCACTCCACAAAGCAGCCTTCCTCTTTCTTGACCCATCCTTTTAATAAAAATTCATCATAATTTTCTTCCACAAGACTAGAGGTGAAATTCTGGTTCATCCAAAGGCAATGGAAACTTTTACGCTGTAAGATCATTTTGTGCCATATATAGCAAGAGCATGCTGCTGCCTGGAGGTTATTCCTCCAGCTCTTCCAGCTGCCACTTTTGTCCACTGCAAGTGAACTGAAATGCTGTGTTGGGGACGAGAAGATAAAGACTTTTAACTGATTCTTTCATGTCCTTATTTACACAAATCCTGACTGAGTTGGGTGCACTCTCCATGCCTATAAATAGAATTCAAAACGTTTTCATCTTAATTTAGCTTGAGTATTCTAAAAATAATAATAAAAACTATCTGCTTTATTATCTTTTGTAAGTTAGATTCTGCTATATTCCGTACGTGCTTGGAAGAATTGTTATATGTTGCTAATACTCACTGGGAATGCTTAGAATAACTTGAGCAAGTCATAGTAGATTTCCCATCACTTTAAGTCTTTAAGGTTGAACTAGATGCTTTTCCAGAGTATATGCTGTTCTCGTTCAAACTGTCACACTGAAGATGGAGTAAGTGGGAGAAGTTCATCAGCCTATACTATGTTACAGTTCACATAAGATGACAGTAAATGGATCCTTCTAGTCTTAAAATCTTCCCATTGATTAGTTTTACCATTAATTGTGCTCCTCATCGTATTTCTATTCCTAATTTATATCTTGTTTCCAGTTCATGAATTTGTCATTGGTTCAATCTCATCATTCAATGGGAGCTTCTGCCGACCTCAGTCTGTAGTTGCCCACAGAACATTTGTCTTTCGGTGAAAACTTAAACTAGTTAAAAGTTCTGGATGATCAACTACATTTTTCATGCTGCTATGAGACTGAGTTCCTAGAGTATTTTTTTCCTCATTTCTCTTACAGCTGTTATTAGATTGGATCAGAATTTAATCTGGTCTGGGGGTCTTCTGCATTTAGTACTCTCTCCCTTGGGAAGAACCATGTGGAAATTCAGCAAACCAAATGCCTTGCTTGCAGGAGTGCAATAACTTTCAATAAAGGAAAATATTGAAGTAACTTTACTAACTGAATAAAATCGTTCAAGTGAATTATAAATAATATCTAAATGAAATTTGAGACAAGAAGAAGAGACTGTCTGGGCTTACTGAGAAAGAACACATCAAGTGAAGCTGTGTTAATCAGAAAATAACAATTATTTTGCCCCTCTACATGTAAAATGATTCACTTAGAAATAAGTGCCTTTCATGGCAACGGTAAAAAGGAAAATAATAAGCAATGATTTTTTTTTGTACCAGGCAAAAGTTGAGTGAAATAAATACATTTGCTCTGGAGAATAAACCACAAGAAGTAAACAGGAAGCGGTGGCTGAGGGCTGCTTCATGGCACACTTACTCCAAGAAAAATCTTACTCCCTTAGTAGCACCGTTATCTTCAGCAGTATTTACTGTTAGAAAAAGGTTGTATTTCATTTTTATAAGTTGTCACAATCTGACCCTACAGAAATGAAGTTTATAAGGCAGCAGTGAAATGTTTTGCCGTGGCTGCCCCTCTGTGCACATTCATAATACATCTGAAATGCATTTTTAAAATATTTGTATCTATTCTTGGATACGAGATTTTCATACCGAATTCACACAGCACTTTGTTTCCCTGATGTTTTGTGCAGTTTTGTTTCTACTGCTCTTCAACTGTTATTGTCTGTGTGTGTGACTTCTTCATGTAGATCCAAGCACAGACGTGGTCAAGAAGTTAAAACATCCCAGGGAAGGAGGGAATGGCTCCCAAAAGGTTATGAGCCTCCCTAAGGACTCCATAGCAGCCATGATACCTATATTCCTTTTAGAAGGTAGTATCTGGCAGTAGACTTGCATGCTTAAATTAGTAGACATGCAATTTATGTTTCCCTAGTTTGCTCTCAAAGCCTTGCTGTTCTGAAACAATGTCTCTCGGTGATGTCGTAGGAGATCAGGATTTCACTCAAGGATTTCCAGCCTCTGAATGTCTGGAAATGTTCTTTTCTCAAAGATGGGAAATTGAAATCCATCTGATTTCTGTACCTTATATATTCTATGCAAGCTGGCTGTTTGCATTTAGTCTCTTTACCGCAAAATACAAAATCCTTTTAACATTTCCCCCCCAAACTTACCTTGCAATATTTTGGTAGCATGGTATTAGCTTGCACTGGCCTTTCTTCCCTGGAGCCTGGCATCAGAGTCCAAATGAGGTCATTAATCTAAAAAAGTGTAGTGGTCTCATCCTAGTCTTTGTTAGGGATCTCTGCAAATTCACATTGCAGAAACAATACCTTGCTCAGCCCACTTCCAGTGTGCTCTGCAGCCTCTGCTCGAGAGAGAGGCTCCGGGCTTCAGGAGCGTATTGCTAATGGTGAGGACTGTACAGCTCGAGCAGTGCTGTGTCAGGATCAGGAAGCTTTTACTGTGCCTGGGTTCCTGTCAGTGCTACTAATTCAATCACTTACATATGCAATAAATTCACATGAAAAATTAACAAATACCTAGTGAGCAGCAGTGCCCTCTGTTCTTTCTTTTTTCCTAAAAATCTATGTGACTTTCTCTTAAAATGATTGGGTTTAATGGTTTCTGGATGTTTTCAGCACGTCTTATATTTCTGCATTTGGTGAAAGAATTTTTTCTTCTATTGCCAAATGGCTTTTCAATATTAATCCACAGTATACGTTATTCAGCTGCTGTTTTTAGCATCTTGCATCAGGTTCTCTTCTAATTACATCTGTGTCATCCCTTAAACTAAAAGGGTCTCTGTAGATGTCTGAGGGGGGATAGCTCAGCAACTGGCAGTGATCTGTTCCTTTCATCTTACGATCTGCCTGATTTTATTCTATTTCAATTTCTAAGATCAACTAAGACAATTTTCAGCATGATTATTAGCAGTAATAGTTCTCATGTATTGTGGCATATGGGGAGGATCCCTTCCTCCTCCTCCTAAGTAAGAATCCTAAATAAGGGAATTGAGATCCAAGCATCTTTCCTTTCCTTATTAACTTTTTGGAGAGGCTGGTGATTCCTGGAGAGCTGGTCTGGGATTTTACAAGCAGAAGCTTACAGCTCACATAGTCTGATCACAAAGAAGTGCATTCTAAACTGAGAACTATTTAAAGTAAAAGTTATGGCACTTAACAGTAGGTTTTATTGAAACTGTCATTCCTAGCTTAGCTTAAGAAATGAGAGTGGAACTGAATGTATGGATCCTCCTTCTCTGCCTGTGAGGTCAGACTGGCATTTGTACTGGTTATGGAGCTGCAATCTCTTTTTAGACAGACTATTAAAGCAGTAACGAAATGATATTTTAGACACCTTAGCCATATTCCTTCTCCTGTAGAAGTGCTCTAATGCTTGCAACTTCTGTCTAATAACTATCTTACCTGGTTGGCACGCTCTTATGGCTGCTTTTTGACACTGCTACAAAGTGATACGCCTGTTAACTACTGGTAGGGCCTTTTGTGCTCACAGTGGCTTCTTGCCCTTATCTCAGAATTATTCACACAGGATCTGCTGTGTTAGATAAACTCTTTTACTTCATGCCTTCAACACCAGTCTGGTCCTTGTCCTTTTATAATTATCATACTATATGTTGTTGACCTTAAAAGGTCACAGAGAAACCAAGTCAATTTTTACTTTTTTTTTTTTAGGAAAATACTAAATGTATCTATTGCATTACATTGTATACATTGTAATTTTTCTGCATTATATGTGAAAAATGGAGAAGCCAGAATAATCTTTTACTGTAAACTACTGGTAAACAAGACTTTCTGACCAAAGCAAAGCAATGATGTCTTACTCCTTATCAGCTGCTGGTCTGCTCCTGTGCAGCGAACTGATTTGTGCAAATCAAGACTGGGCTTGCAGCGTTAGCCTGTTAATAGTAACTCTATTATCTTTTATTACATTGTGAACATACAACATTTATGAAGTAATGTATTGAATGGATTACAATTGATTAGTCTGATGTAACTGGAATTAGACTGGGAGACAGTGGTGCAAGCCAATTTGTTCTAGTATCACAAGGGTTGGTTCCTGATCCACTAAACCTCATGTTCAACAAACTCCACTCTTAAAGCTCTGACTCCTCACTCTAGTACCGTGCCTCTGATGTCTTGTGTAGAATGAGGCTTCTCCTCCTCACCCTGCTGCAGGTTGGGGTTGATCATGATCTGCCCCTGACTGGGCTTTGGTTCATAGCTCCTTTGTTATTCTTGGTTTTCCTTATCCACTTATGATTCTCTCCTATTGTAGTACTCATCTGCTTCCCTTCTCTCGCATGAATTAGTGTTCTGAATGTATCTTATCAACAATATCTTGGAAGACTTAAACTTACTCAGCCAGGTTTCCATATTTTGAGCACAGATAACGACATCCCATTTTCTCTGTGCATATTCCAGCAACTTTTTCAATTCAGTTGCGCAAAGGGTGCTGAATCCTCTAAATAATGACCATCGTTTATTCTTGGAGTTGAGGAGAAAAAAGGGAGCTGGTGGTAGAACGGAGAATGAGCTGTATCACAGCTCTGCTATGGTCAGGGAAGATATCTTTACTGATCCTGATGGCTTCTGGTAATACCCTCATGCACACACGCTTTTGCTGTTACTAAAATATATTCAAACTTACTGTTACACAATGGTAACACAGCTGGTGATTTCAAACCCTCACTGTCTGCTTGCTGGAACTTAAATATAAGATGAAGAAAAGCTTCAGTGTTTCTAGGACAAACCACTGAGTTCAGCTGTATGGGGGAAATATATTTCCTCTGATTGACATGCAGCAAAACTATCAGTTCAGCTGAGTGTGAGACTTGATATGGAAACTAGGATAGAGAGTATTCCAAGTGTAGAGCTCAGGTCTATGATACTTTGGACTAGGGCAATGGGAACAGCGAGACTAGTTTGTCATTTCTTTTGTTCCTCTAGTAGGAGGAGGTTACAGAAGAAGTGAAGATAACTGAGTCACTCCCCAGCCACAATGGGAAGACTTCTGACTTCTTGCCGTTGAAGATTTTGGTTTTACTGAACAAGAATCAGAGTCTGTTTCTGCTGAAGTTAGAGAAATTTCAGAAAACAAGGAGAATATTGCTGGGTTGTTGAGTTTGTCTTTTGCTGTCATAGGCAGCATGTCATAAAAAGTCTTTCATAAATTGATTGCTTCATCTTTAAAGTAATTAAGTTTTTTGCCTTTACTATTCCAGTTGGAAGGCTATTGGAAATCTTGATTGGTCTAATGATCAGAAACCTTCTTCTAATTTCCAACCTAAATTTATTCACAGACGGTTAATATCCATTTGTTCTTGTGCCAGCTTTGTCCTTAGCTAATTTAGGTTTTCTGTATCTGGTGTTTATCTCCCTGATGCATTTACATGCTGTGATTATGTTCCTGCTGAGCCACCATTTTGCTCAACAAAATAAGCCAAAATCTTTTGGTGTCTTCTCATAAGACTTTCTCTTCTCCTTGATCATTCTTCTTTGGACATGTTTCCATGCCTCTCTCTTTGGCCACAGCTTTACTCAGCTGAAAATTTGCTAGTGGCACTGGAAGCTGACATTGATGTTTTCCTGACTCTTGAAAAACTCTTCTCAAACTAGAGCTGCACTTGTCTTTTTTATGGGTGGCTTATAGTCATCCTGTATGTGCAACTCTGTTTTAATAATTTCCAAATGATATTTCACAGCTTGAGGTAGGTGGCTTTTTGTTACTGATGATCAACTGCATATTTGTGCTGTTAAATTTCATCATTTGTGTTGTTCCTACTTGAATATTAACATATTTCCCTCTTCATAGTGGCCTGACCTGATATTCAGCAGTATTGATGATGTTTCCAAGTAATCAACAAATGTAGTTGACATCTTTCTGTTTTTAGTATGTTTATGGATGAACACATCAGACATCACCTCTAAAACTCATCCACAAAGACCTTTGCTAGTAAACTTTCATGATAGTCCTTCCTTTAGAACTATACTTTTCATTTTCCCATGAATGATTTTTTTTTTTTGCCTTCTTTATGGCTTCACCACTATTTTTCATTTTCTCCAGCTTTACTAATAATTTCTTTTGAGGCACCATAGCAAACACTTATCAAAGACCACGGAAATCGAAGTCAGTTACATTTCCTTTGCCTAGAAACCCTGTTATGATAACAATGTTGTCAAGTCAGTCTGACATTGTCTTCCGTTGATAAATTCAAATGGCATTTTTTCCATTTTTCTGTTCATGTTTTAAAGTCTGTACCTAAAACCTTCCAGATTATGGATAGCCATATGGGTATCTGGGCTGTTAGCTACCTTATTATTTTTCTTCTTCTATTTTCAATCTTGACAAAGTTTCTATCATCCTACCATATGGGACCAAATCAGGATTCATATCTATATTATTAAACATTTACTACCAAGTCTTCATTGCCATATACCAGTTCCATCAGAAGTTCAAGACAGAGATTGTATCCGCTTCAGCTTTTGCTTCACACATTGCTAATAACTTCAGGATTCATGCCCTCATAACTATTTTGGCTTTGGACCATTAACTAGGTTATCCATATTCCACTTTGAGTATGTTTTTTTCCCCTTAATCATGTAACTGAAAACCTTTCAACAGTTTATTTAAAAAAAACTTCCAAGGTCTGTGTAAGCTTTGCATTAGGCTGCTTATAACTTTTACATTTTGGCACATGAATGGCACTTTATTGCCATTCATCAACAGTTCTTTGCTTAATCTTAACATTTTAAAAATTGAAGCTTCTTACCAATTTTTCCCATGCTTCCTTGGGATCCAGGTTCCTAATACAACTAACACCTTAGAATTTGTCTTTCCCAAGCAGCATGTGTCTTCTACCATGAGTGCTCCAGGGGTGAGTGTTCTTGCACCGTTTCCATGTAGTGCCAAGCTGTTCTCTAATAATTCTGATTCCTTTATTTTTAGTTACAGAGGTTCAGGTGAGTTTATGCTTTCCTTTCAGTTTTACATTCTTCAACATGCTATGTAAGTTAGCTGAATTAAGTACAGTGGTAACATTAACAATGCTTTCTACTATTCAGAATAATAACGGCACTTACTAATTTCTGTTCTTTTGCCTTTTTTTTTCCTATTGTGCATCATCATTTTCCTGCTTTCTTTCCTTTAGCAAGACTCTCATCTAATCTCCTATTGTAATTCTTATTTTGACAAGGATTTTTTTGTGTGGTTTTTCTTTTCTTTCCTTTTTTTTTTTTTGGTAATTTACTACTGCTGGTCATTTTTCCTTGTATTTCTTTCTAAAAGCTTTCTTAAAATGGTCCCAGTTCCTGGAAAGATTGTTGTATGACAGATAGCAAAAGATTAGAGATCTCAGCTACATCTGAACCCTATAACTGAAAAATTATCTTTCCTGCTAAACTTCAGTGAATGACAGCATAAATAACTTGTCACTAGAATGAGGCACACGTTGAGCTGCACTTTATTATTTCATTAGTCGCATCTACAACAACAGTGCCTTAGTAAAGATAAAGAGCGTCCTCTAACCTTACATAAAACATATTTACCTGCTCTTCTGTGTAAGATAACTGTTATTCTTTCTTATTTCAAACTTCTTATTTTAGGGAATATGAAAAAAAAAAAAAAGCTCTATCAGATAGCTGTCACATCAAAGTGTGATGTTTTCTACCAATTTTACGTAATATAAATACTCAAAAAGCGTTCATTTATTATAATTTTTTATTCCTATGCTTATATTAACACTTGACATTAGCAAAGGCAAGCTTCATTTCTCAATTGACTTTAGAGGAATATTAAGAGATCCTGAACCCTTTTCTTGAAACAAGTACCAGCTAGAAAATATTTCACTAGAAACCGCAATTAGTAACAGCCTTTCTGTCCCTGCTCCGAACATGCTGTAGCCTTTCCTTACTGTAGCCTAACTCAGGGACATGACTGGTGACATTAGGAAGATGAATTATTGTTGATAAAGTCTTGGAACCCAGTTATTTTCTTATTTAAATCACTATAATTTCCACTTCTATACACATTTGTAAATAAAGATACAGCTGGCTGTAATGTTGGTCACACCTAATCACCACTCATTCCACTTCTATTAGATAACAGCATGAATGGTAAGATGAATTTCAGTTTTTCTTTAGCTTTTGAAAACTAGCCTATAAAGCCAAATGAACAATCTAAGGAATAAAATACAAAGAAACAATGTGACTGATCCTAAAATAAACATGTATTTAAAAACATTCTGAAGTTGTTGCTAATGTTGGTGGATAAGGGTATTTGGATTTCTTTCAAGTATCTCATAACAGTGGACAAAATCCTCATGTAATCAGGAAAGACTGTCTGAATTCATTGCACAGTGCTTTTTTCTTACTACGTATGCCTTTGTAATTATACCGACAGTTTCTATTATTTTGTATGTTGATTGAAAAATTCTGTCCAAAGACATTTGTATACGTGTAACTAATTCTCTTCTCAATACCTGTATTAGGAAAAGAGGCCTTTTAAGGGATTGACATGAAGTTGCACTGGCAAGAGGAAAAAAAAAAAATTGAGAAAGCCTTTGAACCTGGGTGGGTTGGGTAAGATGAGCAAATAGGATGAAGTGAGAGACGAAACAAACACTGGCAAACCTGAGTGTGTCTATAGGCCATGGAGAGGTGCAGGAAGGCAACCTAGGGTCATGTCAGCTGTCTGGGAGGAACAGCAGTAATATGGAGATGTGTTGACTAATTGTGCAGTCTTTGGAAAAATCAAATTCAGGGGCTAATGTTAAATTTTGGTTTGTGTTTTCTATTCGTGGGGCTAGGTAATCCAACAAAGCATCTTTTTTTCCTTTCTGTATAATATGTTTCAAAACATAATGTTGTAGACATTTTCTTTATTTTTATACACAAACAACTGGAAGTAAAACTTACATACCAGTGACTCAGAATTTCAAAAGCCTGAGAAGAAAGCAATGGACACTGCTCATAATTATTGTTAGCTGGTAGAAGAATTTGCTGAATATCTTCACAATACCTGTGAAACCTGTGCAACCTGCTGTAGGGAACCGGCTTTGGCAGGGGCATTGGACTCGATGATCTTTCGGGGTCCCTTCCAACCCCTACAACTCTGTGATTCTGTAATACTCAGGCAATCTCTTAGTAATGATATTGGACAATGATGAAAATGCCTAACTACAGAAAGTCGCTCCTTAGTTGACATGTGATGACACCTGATTTGGAAGACAACTACTTCTGTCTGTTTTGTAGTGTCAGCTACTTCGGAAATACACTGCGCAAACTTGACGTTCTGTGGTACAACCAACCAGTAAGTACTTCCTGGGCTGGGTATGTAAGGAAAATAAGCTTGTCTGATTCACTCTAAACACCATTCTCATGTTTTTACCATTTTCATTTCTAACTATTGCAAAAAGGGTAGCAAATTAAGTTAGTCAGGTGGTTTCAAACAGACCTGTTTTAGACATCAAAACGTTTCTCTAAAGTTTCTGCAGACTCAGCTCACTTAGAAACCAGATCTTTTTTAAAATACAAATTATTTTCCAATGATGAATGTTTGAATTGGCATTTCCTAAGTGAACTGTACATTTCCATGTACAGTGACCTTATCTATCCTATCGCCTGCTTTCATGCACCTTGTCCCATTTGGGCAATTCATCCTGATCTAGCTCATGACTTTTTTTTTTTTTTTTTCCCAAAGTTTTCGGCCTCTCTCCCTTGCAACGCATCTACATCCTTCCATTCTAAGACTGCTGGCTTGTCTTTTCTTTCTTTTTCCTCTCTCTCATCTATTAACAGTGGGCCCCATTAAACTAATTAGTTTTCAAATATGTGTACACTTATGCTTTCAAATGAGTATAAGGCTAAGTAATCAAAATAGACTCTCAAAAATAGTGTGTACAAATCAAATATATTTACTAACACACATGCTAACACAGACCTTGGACAGGCTGACTCTCAGTTGCCTAACAGCAGTCAGTATTAATTTGTGAACTGTTGATATCAATGTACATAAAAATAATATCTGTGCCTATAAATTAAAACTGCGTTAATGGATTGAGGTTTAAGCTTTAGAAATCTAAAGCTTCATCCTAAAAGCATTGAAGTATTTGAGTAATTTTGCCCGAACTCTTCCAGTAAAATCACTTCAAATCTTTGTGCAGCTGAGTGTTTTTCTATTGATCATCAAACCTTGGCTTTAGTAGCAGCATTTCAGAATATTTGAAATCATGATTTTTTTTATTTTTATTTTTTTAAAAGATAACCACTATTCAAGCCTACCAAGCATAGTAAGCAACAGGGCAAAATGGATCTTGGAAAAGTGACTGGGCTTGCCAAAGCTATGCATTGAAGCCAGAGGTAAAATCTGGGTTTCTATGTGACTAGTTTGAAGAGCTAACCTCTGCATTATGCTATTATAAATTGTGAAAACAGTGGTAGATTTAAAAAAAAAAAAAAAATTACAGCATGCTTTCTTAAACAGTGTATCTTTTGAAAGCTATATTGAAAATAGACTAATATTTATATAAATAAATAGGACCCGAAGGAACAGTGTGGAGCTGTCTCAGGAGCGGGTCATGTTGGGTGTCAGGAAAATGTTCTTCACCAGAGGGTGGTTGGGCATGGAACAGGCTCCCCAGCGACACTGTCACAGCGCCAAGCTGCCAGAGTTCAAGGAGTATTTGGACAATGCTCTCAGAAACATGATTTGAATTTTGGGTGGTCCTGTGTGGAGCCGGGAGCCAGACTTCGATGATCCTTGTGAGTCCCTTATCATTTAGGATTTTCTGTGATTCTAAGTGGCAGTGCTAGGGACTGTTCTTCCTCATTTTCAGTGAGTCTAATTCCAGAATAGAGGGATATATACCTATTTAGTCAGCAAGAGTTCCTCTGAATTCACATCCAGCAAAAATACGCTGACTTCCAAGAGTTTTTGAGCCTTTTGCAAGATTTTCTGCTAGGTTCTTGTAAGACTGCTTAACAGCTTCAAGGAACGCTTTTCTGTATTGGCATTGCAAATACTCCCAATTCGTATAGTTTCAGGATGCCTCTTAGCCAAAAGCAGTTGAACACCTACTTGCTTTGAGTAAGCTTCTTTCAATGAAAACGAGCTCATTATTTTTAGCTTGTTTCATTTATAAGCAGTTCATAATCCACTCTTCAAAACTTGAAAAGCTACAAGTGAATAATTGGAAAATATCAAAATGAAAAACATGCCACCATAAATACTGCCACAGTATTGTAAGTACTTTTAGAAAACGCTTGAATAATGAAAAATTATCAGTTTATCATAATGGAATTTCAGTAAGGCTCGGAGTTATGATTCATCACCATTGCTAGGGATCAGTTAGCATTCCAGCTCTGTGCCCAGATTTTTAGAATTTTGAAGTTTAAAGTTATTAAGTTCCCGTTGATCTTAACAGCTGAACAAAGATTCAATTTAGCATTGAATTCAATTTCATGTTGTGCATATTTTTATGGGTTGCTTTATTCATGTACAAAGTGCATAGCTGAGCAATTCCATTTTTGTAATCGTTATTGATGAATAGCTTGGGTTTTGCTTATTTTAAGTAGCAGTGTAACCAATGCTATTACAGTATGTTTAATAGGTTACTACATAAGCAAAGACGGGACTTGCATCAGCAACTAATCCTGAGACAGTTCTGCCTCACTTCTCCCAGTGAGTAAGCTGTGTCTTAAGCATTGGGAAATCAGTGTAAAAATGTTTTTTAATAACTTCTGAAATATTTATCAACACCTTTCAGACCCAGTAAAACGTGTGAGGGCCCTGAGGTTTGATCTTGCAGGAATTTTCATGTGTACATAGTTATTCTTTCTGTAGACCCACTGCAGTCTTATGTGCTTGTGCTTGAAGAATGAGATTTTACTGAAATACAAATGATCAATATTGATCATTTCATCTAAATGTGAAATGGCAATGGTACCATGCTGAATATCTCTAAAAGAACAGAACACAACGTAACGATTGAGGATGTGAAGATGATTGTGTATTCGATTAAAAGTTTAGGAGACTAGGTGTCTGATCTGGAACTTGGCCAAGGCATCATGACTACGAGCCCATTCTTGCAAAAAAGTGCCAAAGGAACTCTGATAGCCATGTGTGGTCAAGATTTCTGCTTTGTCTAATTTAAGCCATTTCCAAACATAACACTGCCACACATAAAATCCCATGCCAACATTTGGCAAAGCACCTCTTCTGTTCAAGCATTTGTGCTGGAGAAAGCTGACTATATACAGCATCAAGGCAAAGAGGTTTGAAAACGTTTATTCTGAATTTCCTAGGAAGCTGAATGCTGCTGAAAATCTGATTCTATGATTATCATTTACCTTCCATGCATTTATAGAGCCATCATAAAAGTCAACGGGAGGGACTGATCCCAGGTCTATAATATACTGTGAGAAATTTAAAATGTATTATTGTTGGCTGTTAAAATGATAGACATTTTAGAACAGTGACTGTGGGATGAACTCAGCTTATGTTCTGCTTCCATCTGGGCTGCTACTGTTTCCTTGAAGAAGACGGGGAACAGCACACGTTGTCCTAAGAGAGATACTCTCTCCTTCACCTGTACATTTTAGCATTTGGCTTCTTGCCATATCTGTGTAATGCCAAAACAGGCAGAGAGCCCCTAGAACTGCTGAAGTCAGGACCTGAAGTATAACTCCAGTGTGTCTCTGTAGCCATCGTGTTTTGTCCTGTCAGTGTCTGACTTGACTGAATTTAGTAGGGCTGCTTATGTAACCAAAGGTCTGCACAGCTAACATCAAGTTCTCCTCCTCATGTAAAAGCCCTGCCATGAAGGCTCGGGCTTCAGCCACGTGAAACAGGCTGGTAAATAGACAACCTCAATCAAATGCTTACAATTTTAATTACAGCAAAATAACTCTGAAGGAGCTTCTGTGGCACTGTACTTCTCTGCACCCTGTTTCTGCTGTGTGCCTCTGTGGAAGGCTCCTCTGCTTTTCTCCTGGTGCTTTATGTGACACAAAAGGAATACAGAGCAGCCCTATAGAAAGGTGCCTGGGGATACCGAGTCAGTGGCTGAGCCAGGAACATACCTAATTGTTATTTCTGTCTTTGGGATTTTAGCTTAGGATATTAGGATACATCTCTAATATTTCTGTGTTGTGAAGATTCATTTATAAAACACCAAGTGGGAAATTCAGACCTAGGCCTTTGGAATAAACCAAGTAATTGTCTGGGATTCAGAAAAACAACAACAACATACTGTGAGCTAAAAATTAGGAGATGCACATGTTATGGCTTGATGCAGTGAAGGACTTCAGGTGAATTCAGTGGTACACAAAGTATATTTCATCTACACTTGCACAATTCATTGAACTTAGAAATTCCCCACTGATGCTCACAATGCTTGATGCCTATTTGAAACAGATAAATTCTTACTCTGGGGAATGATGTTCATTACATTGTGAGAGTTGCTAATGTTCTCACTTCTCAGACGACATCGAAGAATTAGCTGAGCTACAGGTTATTAATAAAATATTGGCTTTGTAAACATCTTTTAAAGTATTTAGACTGACGAATAATTTCTGCAGATTTTACCTCTGAGACCAAAACACACGGAGTAAGGGGAAATGATGACTGGTGTTCGAAACCAGATCCTAGATTTGATCACTGTGTGTTCAGAAGAACTTTTGCCCTAAAGAATGGAGGATCAGGAATTACATCGTGGCACATTTTTCTATGGGATGCATAAAATGTACTGAGGTGCTCAGTTAGGATCCACCTCAACACTTAAATTTCAGTCAGAAGCAGTGGAAGCTGAGTGCTCGCTGTCTTTAAAAGGAAGATTATTTTTATTAAGGAGCCCACATGTATTGACCTAGGTGCTTAACTTAATCCGCTTGAATTTGAATAGTTTTGCAGTTCACCATTTTTACATTGGCAGGTAATTGCAAATCATTTTCAAGTTAGTAAGGGTCTTACAAAAGCTCTTGGGAGATGGTCAGAATGGACCTTTAAAGCTTAGGATGTGTCTGTGTTTTTGTTAGCAAGTGGTTGAATGCTGTACTTGGATGGTAACTGTGGCAGTTTGTGCCCTAATATGGTTTAATAAATGTTAAAGTAGATAATTCCTTTGCAATGCAATGTAATTAGCTCTTTGTCTTCTTGTGACTCACTTAAAGGCTCTAATTAAGGATATAGTAAACATGGAAATCTTTCCTTATGCTTTAGGCTTTTTTAGGTGTTGTTTGAAGAACATTAATGTTTCCTGTTAGGGCAGAAATACAGCACAAAGCTTGGCTGATGCGCTCAGGTGAGCTTTTATTTTTAGCTGACAAGTGTACTGAATACGAAGAGTACTTTAATTCATAAAACTTTTAAAGTGAATTTGGATAGAATTTGACTAAATTTGAGCTAGAAAAATAGAAGTATTTTGAAAGAAAATATAAACTAAAGGACATGAATCATAACATGTTACTATGTTTTGACCTGTTTAATCTACTGCAAATTTGATTTCAGTTTTTTTTAAAGGTTCAGAAAATTTACAATGTTGCCAGAGACCTCAATGTTCCATTGCACTTCCTTTTAAAAAGTGTTGTATGTTTGTTGAAACCTTGTGATGTATTAGCCATAGCAAAGAACTTCTGCTTTCTAAGGGGTACAAATACATATTTGTCAATATCCGATTCATTCACATCTGTTACAGGATTGTTTTTGTATTACCATAAAACAATGCATGCTTTAATCTTAGGATCATAAATAGAGGTATGTACACTCCTTGCATTGATGACATTTCTTACTAAAACCTGTTTGCTCTCCTATGGCAAGCAATATTGTGACACATTATTTATCACTGTTGAGATCAGAAAACACAAACATGAAAGAGTAACGGGTATCATTCAGCTCTGGGAAGCAGAGTGCTGAATCAGAGTCCTCACTTAACACACGTTTTGTACACAGTCCTGTGTCTGACATTGACTTCAGTTGAATGCTCCCCATGACCATTTGCAGATTTTAAATGTGAGCACAATTGCACCAAGGAGAAGGGGGCAGCTCCCACCTACTGGAGCTGCAGTTGCTCTGTAAACAGCCTCAGTGCTAACAAACACCACATGCCATGCTGGTGCCACTGTACGTGCTAAAAGCATCTCATCATTGCTGGCAATGAGCACAGACCCAGATTGGGTCTGAAAGCAAAGAAACGAATTTGGGAGATCCACGTAAACCTTTACTCTGCTTTGGCATTTCCTCCTCCTTCAACATAGCTTTGGCTTTCCAAGGAAGAGCCATGAGAAGGAGAACAGGAGTCAAGGTTAAAGCCATCATGCCCAAGGCACCAGTGTGTTTTTATCAGCGAGAGGCATTTTCTGCTACAGCGATGTGGATCAATAGGAGCAGGAGGCAAGATTTCTGCCTAAAATGTTGAAGTCACTTAAACAAGTATTTGAAATTCATTCTACAAAGTCATTCCAGGGCTCAGCAAAATCAATCCTCATCCCATGTTGGGAGGGAAGAATAGAAATCTATCACCTTTTAACACAACACATTGTGCAAATCAACAGCTTCAGTGTGACATTAAATCTTTGCAGATTTTGCAAAGCAAGTGCTCTGTCTTTTATTGTTTGTCCTTCACTTGACATACAGGAAGAGATGCATCAAGAAAATGGCAAGAGCCATGTGTCACTTAAAGTATGCCATAGCAGTGTTTGCCCTGGAACGCTCCCTGGAATCTGTTTGAGCAAGCAGGCACTATAGAAGCATAAATACACAAGTTCAGCCTCTCTCTCCCCCTCTCTCCCCTTCACTGCGGTGCCGCAAGCTGCACCGGAGCTGTTCCTCGCGGGGTGCTGGGGGGAGGCGGGCCGGGCCGCGGCGGCGGCGGCTNTTGGCTGATGCGCTCAGGTGAGCTTTTATTTTTAGCTGACAAGTGTACTGAATACGAAGAGTACTTTAATTCATAAAACTTTTAAAGTGAATTTGGATAGAATTTGACTAAATTTGAGCTAGAAAAATAGAAGTATTTTGAAAGAAAATATAAACTAAAGGACATGAATCATAACATGTTACTATGTTTTGACCTGTTTAATCTACTGCAAATTTGATTTCAGTTTTTTTTAAAGGTTCAGAAAATTTACAATGTTGCCAGAGACCTCAATGTTCCATTGCACTTCCTTTTAAAAAGTGTTGTATGTTTGTTGAAACCTTGTGATGTATTAGCCATAGCAAAGAACTTCTGCTTTCTAAGGGGTACAAATACATATTTGTCAATATCCGATTCATTCACATCTGTTACAGGATTGTTTTTGTATTACCATAAAACAATGCATGCTTTAATCTTAGGATCATAAATAGAGGTATGTACACTCCTTGCATTGATGACATTTCTTACTAAAACCTGTTTGCTGTCCTATGGCAAGCAATATTGTGACACATTATTTATCACTGTTGAGATCAGAAAACACAAACATGAAAGAGTAACGGGTATCATTCAGCTCTGGGAAGCAGAGTGCTGAATCAGAGTCCTCACTTAACACACGTTTTGTACACAGTCCTGTGTCTGACATTGACTTCAGTTGAATGCTCCCCATGACCATTTGCAGATTTTAAATGTGAGCACAATTGCACCAAGGAGAAGGGGGCAGCTCCCACCTACTGGAGCTGCAGTTGCTCTGTAAACAGCCTCAGTGCTAACAAACACCACATGCCATGCTGGTGCCACTGTACGTGCTAAAAGCATCTCATCATTGCTGGCAATGAGCACAGACCCAGATTGGGTCTGAAAGCAAAGAAACGAATTTGGGAGATCCACGTAAACCTTTACTCTGCTTTGGCATTTCCTCCTCCTTCAACATAGCTTTGGCTTTCCAAGGAAGAGCCATGAGAAGGAGAACAGGAGTCAAGGTTAAAGCCATCATGCCCAAGGCACCAGTGTGTTTTTATCAGCGAGAGGCATTTTCTGCTACAGCGATGTGGATCAATAGGAGCAGGAGGCAAGATTTCTGCCTAAAATGTTGAAGTCACTTAAACAAGTATTTGAAATTCATTCTACAAAGTCATTCCAGGGCTCAGCAAAATCAATCCTCATCCCATGTTGGGAGGGAAGAATAGAAATCTATCACCTTTTAACACAACACATTGTGCAAATCAACAGCTTCAGTGTGACATGAAATCTTTGCAGATTTTGCAAAGCAAGTGCTCTGTCTTTTATTGTTTGTCCTTCACTTGACATACAGGAAGAGATGCATCAAGAAAATGGCAAGAGCCATGTGTCACTTAAAGTATGCCATAGCAGTGTTTGCCCTGGAACGCTCCCTGGAATCTGTTTGAGCAAGCAGGCACTATAGAAGCATAAATACACAAGTTCAGCTAGTTACAAAGTTGATCGCGCCCCTTGCCACCCTCCCCTCGAGCAGAGCTGCCCCCATGCACTGCATTCCCCTCAGCCCTGGAGGGAGTGCCACGCTTGGGTGGCACCGGCTCACTTGTTGCATGGTGCCCAGGTGCCATCTCCCCTCTGCTCAACCTGCGGAAACTTCGCAGAATCCCGTTCCAGCGGCGCCCGTTCCCAGGGCTGCTGCGCTCCAGCGTGCCTGCAGCCTCTTACCTGCATGTGGCCCTGGTACATGCTGCCGTGTCTGCTGCAGGTGCCCCTCAGGCCGACAGCCCTGGCTGGACGCTGGGAGGGGGGCACCTCTCCTGTGCGCTCGGCTGAAAGAAAAAAACAAAAAAGCCTAACCCTGAAAGAGCTGTTTTTGCAGAAGACTCAGTTTGTCCTGGGTGCTCCTCTATCGCTCTCGGCAGCCCAACGAGGCGGGCTGCTTCCTTCCCTCCTTCCTCCCCTCCTGCCTTTCTCTCTCTCCCCCTCTCTCCCCTTCACTGCGGTGCCGCAAGCTGCACCGGAGCTGTTCCTCGCGGGGTGCTGGGGGGAGGCGGGCCGGGCCGCGGCGGCNCTGCCGCCGCCCCGCCCGCCCCGCGCGGCCCCGGCCTCCCTCGCTCCCTCCCTCTCTCCCTCTCTCGGGCCGCAACGGGAGCGCGCGGCTTCCGGGGAGCGCGCGGAGCTCGGTGCGGGGCCGGGCGGGGCTGTGCGCGGGTCCCGGGGAACTGCGGTCCCGCAGGGGCCTGGCGGCTTCCGCTGCAGCAGCGTGTGATAATAATAATTTAAGAAAATACATGAAATAAAAATTTTAACGTTCAATTTATATATGCATGTATGAATAGCAAGCATAACGCCACCACCAAAAATTGGAGCATCCCGCAGTCAGGGCACGGCACAGCCTGGCCCATAGAGCCTCACTGCTGCCTGCCCACATTGTTGCCCTGTGGGGTAGGGGGGGCTTGGGGAGAGCTCTGCTCAGTGACCTGGCACTGCTGCAGCACCAGGAAAGTTGGGTGTCCTGGAGCAGAATTTTGACCTTGTAAAGTGGCACACCAGGCCTGCACCATCCTGTAGCTGCTACTCACGTTGTTTTGGATCTGGATTTTTTCTCGTCTCCCCTGCTTTCAAACCTTAAACTTCTAACCTGCTGAAACGAGTACCTGCTTCCCTGCATGTTTGTGTCCCACCCACTGTATCTGTGCTCAGTAGCACTGAAAACATCCAGTGCCTTGAATTTGTTAACACTGCAACTTCTCTGCTCTGAGCTCTCAAGTTTTCCTATTAAGCTACACAAAACTTTTATGATGCTTTGGATTGACCAAAGCAAACCCACCTCAAGTGCCTTCCACTACCAGGGCAACACAGAGCAGGTTTCTCATTCCTGGAGCCATCACAATTGTGTTATCACAGATCTCATTTCAGCTGCCTGAATATGTTTTTTTGAAGTGTTCCTATTCAGCTAAAAACCTGGTATTTGTCAAGTCATTAGTGATGGCACCAGCAAAATCTAGCTAATGTTTTTCTTTTATTTAAACTCGTGTTCTATTCTCTAGATAGATAAAGAGTTAGGTGTGTTACATCCGATGAACATGTAGCCAGCTCACTGAGATGTTCGGAGCAGCCTAAGAGTTTAGTCACGTATTGGTGATAAAAAAAAAGATACAAAATGAGTATTTTTCTGCCTAAATCTCTTAAGCTACTTTGGAAACCTCAATTAAGAGCTGGTGAGCTTCAAATGCTTCTTTGGAACAGTCCATACATGTTAGACATATTTTACTGTAAAATGCCGTTGTGTGATGTAGAAGCTGACTGCACGTAGATGGAAAGATCGGATTTGCATTGTCGAGGTTTCACTTAAAATATAGAATAAGGAATATAGATTTTACAGAGAGAAGTATCTGGCTACTTTGTGCTCAATTTAGAGGAAAACTTAGGTATAGTTGAAAAACAGCCACTCCTGTTTAAACTGGGAGCCCTGGTGTCTTTGAGCAGAGATGTATTAAGCTCTGAAGCTTTTAGAAGTCTTAAATCTGTACTGTTTTTGCTCTGAGCTAGCGTGCAACTTTTCTGTGAAGATTTTTTCTTTCTTTCCTTTGTTCCTTCCTTGCACAGAGCTTTTTTTTTTCCTGTTTTTGTTAGTTTTGTTTTTTCTTTGGGGGAAGCTGGGGTAAATTTGTCAATGCCAGTATATGTTAATAGCTACTTTTTGTAAAGCTAAGCATATACATAATGATTTAAAATTTTCCTACATGGCAGAAGGAACTAAACTTGTAGTACAAGAGTTGTTAATCTAGGAACGATTATTCATGCCATGTTATTTCTGGGTGAGGGACAAACACTGGTAGAATTTGGCAAGATCCAATGTTAGAAATGAGATTTTACAGTATCGTGTGTTTTAAAGTAAACATTTTTTCTTAATTCACCAGAAGCAGGCACGTTGGTTTCTCAATTTGTTGATACAGTGGCATACTGATGCCACATTTTGGCAGGATCTGGCAGATCCAGGAAAGCCTGGTGGATCCTTTTTCCTTAGCAGGGGACTAAGTCGCTTGGCACCACTCAGTAAGAAGAGTGGGCTGGCACAGCAGCAGTCAGAGCAGCGGAGAGGCAGGGGGGATGCGTGAATGGATGGCTGGATGGCAGTGGTTTCTTCTTGAGGAGCTGTTCTTTAAATATCCTTCAGTGCAAATCGCACACACATTGTGCTATGCTTCCTCAAGTGTAAATTCTGCCATTGCTCCAGCTGTATTCACTAGAGGAGGCTTCAGCAAGATTGTTTCTTTCTCCATCTATTTCTAATCTGGAATTGATGCGCAGCATTTGTTGCTTAGTTATAAATAAAATCTCCAAAATGTGCCATGGGGCGTGAGGCAGAAAGTATTAGTTTGCAGTTCTGACGAGTAAACATAAAGGCATGTTCTTTACAGCTTTGAAAAGGATGAATGCCAGCATCCATGCTGTTTATGACTCTCTTCTATGTACAACTGTAGATGTCTGTTTTGTTATAGGGCGTGTTTAATCACACAGGGTTCACTTGCCCAAAATGCTTTAAAAACATTATTTGATTCTGTGAAAAACATTTTTCTGTTGCGTTCCTTTTGTGGCAGTCTGTGTGCCTGCACTGAGAGTTGAACCAGTGATGTCTGTGTGCTATGAGCTCTCTAAGCTTTGTTATTTGTTATGGCAAAAATGGGAAAAACCATGGTGAAAAATATGAAAGTCATAATGTTTGTTAGGAAGAAGAAGAGTCACCATATGGCTCAACAGATTTTAATTAATGTTAAATTGCCAGGGGAAGATTTGCAAAAAGTCAAATAAAAATCCTTTATTTTACAAATAAATGCTCAGAATTTATTTTCAAATTCTTCTGTGGGGCAGTGAGAATAATCAAGAAGCCTGGAGGTGGTAATGGGAATGCAAGGGCATTTTCAGAGGTATGAGTGAGCACGAGGTGTTTTTGGAGGTTCTGGTAGCTACCTAGTTACTATCAAAATCCTGACATTTAACTCCCACTGAGAGGCATGTTGATTTTTGATAGCTGTTGGTATTTCATTCTTTTAGGCCTTGCTAATATTTATCTCATCCCAGCAGTCCAAGAAATAGCTTTATCTTATTGGCTCTGAAACCACACAAGGAGAAGCATATGGTCTCCAGGTTAATAACAGTTGCAAGTATTGGGGTTAATATAGGGTTGTTATATAGGGTTATTTGGGGTTATATAGGTTGTAAACAACCCTAATAGGGTTACATACAGTTGTTAACAAAGTGATTTGAATCACAAAGTCCGTGTTTCCTATACCAAGATACCACGTGGCAAAGGCAGGTCATGATTTTTGTTAGGGAAGCCATGCAGTGATAACCAGACCTGTACGTTCTAAATCAGAAAAGCAAATACATACTCAGTGTGAAATGTGTACTTAAGTGCTCTTCCCTAACAGGGACACTTTTCTGAATGTGGGACACAGCTAACTCGAAAGAGGATGAGTTTCCATAGTTATAAATTGTGTGCAGTAAAAAGTGCTCAGTGGAAGAGATTTAAATGGAAATTGAGGGCAATGTTCGGTGGTACTGGAGGCAGCTGTTTCCTGTGATGTGCTGTGTTTCTGCAGACCCAGGAGCAAGACTTTGAGGGAGAACTTCGGGGAGCTCAGTCCTCTGTGCACACAGCAGGTTGTTGTCTCCATCGCTCCACTGTGCAGTGTGAGATTCCCTGAATCTTTTGCTGTTTCTCGCGTATGGCAGCAGATTGTGTTGCCGACATCCAATGGTGACATATGTTTGGTCATGAAGACACAGATTTGCTGCTTTGTTCAACAGCAGATAAATGTTCTGATGCATATACCTTATATAAAACATCAGTCCATTAGCTCATGTAACCATGGAAATAATAAGTAATTTTCATACATGGAAACTCTTTGGGTTCATTTAGGCCTAATCTCCATATTTTATTAAGAAAGAGATCTTTACACACATTAGTACTAATAAATATTTTCATAAATAACATTTTTTGCTAACTGAAAGTAATTGGCCTAATTTTCTGAAAGCATGGACCCAAAAATAACCTAGCTTATTCCTAGACTCAAGTGAGGTACAAAACCCATGAAAATTAAGCTCAGTTGTTAATGCATTAATAGTCTTAAATCTTATTAATAACTTAGCGTTGAGAATTTATAATATTGTTGGTGTGATGGATTCTAATTACACTCTCTACTTTGTTTTCTAATTGCAGTTGTAAGGTATGAGCAGTACAACCACACATGAAAATACTAATTATTTCTGTTGTGTTTGTGTATTTACACTTTGCTTTTATACGCTAACGTGATTTATATGTGTTTAGAGAAGGCATGTAAGGGAGGTGTTTGAGGTGCTTTATGTACTGTAATGAATAACAAATTTGAGCAACACAATCCAAAATTAATTTTAAAAAGCTAAAAGTTTTTTTAACGATGCATATAAAGCATTTAATTAACAAGTTTCAGTGCAGAAACTGCAAGTCACAGTAACAAATAGAAATTAGATTGAACCTCGCCTGAGTGGAATACTAACAGGCAGTTCTTCGTGCTGCTGGGCTCGCACCGGTTTTGTTCACCTGTAATCTGAGTCTGTCAGCAAATACCAGCCTAGAACCTGTCAGCAGAATGTAGGAGAATACGGCATTATTCTGGGTTATGACCAGCAGACTTTCTAACTCCACAGTCCTTTTTCAGTCGAATCTTCTGTTGCTGTCCCCTCAGTTTGCCCATGAGTACACGTGAGGAGAGTGCCTCTCACTGTGTCCCGCGTGCGGGCTGTGGTGTGTCACAGGGCAAGGCCTATGCTTCCCCTGCCCAGATATGAGAGAAACTGGGAAGAAACTGGAGCTTCCTTGGAAAAGGTGGGCTCTGAGTGGGCTTTTTCATAAGATTGTGCTAAGTTCCGTCATGTCTAGTTTTGCAAGATCTGGCCTATTTGAGGGAGGGCCCAAATCATCATCATTAGCATTTACATAGCACCCACATCAAATCATAACAGGGAACGAGCTTGAGGCAGATCTGTCTGGCCTTCGTCCTGTATGGCTGTGTTTGCTAGCACCTCAGTTACTGCTGTTTGTCCAGCCTCTTGCTCAGTTTTCTAGCAGATGAGACTGTGTTTGTTTGCAGAGAGGTTGGCTTTGGTGTATGGGTAACACTAGTTTCCACATAGAAATGCCTTTTACATAAAGGATCTTCTGCCTCTTTTGACAAAGAAACGGGGAGAAAGCGGAGATAGCCTTTTCAAGATTTCAAGAAAACTGTAGATTTAAATGGCCAAACAGCCAATACTCTTAAATTTTACTGAGTTTGGGCTCTGTCGTGCTTCTGCTGCAGTAAAGACAAACTTCTCTTTGAGTCCACTGGAACAGAGTGCATGGATAAAGGCCTCGTCTGTGTACGTGTTGCAGAGGTAAATCAACTCTTCCTTATTCTTAAGCAGAAAAACAATTATGGAAGGTATGGAAGCATACATCTGCACTGGAATTGCTATGATGGTAGTGCAGCATAAGTGTATTAGCTTGATTATGAAATTCTGAAAGAATTCAGAATGTGGAACACCCACAGCCCTCAGGATAATCCTCTCCAGTGCTTAACTCTCCTAGTATTTGCATGTTTTTACTATTGACCTTACTTAAATATGCATTACTAGAATTTTTACCCTTTTCTCTTTTTGTCTCGGTCAGAGTAGATGTGGAGATGTTTTCCTTGTAGCTGCTTTGTACACATTTGTAAAAAACTGCATCTTCCTCAACTTCCTTTTCTTTAGGCTAAGCAATTTCAGTTATTCAGTTTACAACCTTGTTGTATAAGTTGAGTTTTCTATATCATCTCTCTTATTACTTATGTTAATTAGCCCTACCAGTCTGCAGAATTTTGCCATTGTATTTATTGACTTGTAACCTGTTTACTCAAAACCACTCATCTTGCCTTTCACAAATTCTGATCACATCCTTGTCTTGTTCTCACAAGCTTTTATAGCTTCACGTTGCCTGCAAACTTAACAAATATGCTTTCTATTCCCTTAGCCAAATCATTAATCAAAATACCAAATTGTGTGTCATTCTGCGGAATGACACTTGGGAAACCCCTCTAGTTTGAAATGAATCATCAATAACTGTTTTCTGAGTAGAGTTATGCAGCAATCTAACAGTGATTTCGTGTAGATCTTGGTTTCCTCAGCTGTTCTGAAAACAACTAGCTAACTTAATTACTTTGAAGCCTGTGTATCCCTGTCACTGGGGTTAGGTCTTGAGACTTCTGACCACAGCTGACCATTTTAGGTAATTTGAATCTATTTTTTTTCAGGTCCCAGCAACGTTTTAACGGCATGTAACTCACTGGGGGTTCTGAACTTGTTTAAGAAGCTGCATAAAAATTCTGTCATTTACCTACTCTGAACTCCTGATGTGGAATGAGTGCCAGTATCTGAGTACAATATGATCACATTAACTCACCTTGAAAATAGCAAGATTGCTTACACAGAATACTTCAAAGAGTTGATGAAAATCTGTTTTAAAAGGCTTAATATTGCTAAAAATGTTTCTATAGTACCTCTACATAAAACATAATAGGCCTTATGAGGTTTTTCTTCTGATCATTTCTTGAGAACAGAAATACTTTTCAGAAAATTCTTGCTCTTTAATTAGATATTGGATATCCATTTAATTAGATACCCACTTGTGATTACTGATAGCATAGACAACGTATCCTTCTTACTATACTAGCTACTTTGCTGCTTGCTGTGCTTGACAAACGTTGAGAATTTACTGGATTCAGTGAAGCATCCAGTTAAGGAATGACCCCCCCAGTTATATAAGGGGTTTCCTGGCAGGGAAATATTTAATGTTGCTGTGTAAATTCTGGGTAGCCAGCATGAAAATGACCCGTGAATACTTTGTACTGCAGATCCTCTGGAATACATATATATCTGGCTAGAAGGATTTTTTTGTTGAAGTATTCCTAGATACCGTTCTTAAACACTGAAGGGGTATTGCAATACAGAGAAGTTATAAAACTAAAATACTTAGCTCTGTTGAACTGTTTTTAAACTACTGATTTTAAAGTGTTTTGGAAATAAGTGCTGTTGTCTACATTTGGTCCAGGTAGAGCTAGAGATTGGGAAATGACTTTCAGTTCATCACTAACTTTGGAGATTGTTAAGCAGTGACTGTACAAGTTAAGGCATTTTGTGATTTGCAGTTTCAATAACAATCATCAGGGAGATTTCAAGGAACCATTGAAGAATGTCTGTGGACTGTTAATGTTGTTTTTCATTAATTGTTACAGCACTGGGGAAGCAAACACTGCCAGAATTTTAAATGGGATGGCTTAGTAATTACAGACATTTCAGCCTGGTGCCAATCCCTGGCAAAATAATGGAAGACTAATATGGGACATTATTAGTGAAGTAATCAGGAATAATGTAATTTATGGCAGTTCTCATTGGTTTATGGAAAGTATATCTTGCCAGACTAACTCAATAACTTTCTTATGACATATGAAGTTGGGTCGATAAATGTTGTCGTGCTGATGTAATGGATTTCTTTGGACATTTGTCATGGTACCACATAACCTTTGATTAAGAAATGAGAATTCAACTTGTCAACACATTAAAGGAACTTAAAATTGCTTGTCTGTTAGTCTTAATATGGAAAGTGGGAATCATTACCTAAGGGGATCCCATAGGAATTGTTGAGTCGTGCTCTGTTTCTCACTCCTTTTATGGAGCTTAAAAATACTAAAATATCATTAATGGTAAATCTATATAGATGGCATACAGTTTTGGAGTTTGGAAATAAAAGTAACTCATGAAATGATCCAGAAGTCATCTGTTTTGATAAAACTGGAGGTAAACATTCATATACATTTATTTATGTACATATTTTAGCTTACTTTTGCACGATGAACAACTCTATCCTGAGAAACAATGCCAGAAAAGTGTTTGGGAGATCGTGGTAGATAATTGGTTGACTGTAATTGGTTCACTGTTGTGCAGTGGCCAAAGGCCTAAAGATACAAAACGAGAGACTTCCAACAGTGCTAGTTTGGTGTCAGTAGTGATGTGATCGCTTGTTGGATATCTGAGTATGTGTGAAGATCCATACTTGTGTTTCAAAAAGGAATAAAGGAAGGCTTAGATGATGGTTAATGGACAGCCTGGACATTCTGTATAGCAACATATCCAATGGTTTGAACCTGTTTAGCTTAAGAAAGAATGCTTTGTCCTAGTCTGTATCTATATAGGGTGCAGAATGGGAAAGTAGAAAACTTTTCAATATAGCAATTATACCAAGATAAAATGGTGGAAAGTTGGAAGTCAGCCAACAGTAGTCTAGATGTGCATTCTCACAATTAAGGTAATAAACTACAGACATTGCTTTCATTGTTTTGGGGTTTTTTTGTTTGGTTGATTTTGTTTGTTTTCTGAAAAATGTGTCTATGTCAGAGTAGTAATTGATTTCATGTTCCTATAGTTGTGCTACAGTAGAAAAACCAACTGATCCTTGCAATCACTCTTTTTGTAGTCTCTAAACTGAATTATGCAAGACCACATGGTACGATGCTGGCATAAGTTAGGCTAGTACCTGTTTTGCCAATTCCCAAGCTGCTGTGTTATCCCTAATACCATACAATTTCCTACAAAGAGAAAGTCTGAGATTTCGTAGATTCGTGTTTCTTTAATACATTTGTGTGTGTGTGAATCCTGTTTTCAAGCTCAGTGTGAGTGTTAAAGGAAGCTTCTTTTCCCATCTGTGCACCTTGCCCAGAAGCAGTTACAAAGCTGTATTTTCTGTTGTGTAATTGCAGCAGCACTGAGACCCTGCATGTGGCAAACCTGAACATCAATCCCTTTTCCCTGGACAGTTGATGTCACTCTGGGAGGGCTCTTCTGGGAAGTCCGGACTTATCTCCCACGTACATCCTGTATCAGATGGAGAATGTGCTTTCCTCAGTGCCCTTAGAGCCATCAAACCTTTTTTCATTATAGCTTTTGGCCTTCCTGTTCTGCACTGGCTCCTAAAGTTATTACTTTTTTCTGCTGAGTGGGAAGTTCATGTTTCAGATTCTGAATTTACGTAATGAGTTCTCAGTTATGACCTGTACAAATATTTTTATTAATTATTATTTTTTTCATATCTGAAACAATCCAAAGCATCTCATCAGCATCTCTCAGGTTGCTGACACATAACAAATGTATGCAATGAGGAAGGAAGCACATAAGGAAAGGCTGTTCTGGGACCTGACTGTGGGATTCTGAGCATATCTCTGTCTCTCCAGCTCACTGGGGCAAATCTCTATGTCCTTCCTCATGTGCCTGAATATGAGAGGTGCTCTTAAATTTTTCGGTCCAACTGGGCCAGCTCCTCAGTGATTCTGTCACTGTTTTAAGTCACTTGGCGTTAAGAATAGCAGCCATGCAGAGAGGTATGTACATCAGCTGCATGTGATTGAGAGGAGGGTCCCCCATTTGACTCCAGCACTGGATGCTGGGGAAAGCTGTGATGGACACTTGGCAAAGGAAAAGCATCGGGGTCATGAGTTGTGTGAGTATAGCAGCTCCAGCTCATCTTTTCTCCTGCTGTCATAGAAATGGCTGCACGTGGTTAATAGCAAGGAAGTCGTTTCTAAATAGAACAGGCACCGTGAGATTTGGCTTGCAAGACTAGTCTACCACAAACAAATTCTCCTGAATCTTTCCTTTCGGCTTTTCTGTCATTCCCAAATTACCCGTGTTAACATGTGAAAGCATGTTTGTAGTAGAGCTGTTCATTTTGATTCCATATAGGGGAAAAATGCATTTTATTGTAACTTCAGTTATAAATGAAATAGCTATCTTAAAATTTTGGAATGTGTTGATGGCTAGAGAGACTGAGGTCCTTGTACATAGGCAGAATAAAAATCTCGCTGTAGATTGTAAGGTTGTTTATACATTGCATGTTCTGAGATCTCAGTTACCAACAGCAATCGTATGTTTAACATGCTGAGATAGGAAAAAAATTAATCAATTATGTCTTATGCTTATGTGGGATATGTCTAGGTTTTAACACCTGTGAAACAAGTGAGTACAGTGCATGGCTGGGCTCTGAAGTCTGTCTTTTAACAAACTGATATTCTGAAAGCTTACTTCTGGTTTGTCAGTGTTAGGTAAACCAAGCTTATTTTAGGGTCTCTTTCATCACTATGTGATAGTATAAGACTCTAGTGTGGGAAAGCAAACCAAAAAAAAAAAAAGCCCTTGGAAAAATATTTTGACTTAGAGATGATTTAACTAACTCTGTCTCCATTGCCAGAAACAGGATAAAAAACCATCGGATTCGGAAAGAGATGATTTTTAAAGCCAACATGAGCAGTGCAAAAGCACAAGTCCAACAGAAAGTTGTGGGATTTTTTCTGAGAGGTCTTTTGGTTCTTTTGCAAATCTCATCTGGAAAATATGAAAGACTACTCATTTTTTTCAGACAATTACATAAAAATTGTGTTGTAATGTTGTGCAACTGAAAGAACATAAAAAATAAAACTCTACAGGAGGATACTTCACAGGGTTTTATTCCTAACCACCGTTATGTTACAGTTTTTTATTAGTCCCTTTCTGTTCACTTTTAAGGTGAGTTGTTGATTCCCTGTAATGATGTCTTTGCATCATTTTCAGCACTTTCTCACTTTATCAGAGAATGTTCTCTGGTCACATAAACACAGGACCTGGTTCAGGAACTTATATCTCGTAATCTTACTGTAGCACTGGTTCTCTTTAAAATTGCCACTAAGTCTCCCTGGTTCTGTTTTCTCTGTTGCAAATTCGGGTAGAGGGATGTGCGTGCTATTAGCTGTACATGCCACAGGGCTGGCAGTGCCTGATAAAGGCTGTTACTGGCAATTCATTGTAATGGGGGATTTCAGATTCAGAAAGTAGCAAGAGGAGATGTGATTAGAAAAAAAAAGTAGTGAATAATAGTCACATATAAACACACTGTTATAAATACATATCACTGTGCCGCGCTTACTTTCATCGTGATAGACAACCTTTCACTACTACAATACATACACAGCAATAAAAGCTGCAAAATCCCGGAGCAGATCCTCAGCAGGGATAAATTCTCAAAGCTCCATGACAACAGAGTTGTGATGATTTATACCTGCCAAAAGCGTGCTCCTTATTGAACATCTCCACCTTGTTCGGGTGGAATCCATCTTGTTGCAGAGGGGTATTTATCTCTTTTATTTTAGGCTTAGTGAGTAAATCCTAAGTGGAGGACTTGGAAGGCAAATAGGTTTTGTGCTGCTCTGCTGCACAGTATTTCACCTGCTGTGTTGCGGCAATGTTAAGATGAATGATTTGGCCTCCGAAGAATTACTAATAGGAAGGGCTTTGCTAAGTAATGTGAAAGACGGCTGGTATCCCTTGAGATGCTATAATTAAGACACAGCAGATGTTGAAACTTTCCTCCTGAAAGAAACAGTGATTAAGATATCATGTACAGTAGATAGATGCATTTGCTTAGATATAAGGACGAATATAGGCACCTTGTGAAGTCTCTGTTTCACAAGGCAAGGAAGAAGATGTAGCTGGAAGATCTGATTAGACAAGTTCATGGCAAAATAAGTAACTTGGGAAGTGTCTGGCTGATGACAAAAGCATTACTCCTGTTTGGAAGCTGGAGAGTATGTGGAGAATTTATGCTTTGGCAATAAATCTTGATAGACCCGAGTTGGAGAATGCCTTAATTTTGTAACACATTCTCCTTTACTCACTGTATTTGGATTACTTATCATCATGTTTTTCTCTGTAACCAAACCTATAGATGGAGGCACCTTGGAGAAAAGTTTGGGCTCTGTCCTTCACTTTTTCCTTCTCTGACATATGGAGCGATTTCCAGCAAAATCTGCATTATTGCTTGACTGCTGTTTCTGTTTGCCAGGGAAACATTGCTTAGTGTGTATCTGCTCCTTGTGACACACAAGATATCTCATTCTGATGTGCTGTAAATCCTTCCAACAGCTGATTCAGGGATGCTGATGTTCCAGCCTCTTCATAAATCAAAGCAAGCAAAGTGCTGCTTAAGCACTGTTCATGCAAACGTTGGTTCAAAAAATGAATCAAACTATATTTCATTTTGTGGTGTTTCTGTTAAGGATTCAGAAAACACACTTAGACTTTATAACATTGATGACTTTGCTCCAAGGATGGATAAAAAGGCCTTAATGTGTTCAATTAAAACTTCACAATTCTTTTCATGATAACAGATTGTGCTATCACCCTACAGAAACTGTGAAGGGAGTTAATAGTAATCAAAATATCTACTGTACCTTCATCTCACTCTTCTCACATTACTGACATGTTAGCTCTGCTGTCTTGTCTAAATTCCAATTTGAATAATTACATTCTGTCCACCTTAATTGTAGCTCCTTCCCGTGCACTCAGCACTCCCGTTGGCTCCCCTGCTTATCCTTTGTCGCTGCTCGAACCTGTTGAGCAGTTATTGTGAGCTGTCAAGCTATGAAGATCTAGTCATGATTCCTATGTGTAATCTACATGTTAATTTTCACAGCATTTCCTTAGAACAAAAAGAAACATATGAGTTATTCCTTCCCAGTAAGGCTGTATAAATTCTGATGTAAATGTGAAGAACTAAGGCTAGATAAGCCAATTTCTTAGGGAGTTCTATTGGCACAGCATGCTTTTATTTCTGTCTTGGTTGTGGTGAATAAAAGAAAATGTGTTCAGACATCAAAAAATTTACAGTTTAAAAATATGTTCAATCCATGCAAAGTGTGAGCTGCAGTTCTGTAAAGGTCCCACTCTTTATTTAATTAGTACAGCTTTCCATTTCTGCAACTGTTTTTTTTTCCTAAGCACTGCAAAATGTTGTAAGTATTAATGAATTTAGACAGCAAATATAAGGATATGGGTTATGGTCTTCATCATCATTTGACAAGACTGAATCTCAGAGGAAAGCTAGATGTGTTGGAGAGAAAACTTTGAAGTACTGATAACTCCAAGTTTGAAGTCTTTGAAATACAAGATGATTTGTTATTTCTCTGAGAGTGTTCTCAAAACATGCTTTACAACTTCGAGAGGGAGTCAGAAAAGTGTTTATGTTAGCACAGAAGCAAGTAAACGTTTTAGGTATGGCTTAAGCCTCATTTCTTTAGGTCAGGGAAGTGAGTGATCACTTCCTGCAATCAGTAATTACCACCAATTCTCAATTGGCCATCCTGTAGGAATTGAGCTGTTATTAGAAATAAAAGATGATTAGCTGCTTCCTGGTGACTGTAAACACAGGAGCAGAGACAGGTTGAATCTAGATTGTTACCTCCCAAGGCTGCCTTCTGTTCATTTTCTGTGCTTAGATTTGCATAATGGGTTTCTGATCTATAACTAAGTCTTCCGAGCTAGAGATGGAAATGTTTCTGGTTTTGTCATGGCCAGAATTAGAGCCTGGCAGAAGAAACACACCTCACCTCAAACCAGAATTACTTCTCTTGGTTCAGTTAGGAACCTGACAGAGGCTTAACTGAGCTGAGTGCAGCTTCACGGTCAAGTCAATGGCATCCCTCCACCAGTTTGTATGTCCCTTCCCATTTTGTTGATGTGCTAATCCAGGATCAGTCAGACATCTCGTGTTACCTCTTAGGTGCAAAAGGAGAAAGGGAATTGAGAAGAGACTATACTCTGTCTTTCTAAAGCAAGACTTTTCCTCCAACCTTGGAGTGTGGCCTTGAACTTCTGCTGTAGCCAGAACAATTGCGTAGTTTCTTCTTATAGCTGGACTGCCCTCTCTCTTTTTTGTTTTTTGTACATATTTCAGCTTTATTCGCTGTGCTAGCACACTGCACAAAACTCACATTTTCAAGTGATTCTGCCACAAGATGCCACAATGTACTGCTGGAGTCACAAAGCAAAGCTGACACTGAGCTGCATATGGCCTTTGTTGGAGAATAATAAGGGAAATACAATAATGTGATTATGTAAGTCAGTGATGGAGTCGCATGTAGAACAGTGCAGCTTAACAACTGATAGGAAGAGAGTGTGAGGATCACAACTGCTTGTTTTAGAAAGAAGATAAATTCTTTAGGAAGAAAAAAGGGTACAGCTGCACAATATCTAGAAATAAATGCTTTACAGAAGGAGATTGGTAGCTTTCCTCCCTCTGCACCCCAGTAGCACTTGTGTGTTTTATAAACTCCCTCTCTCTGCCTTTCTGAAGATAACCATCTTAGCTTTCATGTGTTTTAACAGGATCAGACAACCTCAGAAGGCCTGATACACGTCAAATTAACTTGTTGGTAACTTTTATTTAGCTTTAAATTTAACGTCTTTTTCAGACACGAAGGAAGGCTCACATGCCTGAATGCTTGTCTAGTTTTACCAGCTATTCTGGTTGATCTGATAGAAAAAAGAAAAAAAGAAAAAGAAAAAGAAAAAAAAAAACAAAAAAAAAAACCTAGCACTGCTTATCATCTTAGTCGTGGCTGTAACGGTATTTAACATGAATCACTCATTTGACTTTTTAATGTTGAGAAATTTGAGCACGTAATAAACTATGCAAATAGTTTCATCTTTGTTGTGTTTTTTCAGCAGTGTAGCGTCTTTGAGAAGTTACAAAACTCAGGTTTATTGAAAGCCTGAAACACTTACACAAATGACAAGACAGTTCAGAAGCCTGGTAAAGGTTTTAATTTCTGTTGTCACAGGATGAATTGTTCATTAACTAGTGTATAAAGAATGATGAGAGAGTAAAGTTAAATTCTACATCTTTGTGACTTCTTCAAGCATTTCATCAGTACATCAGAGAACAGCAGAAGAGGTTGTTGACTGGTATTTAATGAGGTGTCTGTGGGAGCAAGACGTGGATTGAATGAAGAAGTTGCAGTTATAGAAGTTGTATTTATTGGTCAATAGTTCCTTTAAGCCAGCTATCCTGTATGTGGTAGTGAATTTTACCTTAAAAGAGCAGAAGAAATAAGACGTTACGCTCTGCAATAGAGCTTTACGTCACAGTCACTTCTCAAGTTATCTGTCCAGTTTCACTGAACAACTGTAAGGACAGATCAGCATCAAAGCACATGAGCACATCACAGATGTGTGGCAAGTTATGACGTAGGCACCGGCTCCACTGTGCTGAAGTAGTGGAATGGAAATAATGAAACAGATTAGGACTTTACAGTAACCCATGAGACCTTGGTGTCTTAGGCTTATTTGGTCAGCAGTGGACTGGGATGGTTTGTCAACATTTTACTGTTTGTTCCATGATATACTATTTAAGAGGGTTTCAAAGCAGAAATTTCTGCATCTTCTTGATCATAAGTCCTAGGCTTTTCTGGGCAGAGACCTGGAACATTTGCTGTTTTGTGAAGAATGCAGAACACATGGCACTCGGTAAATAATAAATGATAAAGCATAAGGAACCCTGCTGTAAAAAGGGAGCAAGAAAAGCATTGAGAAATATCAACAGTAGGACAAGGATTACCCAACAAGCTGTAATTCACCATTTGTCATTCAACTTTACAATCTTAGTTCCTAAAGGAATAGTTGTTACAAAATTAGTTTTAATAAAATGCAAAAATATGGTAAGAACACTTAGAAACTTGGAAAGAAGGGAATGAGGAAAAAGGAAAACTGACAAAGTACAGTTTGAACAAAAGAAGAAAGTTAAGAGTCCTTCCTACTTACAGTATGTCAGTAAAAGTAATGAATTTCTGAGGCATGTAATAGTATATATGCTCTACGGTAACCTTATACGTAAGGGTGGGTCACTGTCATGAAACATTTCTCTTTTTAGTCTTGTCTTGATGAAGTGGATTTCACTGACTTAATGCATTCAGTAAACATTTTTCCATAGAGTATAATGTTGTCTTGAGCTCATGTTAATAAAAATTCCCATTAGGATTGTAGGATTTGTTGATCTTGAGGTGGCATGAAGATGAGAAGAGATTCATGTTCAGTTCAAATGTTTTTGATAAATCTTATTTGCAATTGTGTTTTCTATTATTTTACAAATACCATAAGTGCTTTATGTGCTTTATAAAATTTTCTCTGACAGGTCAGTCTTACATGAGTACAGAATCAAGATAAATTTGTAAAGGTTAAAGATATGTTCAAAATGAAAGCATACAACTCCAAAATTTAATTGAAAAATAAAACCGTCCTTGTGTTTTGAGCATTTTCTCTTTTTTCTTCACAAGAACCAAAGTTCCTCATGGAACTGAAATCTTTTATTACAACTTCAAAATGAATTTGAGAGGCTCCTTTTTTTTTGAAGTTTTCAGGTTTTTCCTGTAAATATTTCATATAACCTAAGGACGGACCTGAATCTGCCAGCATATACCAAATATTCCGCTTCTTTCAATAGTCAACCCCTTTGTTCTTGTCATGCTGTTGTATAATACTGTAGGTAATAAATATTTTCTGGATCAGATTGTAGTGCTGTCATGAGAAAAAGAAGGTACTCTGACAATCTCTTCACTATACTAAATCCATCTTGTTCTTCGAAGTCCAGCCCTGAGTTCCAGCCTGTGGGTGGTTCCAGGAGGCACGGAGCTGCAGAGACACAGCTGTGGGGTAGGCTTTTTTGTGTTACTGCTGTGTCTTCACTGCTTATTTTTCTGTGTTTTAGAAAAATAACATACCAGTTCTTAATGGTATGAATTTGGCTGCCTGCTCCGTCGGTAACATCTAATCTATCTGTCTTGGTTATCTCAAGTGATCTCCACATGCATCCTTTTATTTTCCATTTTCTGCAGCAGAAAGGAACTTTTAGCAGTGCACATTTTATTGCTCTGCTGCATCCAGCTGGCACTTCGTATATTTGTCTTCAAAGGCTGGTGACACATGTACTCCATGTATAGCAGGATGTCATCTCTGGGTGTAAATCTATCTATCTATCATCTATATATGCACAGAAAAGGAGAAGAGAAAGGGTGAAGGAAAGAAGACAGAGAGTGATTCGCACTGGAAATAATTACATTTTTGTGACAAGCTGTGGCACATTATTTTTAGGCAAATGTACCCTGTAAATCTTGACAGAGAATATGTCAGCAGCATTTCCCATAATTGTTTGGTACTCCCAAAGTGATCCACACTGCAGATACCCCGTAGCATCTGATGTTTCTGAAAGCTTCTAACAATGGAATGATGCTCTTTTTTTCCTTTAGAAGTTTCCTATGCAAGTTTCAGAGCAATAGCTGTAAGAATGTTGCCAATAAATTCACTGTTATTTTTCCTCGCACAAGACCATACTGGTGGTTGAGAACTGCTTTGTTCCGATCAAAATGCTTCCAGGTAATGGCTTTACTCATGCTGACAGGCAATTGCAATGATCCAGAAATAATTTTCAGCACTGTAAAATTTTTGCAACAATTAGCGGGAGTCTGCAGAACTCTTCACTGAGGATTAGAATGAGAAAGAGCAGAGCTGGCTAATGGGGCAATGCTTGCAGAGTAATGAGGTCATCTACCTATAGAGGAATAGAAAGGGACGTTCCACATTCCTTTAGCAGAGCAGCATTTTAGAGAGGAGTCAAGTATTTTTCCGTCAGATTGTCTTCAATATTGCAGGGCAAATTTTTTTCTTCCGTTCTTACTGCCCTCAAAATGTTTGATTATAGGAGACATTCTGAGATTTCACTATCTGCCACCTGGAGCTGGGGACACTCAGCTCCTTGGACGTGTGAGACCCTCAGCAGCTGCTGCCATTGGACAGGAGGGTGCTCAAACATTCTTTTCTTGAGTATGGGATGGTGTCTGTTGGAGATGAGCAGTGTCGTATAGTGAAACAGCTGTAGCGTGATGTGATTGATTTGCAGACCAGTCCTCAGCTAAGCTGTTTTCCCTGTTGGGTTTAACCACATAACACAGAACCAATCTACTACTCTCCTCAGGAATGAGATAGCTGTCAGGAGAAACTCCCAAAGATTTAATAGAAGGTACCTTGGACTGCAGGAAGAATGCAGAGAGGTGTCTGGATGTGCCGGTAAGCTGTAGAAAGCTAAATTAGCAAGAAGCACTCTGATAGCCATTTCAGTCATAGACAAGCTTGCTCTTTGAACCTTACAGCCCCAGAGCTGTTACCTAAAATGGTGAGAGACATGTTCCAGGCAGAAAGTACAGTTGAGTTTGGTGGTGAGGCTGCCTCGCTTGCATTTCTCTGGTTGTGTTCTGCAGGGGGTGAGTCCCAGTAGGTGCACAGCTCAGTGGCCACATCCCCAGCTTGCTGCGGTAGAGTGATAATTGGCCTGCTCAGGAAATGAGTAATAAAAGCTAGGGGGAAAAAAAAAAAAAAAAACTACCAGATAAAATTGATGCATGACTTTGGTACAGTTCTAGCCAAAGGACCAAAATTAATTATGTGGGAGCTTACTGAGGTTCTTATATTGGCTCTCTTTCTTACACTGCAGCAGCACAGAAATCAGATATGAAGTAGATGCTAAATTTATGAAGATTAAAGCCAATTGTTTTCAGGTTATGTAGTTTTGCATTGCATAGAACAGCAAATCTTTGGGGGTTTCTTCTGAATCATATGTGTCTTCTTAGGTTTCCAAATTGTCAAACCTTGAAGGCTTCCTATACATTCCTCTGAGAAGTATAAAGGTGTAGAGGTGCTTTCGAAAAGCAAGTACCAGAATATGTTTGTGCATGTAAATTAGAACAAGCTTAGTTAAATGACTAAAAAGTGAGGACAGTTGTTCAGATCAAAACAAAGACTGAAGCTGCAGGAGAGCGAAGGTAGTTAATGGGAAGATCCTACTCTGTGATAAGTGCAAAGCCAGACCTCAGTGCTAGACCTATTATTTCAAGCAAATAGAAATGAGTATTCATCTTTAGCAAGAAGCAATTTGCTACCCTAACTCAAGAGTTCCATAAGCAGTAGGAGTCATAAGGCAGCTTTGAACAAGGATTTGGTAAAGAAGAATTCAGCCATGGAGACAGGAAAAAGTGATGAACTGGAGTGAAAAAAACAAGGACTGTGTAAAGAAACACAAAGAAAGCACAGCTGAAATGTGATTGTAAGTAAACACAGTTAATAGTATAATGACTCTAAACTAAACAAAATCTGGACAAAGTCTGGATCATATCAGTATGGAAACTCCAGGAGGTTTCATAGTCCTTTGCTTTCTGAAGGATGTTACTTAGACATTAATGAAGTTGCTTTAAACGATCAGGTTCCTAAGTGTGTTTTCTAACCTGCCTCAGTGTTTACTTTTTCCTGCAGAAGCAGATCAATTCAAACCATCCCATGCCATGAGCAAGACATTTAAGCATGTTTAAATGTTGTTGCAAACATTATTAATCCAGTATCATGATTCTGAAAATGCTGTACTTGATGCTTTAGCAAAGGAGCCAAGGAGCCATTGCAGGGACCACTTACAGAATAACTTGATCAAGGCAAGTCCCCTCCTAATCAACACTGTTAAAGATAGACAGGTGCCCCAGGATAAACAGATTTTATAGAATCAGCTTTTCAAGCCAGGAGGCATAACTCAGCCTGTAGAGCCACATTTAATAATTTCTACATGAAGCCTACAACTATTTAAATATAGATATGTGATTAAATAGCTTCACACATGCAGTCCAGGACATGCAATAGCTGTACACCAGGAGGATCAGCACTGGCAGGACTTTAAATCTGCTCAATGCCTGGTGGCAACTTCTTGTGACAAAAAGAACCTGGTACGTGGGTTTGAGGGCTTTTAAAAAGCTGAAAAATGTCTGAATGCAGACCAAGCTTGAAAAACTGCAGCAAATCTGTTCAGCTATCCAATCCTTAGTTTTCTTGTTAGTTAAATGGAGTTAAAATGTATGACGTTTTCTGGCTCCAGTGGGTCTTCAGTAACAGCCAGAATTAGACAGGTTCTGAACACTCCCCAGTTATTAATGTTTTCAAGAGAAGAAATAAATGCCAAGTATTATTAATTTAATTTCTCTACAGTATTCCAGACATTATTTTTCACAATTCAGAATCAGTGTCTCTTTTCATATATAGAAAATCTATGCAAGAGACAGAAATAATGACATACTGCACGCACATACCTTCTTAATGTATGCAAATTATTATGGTTTTAGAAACTGCACATGGCAACTGCAATCTTACAAAAACCTGTAAATTAAGGTGAAAGAAAATTACTTTAAGACTGCCTTGTTTCTTGTGCATTTATCTTTCCACCAGACAAGAAAATAAAGTAAAAAGAAACTCAGAGTAGCCCGAGGCATCAATAGAACTTCTTATGATAACAAATGATCTAACTGCTTATGAGATGCTATTTCCTAAAATCGATGAATAGTGACAATATCTTTTAAGAAGATTGCAACACTTAATATTAAGTTTTCTTATCTTCCTAAGGACCAAATCCTGGCTTTTGGTAAAATCACTGAGAGTTTTGTTGATGCCTCTAATGACAGCACGATCAAACCACAAGAGCCTAATCTGAAAACACATAAGCTTTTTGAGAGTCACTGAGAACAAGTTCAAATTAGCTGCATCACACCATGGAATCAAAATCTGTGCTTGCATTTGTCTCTGTGTCTGTGCATGCTGTATATATAAAGCAGTATTTGATTCTATACAAAATCATGTTTTCTATGAGTACAGTTGCAAAGAGGTAACATCTTGAACAGTAAAGGGAGCTGGGTGGGCAGTCAGTTAAGCTCTCTATTAGCTTTCTGTTGTCATATTCAGAAAGCAGATCTGCAACACTACAATTTATTGATTCTTTTACACAAAATTGCCATCTTTAGAAGCCTTGCTTTTGATGTGATACATCTTGAGTTTATGGAAGGAGATATCCCGAGTGTCTGGATTCTATTCCTGTGGCTTCTCTAATTATGCATGGATAATATAATCTGAAGTGCTACCAAATTCAAAGAACTAACTCTTTGAATTACTCTTTGATGGGAAACTTCACCTGGCCTGGCTATGGACAGGCTTGACAGACTGAGAACTCCTTGTCTGCATGGGCATTGGTGCATAGCTGTTCTTTGCTGGTGGGCAGCTTGTCTTTTTGATTCCTGTGATCCTATAAGGACACTCCAAGCCAGTGGTACACAGTGCTCAGAATCAAGCCAAGAACTACTTTTCGTCCAGTGAATTGTGTGGAGCTAATCAAGGAAGCAACTGTCAGTGATGTCTAGATGCTCAGTTTTGATATCATGTCTATTACCCATTCTGTGTTTAGACAGTGTTTCCTGCTCTCATAGCCCCTGACACCTTTCAGCTTGTCATGGTTGCTATCACCACCGTGGTCAGGTGAGCAGTAATACAGTCTTAGTGCTGTACTTTTCCCACTTGACCTTGGAATTTCAGTCTAGGGTCTGGATTGTCCAAGTAAGAGAGTCCTTTAACCCTGAGCTTTCTTGAACATACCGTAGCATTCTTCCTTCTACTTGCTTTTCTTTTACTGTTTACAGAGTTTACATCATCCTGCTAATTATCTTTTACAAATTTATCCTGTGCCTTTTATGTTAATATTTTCATTTAAAGCTAGGCATTCTAGTCCTAGTAATTTTCTGCTACACTTTTGTTGAGTACTTTCTATGCCATATTTAAAACATGAAGTGTTCCCATGACCTCACCCCAGGAGATGGAAGAGCCCAAGCCGTACAGTTTCCTGCCTAACCCCGTAAATTTTGCCATTGGATCTTATTGCCTCCCCTTACAAAATGGTCGTCCATAAGATCCGTGACACTCACAGCCCCTCCAGCATTTCTTAGGATCCTGTCTTGATGCCTTCAGAGGTGTCACAGCTGAGCCCCAGCCCAGGAAGGGTTTCCAGGGAGCACTTGCTTAGCCCAGTGCAGCCACAGCTCAGTACCATGACCCTGGTGAACGTATGCCGTTGTTTATGTAAAGTGAGTATTTTTTATGTCTTAAAATGAAGGATCAGCTCAAGTCAGCTGTGTAGTTCTGATCTTCCTGAGAAATGAACGATTAGCTGACAGTAATACGGGCTAAGGTACGAGATGACTCTTTGGAACAGCGCATTATGCACTTTTATTTAGATTAAAAACACTGAACTTTGAGAATGAATTGGAAAAACTTCTCAGTGAAGGCACTGTTGCTTGCAGCCATGGAAAGATCATACAGATATTCGTCTGTGTGAATTGCTGTAGAGCCAAGGCTTCTATTTCATGTTTACTTCACATGTCCCTGCTGTTATATAAATAAGATCCTATTTTAAAAAGCCTAGAATGTTTTAATATGCAGTATGACATGGGAGAAATACAGAATGATTAAGGGGGGATCATTATTTTGTAAACAAGCTGTGGGCATCATCACAGCCTTTGCAGCAATTAAAATGTTGTTTTGCTACAGAGACATATAGGAAGGATTCTGTTACGTAAAGAAAACTGCTTAGTGCTTTTGCTCTGTTTGTCTGTCTGTATTTCCTCTGCCACTGGGTCTGTATAGAACTAATTGCAATATGAGCTGATTTTTCATGCTTTCACGCCATTTATAGCTATTAAAGGATCTCTGTGGATGAGTGCGTGCTGCCATTTAGAGGTCTAGGCAAAAATACTGCTCTTCCTGCCTTGATTTAAGGACCATGAAATGGGCATGGGTATATGTAGTTGGTTTGTTTCCATAAAAAATGCAAGTCAAAACCTCCTCAATTTTATGCAACTTCCTTTGTCCTCAGAGGGACTTTTTTTGTCATTTGTAATTTCCTCCAGAGGAGCATCCCACCTGCACTTCCTCATACGTATCCATGCACCCTGAAGCAAAGAGAGATGTCCAAAAAAGGATGGGAACGTTCAGAGATGCCAAATAGCTCTGATCTTCCCACAAATTTATCCATGTGGGGAAATCCTACAGATTTTTAGGATTGATTTATTTCACCAGAACGATATCCACATCTTCTTGTGCTTTTCTGAAGCTAAAAATCAGAATATTTAATTACAACTAAACTGCTGAAGCCAGTAAACATGTGCGTGGAGGAGCAGTGTGCATTACCGCTGCAGGCAGGTTACATTACAATCTGGCTAGTGACCCAGAGGTATACAATAACAGTTTACCCATGTACAATATGCTTGTTTCTAGTAGCTTAGTAACCAATGGAAATCAGAGATCAGAAACTGTCACTTTGAAAGAGCAGAGAGTAATTTAAATCCACCTGAGGCTGGTTCATGGGAACTGTGTGCTTCCGCTCCTTAAGCAGCGCAGTACGCGGTGCAGCAGGCTGAAATGCCATGTTGCAGTTCATGTCAGTGGGAATTATGTACGAGGTAATGAGAAGTCAGTGTTATAAACATGCGTCTTCAGTGTGCACTTTTTAAAAATTGTGGTTTGTTTTGTATTCATGGCGAAGTTCACATTTGTTCTTCATGAGTTTCAAAAGCAGGGAAGCAATATCCAGCACCGGAGGCATCAGTGAGAGTCAGGAAATTGAAGTTTCGTTCCCAGCTCTGCCCCCGATTTGGTGCTATGTCATCTTGGAGAAGGCGTTTGCCATGAGCTGTGCAAGTGAGTGCATTCACCTGGAACAGTGATCCTTACTCCAAATAAAACTGGACTAGAACAGGCAGTGGAGTTCAGGGCATAATTTGTTTCATTCTAAAAGAGATGTCTGAATCATGCATATTTCTCACAGAAATAAATGGGTAATTTAGCACAATGTGTCCAAAGATGTTTACAGCTGTGTGAAGTTGCATCTCTCAGTTAACACAACATATATGATGTGTTATGTACATGTCTGTACAACATGTATGGTCAGCATTGGAGCACAGGGGCTGACCTGCTGACCTCACACATTCTGAATCTGATGTATTTGTATGTCTGTCTGCATTCAGCAGCAATGTGTGTGGCAAACTTGCTGCAAATTATTAACACTATGAATGTCTTACAAGTGTTGTTAGGAAACATCTAGCTCTGAGCTCAGCTTTTCAGTTAATGCTAAGTGGCACAAGTAAGGGGATGGGAAGGCTGCAGTGGGGAAGAAAAAGCAGCACTGAGTGGCTCAGGGCAGGAATCCTTCGTGCTGCTGTTCCTGCCGAAGACATTGAGTCACCAAAGCCAGACTCAGACTGCCCTTGGGTTTCTGTTCTTCAGTTTGTCTAGTTTACACGAAGACAGTTTTACTTAGCTGTATCAGTGAATAACTAGAATGATGAATAGAGACTGTCAGGTGTTGTCCAAGGCCAAATGATTGCCGTAATTGAAAAGTATACTGTAATTCACTTTATGGCTACAGTTCGGTTCAGCAGCTGAGCGTGTGTGTGTGGTTGCTGTTTCTTTTACCCCAACTGAATCTGTGGCCTTAGTGATGAATGCTATTTAATATTTGCCTTATGACACAATTTCAGATGCTGGTGGTTTGATATTTTTGGTTGTCTAGTTTGGGATTTTGGCTTGTTTTCATTTGTTTGTTTCGTTTTTTTCATATGAAAGAGTGAGCAGCACCTGCTGAAGTCAATAAAGCAGCTACAAATGTTAAGATTCTGATGTTCTGCAGTGGCTGGCTGTTTGCAGAGATGGCACAGGGTTGCAACATGCACAGGGGTGTGGCAGGAGGGGTTGTTCCAGCTTGCTGAGGTTGTACTGCTGCCCAAAGAGCCTTGCTGCCAATTCTGAAAAAAACAGCAACTCCTTTGGGGAGTTTAAGTGAAAAAAGGAGCTCTGAAAAATCTTTTCATTAGATGAAATTATCTTTTATGGGACTGAGCTCTTTAAAGGCAACGTGGGAGCTCTAAACACTTGCTTTCAATTTGCATTTGTAGAAATTGGGTGCCTCAGCTTTTAGGGCAGCATTGATTGTCTGCACAATAAACCTAATCCATACACTTAGTCACTTTAACTTGCTCTCCTGTTGCTTTGCATTAATGAAACACATTGTGGGGAACAGCCTCCTGAAAATAACTCTTTGCAATGACCATCAGTTAACATCAGTTTTATTCTTCACATCATTTAATCTCATCCAAATCATTAATAGAGGGGTGCCTGCTGTCAGCCGTTTAGCTCAATAATCCTTAGTGCTCTCCTGGCACTATAAGCCAAAGGTACTGAACTGTCAATGCTAATATATGCCTCATTGCACATCATGAGAAATAAAAAAGTAATAATATTGCAGTGGGGAAATTGCAGTACAGAGATTATGTGAGGCAGAGTCTGAGCAATCTCCATACTGTTTCTAACTATTGAAGTATTGATAGCAGAGCTGTTGTCGTTCTGAGATCCCCCAGACAAGAACAGGGCATATTCCAGAGAGGTGTTGTAAGACTGTGTCTTAAAATTATTTACAATTCAAGATAGATGGACAAAGTTGGGGGAAAGGAAGTACTGAATTTAAGAGAGATGCTCAAGATCATACAGAAACTTTGAGGGAGAGTCAGCAGTGGGATTCACACGTGCGTTGGCTCCATGCTGTATTTAATGAGAAAACCATTTTTTTCTCTGTGGTCTGTGTAGTGTGTTTCCACCCTACCACCTGGCCATCACCCAGGTGTTCCATTCCGTGAGGCTGTCCTGCCCCTCTGCTGGGAGAGCGGGATTTCTCAAGAACCAACAGAGCAAACTGGGTGCCCTAAACACAACATCTGTTTTGATTTTCATTCTTCTTTTAGCAGCGTCAAAACTTTTTGGGGGTCATCTTGTCTCCTGAAAAAGAACACAAAAGCACAGTGTGTCTGTGTTCGAGGTGTATTCAGAATATATATGTTCAGATCGTAGTAGTATGTTCCAGACAAATTAAAAGCTGCCAAACAGTATAGAAAGGGTGTGGAAAGGGCAAGGAAAGAGGCAGTGGACTTTTTTCTTGGTTTAGACACCAGATTTGGGAGCATGAGTGTATATTCAGCATCTGCCCAGAACGTATCTGTGACAAGAACACTAACTGGTTAAATCAAATGATTTTTTATAAAGAAGAGGAATGTTGTGGGCTTGATTTCCCACTGCCTGGGTTGTGCTCAAACAGACTTCTGTGCAGTTTTTTGCTGATGTCATAACACTAGTTTGTTTTATCAAGATGTAAATGTCAGACTCTTAAGATGTCATTCTTCATCATCAAGGGCATTAGCCAGTCACTTTTATTAATACATAACAGGTGGAACCCCCTCCAAGTTTGAATAGTTGTGCTTTGCTCTCAGTTGGTCTTGTTATAAATGGCTAAAGAGGGTGTACAGCAACAGAGGATCACAAATCAGATGTTTATGTTCTTGAATATGAATACAGTGTGAAAACAGCTTCCAAACTGATTAGCGAATGAGTACAATATGATTGGTAATCATTTCTGAGTGGCTGTGATTTAACAATACAGTTCTCAAACTTCTGGCAGCCCTGGCAGTCCTGGGGAAAATAGATTAAAAAAAATAGGAACTCTGATTCAAGGCTCAAGTCTCTTCCACGGCCTCATCTGCTTTGATTGCATGTCTTGTATCGGTGAAATCCGCTGTGGCATGGTTTTCCCAGGAGGCCCATATAATGAAAATAAGGAAACTTTCCACGATCTCATCATTTTCCAAACTTATAGGGATTTTGCCAGTAGTGTGGCACATGAATATTCAGGCCTCTTCCCCAGTGTGTCATAATATGCTATGAATAATTTATAGCTTCAGTCTGAAGTCCTTTCAGCTTTGGAAATGTGTGCATCAACACTGACTTCTCTATTTCCTGGTATTGAAACTGTATCCTGAATATTCTTTGTTCTAAATCGCCAGCTTAACTGAGGAGGCCCAGAACACCGAAGTATACAAGTGTTTGGTGGTGTTACAACAGTGAGTGAAGGGAATTTGATGCTGTGGGTAACTTGTTATCTGCAGAACCAGAATCCTTCCTGTGCTTGTTCTCTGCAGCAAAGGGTAGCAAAGCTGCAATGTTTCCAACGTGCTGAGATCTGTCCCTGAAGCACATTATGCTGCATGTGAAATATTGTTGCTTTCTAGGTGAAATTCCAGCTTTTGATTGATCATACGAGCTGAACTGTTTTAAAACATTTCTAATATATCTATTTCTAGAAACCTATTTGTCTGTTAAATACAATGAAATTTCTGTCTCAGGACCAGTCAGTACTAATTTTTTAAGAAAGATCTTGAAGTGTGAGCCATGTGTGTGAAAATTGTGCCATGCTTCATGGCTGATGAGCCGCAGTGGGCAGGCTGGGGCTGTAGGTGCTGCTCGGCTCAGTCGGGGCCTCACGTGCTGCTCCTGGGGAATGTGTGGGTTGCAGCAGGAACTTTCATTTCTAAAGAATCTGTGATAGACTTGTTTACAAGAAAGAACAGTTTTTAGGAGAAAAGTAGAAGAATGGCCCAGGAATTTATGTTCCTTTCCTTTAAAATTTGTAACCAATACATTAGTAATCAGTGTTACTATGATTTTCACTGTGCATACATCACCTGAGCACTGTGGACCTCTTATCATGTGGTTAGCCCAAGAGCACATTCAGTTAAAATATTGTGTTCAACAGCACAGTCCTTTATTTTCTGTTCATGGACAAACCTGCTCTAGGATCACAGTTTTAGTCTGATACCAGCAAACAACGTGTCTTGACATCCTTGTGAAGGTTTGTTTGGTTGAAGCCCTGAGCACTGTTGTCAGCTGATTCAAAGAGAGTCTGCTTTCATTTTAAAAGGAAATAAATGGAGTAATTATCAAGTCAGCATAATATCATTCAAAACACTGGCAGTATGAACACAGTGTAACCTGAAGGCTTAGAACCCACAAGTTAATTGGCTCCAATTACAACAGTAATTTTTTATCTCAGTACTCTTGGGATGTGACTCAATTGGTTTGGTAGAGGGTTCTGGCCTGTTGCAGCATCGAGAGGCTCTGCAGTAAATGCAGACCCCGTGCTGGGACTGACTACGTGGGTCGGTGTGTGGAAGCAGCAGGCAGTGCAGTGGTGGCCGAGCCACCCCATCTGGATCTCACATGTAAAAATGAGCTTAATGAAGCTTCACACAGCGAGTGCTTGTAATCCCAGATCAGAGCACATGAAGAAAAAAGCTGCATGCTGTGAGGGTGTGCTAGGCTGTTTGCAGACAGGTTGTTCCCCTGGGTGTGTTACAGAAGCCTGGAGAATCCATGTGGCAGCTGCAGCCTTCGGGAAGGGTTCCTGTTGGCACTGCTGGATGTTTCCCCTGAGCAGGGGCCGTGGCAGTGAGCAGTGCCCAGGCAGCTGCTGCAGCTCTGGGAGCAGGTGCAGCTCCAGCTGGGCCTGGCCAGACGCTGCTGTGGAAACCCAGAGCTGAGCCTGATCAAGTTCTCTGGTCTCTCTGACCTTCTACTTGGTCCCACTGAGCAGCTTTTTCGTATGGAGAAGCCAGGGAGGGCTGGTGCCTCAGCCACACGGCTTGGCTTGATAGGAAGAGGCAGGGGGAGGGAGAGCTTGGAGGTTTTGGAATGGTGCTCACAGAACTGAGAAAGGAGCTGACACATATCCAAATGGAGATGCTTGGAGGATCACAGCAGTTTCCTTTGGATTTACCACAGAATCTGAAGATTTTGGTTTTCTGCTATATGTGTGTATTCTATTTTTATTTTCAGCTCTTGGTTTAGAAACGTTTTTCTACTATATGCTTCCACCTCCTTCTGATTCTCCTCAGGTTTGCAGCTTATCTGTTTCAAAGTGCAAAGTTAGGATGGAAGTATATTTATGGAACTACTGCAGGTGTGAGGGACTTGGTGCTCTGCAAGCAGAAGAAACAAAGTTCAGTGACCAGAAGGAAGCCAATGTTTAATTCTGACATAGTTGACACTAGTGCAGTTTGACTTATCTATTATCCAACCTGAACCCCTACAAAAACAAAGAAAACATAATATAAATGAGAGTTCTTTACTTAATGGACTTGTTCCTTATTGTTTCCAAATAGATTATTGGCTCTCCAGTTGAGATGATCTGTATTTCATTCACAGAATAACATACATCTGGCAAAGAAAGAAAATCGACAGCAAATACATTGAGACTTGAGAACACCTGCACAGATCATTTTTCTCCATATTGTTACACAAAAATATCTCGCTCCATTATCTGTAGGATCTTTCTGAGGCAGGTGTTACTTGTCTATCAGATTGAGAGAGAAAAGCAAAACTTTTATTGTGTGCCTAAATGCTCACATTCCTTCTATTTTGTGCACTGAACAATGTTATTTAGGTTAAAAACCTTCTATAAATGAGAGGTCACATCCAATGAGAAAAGGTTTCCCTGCATGAGATTTTCTGTAGGCAGGAGATCAGTTTGCCAGTTCTCAGCTGTGTGTTTTTGGGAAAGATCAGAAGTGCCATCTTTTGCAACCCATAACATTTACAGTGCCTGCACTGTCTGCTTTGTGGCTGTGGGAGGGACGCTGTTGGCAGCGGTAACCGACAGCGGGAGCTGATGGCATCTGCAAGAGAGCTGGCAACACTGGCACATGGCTGCTTCAAGCCAGCTTCTGCCAGCAGGGAAAGGTTGTTCTGCGTCAGGCTTGACCTCAGGAGGCAGCGCCTTCCCTTAGGACCTTTACTAAAGCTCCTAGATGATGCTCTGGTGCAGAACCTCTACCCTTGAGACTATTCCTCTTTCCAGAAGGATGTGTGCTTCATAGATATTTTATTAACTGATACCTAACAGCCTAGTCTCTGTACTTGTCAAAGCAAACACATTTTTAGACAAAGTTGTTTACTTAAATCCTTATAATATTGACTGTGAATGAATAAAAATGACAACATTTCTAAGTGAGTAATTTATCTGCAGAATTTTGTGTTTCATATTCCAATGTCTTTGATACAGTGCATTTTTCTGAAACAATTATGTTTGGCCTTTTAATAGACACTAGTTGTAGGTGGAACCTCATACATCACTGCTTGCAACCGAGCAGTGCCATCCTTTCCCGAGGATGTATTTTCATCCTGAAATTACACAGATTGTCTACCTTACTTCACTTCCATTAGTATAGCTAGATACTTCTACAAGTCTTTTGGAGCACACCAGAGGTTGCAATACAGTTTACATAAACAACGGGAACTACTAATGTTCGGAATTTAGGAAAAACTGATATTGTAACAAAGAATGTGTTGTTAGCACTTCATTTTTTTCAGCATCAATGTAAACTAGATTGCAACAGTTTGAGAACTGCAACACTTAAGATGAAATGAAATTTGAAGGTCCACTGTCTGCAGTGGGCATAAGGGAGGCTTTGAGTGGGTGCAGTAAATTTGTGACACCTGGGAGCCTACAATGAATGGTGCTATGCCATCTGAAAATGGACAGAACTAATTTATACTTTTATTTCATAAAAGAAGAAGGTTTCTATCATGCATGTCTCCCCCAGGCATGTATGTCACTAAAATCCTATGGATTTGTCTGCAGCCAAAGAGTAAAATTTTGCTTTTTGTTAAATGTTGCTGTAACTGAGTCATTCAAGTTCTGCTGATGCTGCTGAAAGCAGAATGCATCTGTCAGACTTGTTGGTCCCCTATGGGTCTCCTGGTACCAGCAGGAAATACGATCAAAATGGTGAAATGAAGGCAAACAGGTCTGTCAGTCAGACTGATGATAGATGCCATCCGTACTTGAGAAGACCAAACCTAAAGTGCTTGTTCAACACATTGCTGATGTCTTTAATTATGGTAGTTAGACAGATGGGAAGATTGTTGTGCAGGTTTTATTTAAGAAGTTCACGCCATGGTAGCTTTTCTGCCAAGGGTAATCAGTTGCATTAAGGAATTTGCCAGAAAGAACAAATCTGTCTTATTTATGGTTAGCTAAGTTCTAATTATTTTTCTTACACGAGCAGTCAGTTAATAATGTGTAAACATAAAGCAAGGGTAGAATTACTGCATGGTGGATGGCTTCCCTCAAGCTGTGTAATATTTTCAAGCCTTACCATGTCACAGAACAAAATCACTCAAACTGGGCCAACCTCAAACCTGTCCACATTTTGGGTCAGCCACTTCTCCCTGTCCTGCAAAGAAAAAGTGAGTTTCTTCTCTGTGCTAGTAAGTACATCAAGTACCTCGTGCCCTGGGAAATGGATCACCAACACACAGATCTGGTACTAACAAACCTGAAAGCAAAACTCAGAATCTATCTTCTGCTCTTCACCAAAGCATATACCAAAGCATAAGCAAAACAGAATTAATATCAAAAATTACATTTCTGGTTAAAGGAAGCTGGCTAAAATACCTTGTGTACTTAGTGTGCCAAGCTCTTAATGTAGTTTTGTCAAAATTATTGCAGTGGAAGATGGCTAAATGCTGCGTACTTCTGAAAAACTGGCCTCTGTTGCAGTACTGATTTGCTGCCATCAGCTAGATGAGTGCTTGTGCTGCCTGGGCAGTCTCCCTGCTGCTAGAAATGGGGAAGCTGTCAGTTTTTTCTGGATTTCATGTGGATGGAATTAAAAGTATCTGTCACTAATCTTTTGCAGTGGATTGTAGTAGGAGGAGATTAAGTTAAAAGAGTTAAAAACACAGGGCAGCTCCCTGAGCTGCCCAGTAAAAGTGTGCAGAGGATAAAAAGAGCCCTGTACCTTCCTGAGGGACCACAGCAGCTCTTTCTCTTCCAGTGTGCAAAGGACCAACAAAGGTGGCAGCAGCAGGAGCAGCTCTGAGCTTGTGTGGCAATCACACAACAGGAGGAAGAGAGTCATAGAATCACAGAATGATCGTTGCAGGAGATGTGCGAGAGCCCCACTGGGGGCCTTCTGCAGCCACCCCTTGCAGAGCCTCAGGCAGCAAAATGCTTACAGAGGGAGCCAAGAAGCTGTCTTTAGTGTTCTCCAGCTTTCAAGCACTTCACTGCTCTACTCTCCAAATGTAGATTCACAAAACAGATTTTAAATGCCTTTCTGGTACAGTGCAATTTCCATGATGAAGGTTCTTGGAAGTCACCTTCTTGTCCTTCTTGGAACTAAGGAAAAGTGAGAGTTGCATCTGTTTGCATTCCTATCAGAAGAGACGGAAAGGATGTAGAAGAAAGTAAAACCTTGTTAATGTCAGTACATTCATTTTTACTGTAATAATGACATAAATAAACCTCTTCAAAAGATTTAGGGCAGTTGTCTGGGAAAACATTTGTCATCTACCTTTGATGAGAGCTTCAAGGCAAATAATAAATGAGCAGATGAAACTTCTGGAGAAAGTCACGTTTTCAAACATGTCCAAATAACATCTTCAGTTCCTGATAGCAGTTTGCTAAAAGCAAAGGCAGTTCATTAAAAATAGAGAAGGTACTTCCAGATTAATAGGTCTGGCTACAAAAATCCTAAATTTTCTCTTGAGAATTGCCAATCAGTAAATTAAACTGGCTTCATTTCCAGTGAATTAACATCAAAGTGATTTCCAAAACAGTGAAAACTAGAAATAAATTAAAAAAAAAAACAAACACAACAGAATGTAATTCTTTATATTCTGTTTCTTGAAAATTCTGTCCCCAAGTGTTTTTGCAAAGTGAGTGAAATGATTGAACAGTTGGAGGCACGGAGGAAGAGAATATATAAATGAAGAAGAAAAAATATATTGGATTTAGTGAAGCAATAACTGTACATTTAATGTAAGTACAGTTTTATATCATGAGTTGCAAAGAGGAGTGGTAACTCTTGTCAGTGATAGCCTGTTAATTCTGTTATGATTTAAGTCAAGATTTCCCTACTGGGTAATGCAGAGTACAGTGTGACAGTGATTCCAGCAGTGCTGTGCAAAGTATTTCCTGTAGCTCTAGGCAGTTTCTCAGACATGTCCAAATAATAATAGCCAGAGGACAGTCCAGGAACAGCCTCAAAACTGTCCTCATTTCCTGTTGAGCTCTGGGATGCTGAGCAGTTTAAATCCTGAAACTTGAGAAAAGATTCAGGATAGGCCAGGCGTGTGGCTTGTTCCAATAGGGAATATTTTAATCGCTACCTGGAGGGCACTAACTACTTGCCAGAGGCGTTTCTTATAAAAAGTAGATATGAATATAGAAGGTGGTATTTACAAGAGATGAAGGATGTCATGGTTTGAAACATTGCTGCTTTAAAAATGTATCAGATTCAGACTGAAGCAACCTGTAAAATAATTACTCTGGTAATGATATTGTAAAAAATGTACATGAAGTTAATTATGGAGACAGTCAAATTCAGAAGGGTCAGAATAAGAAAGAGACCACGTGAAAATGCACATCCATTTGGGATGAATACTCAGCTAAGAAAATCAATTTATTCTTGAGCCACCACCATACGAGGAACTTAACAATTGCAAGGAACTACCCCTGCACTTAAGCCCCGGTATGTGGCTGAGCATCCTCCTGAGTCAGGTCTTGTAGAAATGCGGTGCAGTCTGACAATGTTCAGAGTATTTAGACTGCAGCTGGTGGAGCAAGTGTTGTTAGAATTAGCTGTACTAAAAGGTGAAAGGCTTTCAGATTCCAAAGGACAACATTGTTGAGTTGTCATTACAGAATTTGATCCTCAGCCTTTTCTTTGTGTTCTAGCAAATCTTTCATTGAAGGTAAAGGCTGTGGCTGCTTTAAAAGAACAGTGAAATCAGGCTTTTGGTTTGAGCTGATTGTGAGAGAGACCGAGAGAGAAAATGTTTCCAATGTAACTTCTTAGCTCTGTCTCCATGCAACAGATATTATTATCCTGCTTTGGAATTGCTATCCACATAATAGATCATGTTCTGTTCTTAATTCTGCTTTTGTGATTTCAAACTCATCCTTCTGGAATCACGGGAGTAATTTAAATACATTTTTAAAAAATATTGTTGATATATTGAGTGGAATCCTTGCTCCACTAAAATTACAGAGAATTTTGCCAATACTTTTAATACAGCCAGGATCCTCCCATGTTAATTCTGTAGATCTGTAGGGAACACCCAGATGATCTAAGTTGCTTTATGTTGTGGAAATGAAAACCAAACACTTTATCCATTTTGGGACTAAGAAAATGTGCTTTCCTTGCTGAAAATGATTTCCCATTCTATTGACAACTTTATTTTAGTACGGAGAACTTAGTTTTATTTCAGTATATGAGATGGGTTTATTTGCAGTTTGAGTTCATGTGGGGTTGCTCTAAGCCCCTGAGCATCTCTGTGAATGATTGCATTCATTACCATAGGAGCTATGTATCTCCTGGAAGAAACTTTTGCAAGAAAGAAAGATTAACCAGCGAGGAAGAGTTTTATTATTTTTTTCACCTTTTGCAAACTTTCATTTAAGAACAAGACACTTAGATATTCCTGAAAAATTGCAATCTACCCCTTAAGATACCAACTGACAATTAATTCGATTTGGTTAAAACACTGATTTATGTTCTGAAAATGAGTCATTTCTCATTTAGCTGCAGTATACTTCACTTTCCACTTCAAACATTGAAGAAGTAGTTCACAGTAAATACTATCTCCTCTTTAAACTTTTTACTGATAGCATGCCATGAATGCTAGGACTGCACAGTTGTTTTATTCATTTTCTAACTGAAATCTATCTTGTAGACATATCCGTACAATGTACACCATAAAAATGTTAAACTTAGTGAAAGATTATACAGCATATAAAATCAAGTAGCCTTTTTATGGCTGAGTTTGAGTTTGCCCACCGCCAAACCTTCATCTTACAGTCTCGGATACATTGCTGATGAAAAGCTAATGAGAGGAATGAAATTTGAAGAATGATTTGATTATCTTCTATCAGCTTTAATAGATTATTTTTTTACAGTGTTTAAAATTTTGGAAAAAATAGCCTGAGTCTGAGCTCTGAAGTAGTTCTTTCCTTCATCATCTGATCCTTTTTTCTTTTAATAAGTAAGAATCAGGCAATCAAAATCCCAGCATGTTTAAATTTCACTGGAATCCAGTCATACCTGCCTCCTCTGCCTCCTCTTTTGTCCCTTCTATTCCTAGCTATTTCTCCTTTCTTTTTCTTTTTTTTTTCTTTTTTCCTGCTCCAGAATGTTCTTATCTTCATTTTGCTTTGTTTGCCTATTAAAATCCCTGCTTAAGGCAGGGAATGCTGTTTGGCACCGTGTACTAACCCAGCCTCCTCCAGTGCTGTCTGCTGCTCTCTGCAATGTGATGCAGGAGGGACTGAAATTACAAAGAAGCAGATCACTCTGAGTAGCTGTTTCTCTTCTCTAAGGCTCCTCTAATCTTTGTTCTTCAGGAGGAGTTTGCCTGTCTTCTGCTTTTGATCAGGAGATTCCTGTTGGAAAGTGAAATTTTAGAGAGAGGACATGAAATACAGTGCACACAAACTGAAGTGCAATTGCATGCTTGAATTTTTCCAGGTATGCATTTCAATCCTGAGAGATGTGTTCCTGTGTCCTTACAAACGTAAATGGAGAGAGGTGTTTGAACATAGGGAGGAAATATTAACTGTGAGAAGCAGCACTGAGTGGCTCTGGCATCATCAGTGGAGTATTGTCAGGGTCTTACTCAGAAAGCTGGCAACAACTTTTGGTGTGTTTCTCACTGGTACTCAAATGAAGCCATAACATAGAGACATCTTTGGTTAAAAGAAAATAATGATAAGGGAAGAAAAAAGTAAAAATGGATGGCATAAGCTTGTGAGACCTAGGAGGTCTCACAGTGAATAAATACTGTCTCTTCTGATGTGGCAGCAGTGAGTGGAGGAGGGCAGAGCCCATCCTTTCTGCCTTGTTGTGTCCATGCAAAGACCAGTGGAACTCCGGGGGCTCTGGCATTTGAGCCCTTGAAGCAGTGCCTCACATGGCACAGTGGTGCTGGACTGAACGTGGGACAAGGAGGTGTTTTGCTGATTAAAGAGGGGTGCATGCCCCTGATCAGAAATCCATACGACGTGCATTGCAGGCTGTTACTGCTCTGTGTGGTGATCCTGTATGAGAAGCTGCAGTGCAGGAAATGAACTGGTAGATTGGGTGGAGGGTTTTTTATATATGTATATATATTATCGCTCAGCCTGTTCAGACAAATTTTCACCTGTTAATGATTAGTAAATCAGTATCTGAAAACATAGATATTGAAAGTAGACTTCAGTGTAGTTTGTGCAGTGTTATGGTGTATCAGACAGCAGATAACTCAGAGACCCAACAGGATCCTCGTGAGAACATCCCATTCTGCAGCATTCCCCTTCATAGCGGGGACAGGGAATGCTGTCCTCACTTATAGACTGAATGCAAAGCCATCTGCTGCCACCTCCACATCTGCCTGGAGGTGAGCGAAGTTGCAGCAGTCCTCAGACCACTGCATGTGTGATGAGGGACGCGCTGCATCGCTGTGTCCCTGCACGTGGCAGGCTCCTGGCTGGGGCCTGCATCTCTCACACACTGCCTCCAGACACACACTTGGCAAAGACAAGGCTGTAAGATCAAAACTGCTGTAGGTAGAGCCCAGCACCCTGCTTACTGCCTGATTTTCTTTCTTCTCTAAATCATATTGCGTTTAGATTTACATGCTGATGAGTAAGATAACTGAAATATTCATTAACTTATAGGAACAGAAAATCATACCAGATTGTTTAACTCAATTAATCAGAAGTAACTCTCACAACAGATTGAAGAGTGTTAGAACAAAAAAGGGTGTCCTCCCTGCGGTGTAGCATGCAGATGGTCATCTAAATCTCAAGTCTCAAACTGTCAGAGAGACCAAAATGACTTCAGCAGACCCACGTCTACCGGTGGCTGCAGTCAGTGCATGGCAGCTGCCGAGGTTGGGCCCATGAGAGCAGCAGCTGTTCCAGAGCCCTGGGGGAGGGAGTGAATGACTGAGGGGCAGCCCTGCCCAGTGCTGTGCTCTGCACTTTACAGTATTTGTCAAAGGTTGTTTTCTGTAGTAACCAAGATTTTTGGTATTTCTGAAAATATCTATTTCAGCCAGCTGAATTCTTGGGGATTTATCTGGCTCCCTTCCTTCCCCCAGGTCTCAGAATGCAAAACCAACTCTGAAGAGTGAAAGCAGACCTCCCCAGGAGATAGCTGGGTATTTTCCCTTCAGATGTTTGCTAACAGCCCATCAGCAATTATAAAAATATTATCTTTCTTTAGCTATGGGTATGTATCAAATGACTTTATCAGAAACTGTATCAGACGGATACAGCAGGGAAAACCTCCTGCTCTGCAGACCTGACAATTCACACACACTGGAGTGAGGCCCCATTTCTCCTCTTCCCCAACAGCTGTGACAGTACAGATGTACTCTCAATGGGAGTTCGTACAGTGTGATACAGAAACACCTTGCTGGGGAAAGAGGTGCTGTAACCTCTGCTTAAATTCAGCATTAGAGCTGTGTGCCCTTGGCTGCTCCTCTGGCGGCTGTTGAGGCTTAGCTGATTGATTTCTCAGCTGATGTGCAGGCATCTGTAGAGAAGACATTGATCTCTGTGAAGCTGGTGACATTATGTGCTAGGACAATAAGCAGTGTCATTCAGGTTTTCAGAGGTACCCATGAATGAAGTCGGGGTCTCTGTCAGCCCCCCGCTATCAGTTGTGCTGAACAGAGGGTGAATTTCTCCCCTCTCTTTTTATCTCCATGATGTTGACATATCTTGGAAAAGCAGGCATTATAATCAGGGCTCACAGAGGCTTTTTATTTTTAGCTTTGATTTCTATGCAGCCCCTCTTCTTTTTCCTCTCTTCCCTCTCTCTTTCCACTAGCTGCTATTAATGCGTGTGAATGTGTATGTAAGAGAGTGAATGAGAGGGCACGATGGAGATCACATAATTATATAACTGCTGCCCCTCTCCTCTTCTCTCCTATTCTCCAAAACAGCATTAATATATTATAATGTTCCTTTATTCTCTCATTCTGTTTGTTCAGTGGGGCCTTTGGTGTGTGTGGGTGAGAACTGCCTTGTTTTGATGTACGGGTTTTCTGTGTATTCATGCTACGAAGGTAACATTAGACCAATACATCATTCTTATGAGCAGAGAAGAGGAGGGTCGATTAGAGCCCTGGCATGGATATACTGTGCTTTTAAGGGCAGGAGTACTTGTGTGCATTAAACTTATTTGCCTTTAGTATAATGTCAGTCTCACTTTCTTTTTAGTGATATGTGTCTGTGATCAGTGACTGTCAGAGTGGGGAAGAAATGAAACCCCTTTGGAATGAAGCTGCATTTTCTTTGAAATTATCCCAGTGAACTGCTTTCAAAAGAAAGCAGAGGAGAAGGGAAATACAGCTGCAGCTGATAACAAAGGAAATCAGATTTGTTTAAACACAGCTGGAAACAGTGCTGGAGAGGAAGACAGTGCTTTGAAATTTTTTTTATAGTCAAAGTCAGTAGCTGCAGAAGAACTTCCCAAACAAATAAAATCTCCTCTCCAGCTGACGTGCTTCGTGCACTAACTTTTGGGAACATCTGCAATATGTGTGAATACTGATACTGTTGTTAACTGCCAGTGTTACTGCCTTGTGCTTCCTGTGATGTTAAAAAATGTTATTCCTTTACTAATCTGATCAGGTAATGATCCCACTTGTCCCTATTGTTCTTTTCTAGCCGGTCATAGTGAATTCCTCTCTTGGTATTTATATTTCTCCTTTTACTTTTCTTCATAGATCTTCTCAGTCCTGGTCTTATGATATCTGTAAGCAAGTAGCCTGTGGGGTAGTTCCCTTGCAGTGCAAAGGGCAGAGACCTCTGTTCTTATGTGGGATGAAATTTTTGTCTACCAAGATAATTTTCTCTTTACTGACCAGGGTAGTGTTCAAACTCTGATTGTTTGTTACTTAAATTGCAAATACTGGCCATTAAAGATTTCAGTAAGCTTTGTCACTGACTGGGAAATGTAAAAACACAAAGGTAGATTTGCATATTTCATTTTAAATCTGAAAGTGTTGAAATTCCAGGTAAGTGTATATGCCAGTAACATAACCAGTCCTCATACAAACCTGAGTAAGGAGGACATGGAATTATCTCCTACCTGACAATGCTAATCATGTCTGGAAAAGGACTCCCAGGCCTCAGCTGCTGCTTTTACACGTCTCTGTTTCTTGTCAGAGAATGGACCAGAAGTGGATGCCCAAATCAGTGGTGGAGGATCTGTGTGACTGTGTGGTCATTTCTGTACCACATGCTGAGGAGCTTACTCCTCACTGGATAATCCCAACGTGGAAGAGAAAACCCCATTAAGGTTTCCATTAAATCTTTTTTGTAGAATGAACCCCTGACATACCATTTAGATGATGGTAGAAGGGACCTAGCTTGATCATCCAATAGCACGTTGGAATCTGTGGATTCCCAAATTTTAGTGCCACCTGTGACACTAAAGCAAAGCATACTCTTGCACAAATGGCCTTGGTTTCCTCTGTCTCTATGGCCCTGTTTGTAAGTGACAAAGTTTTCACATTTACCCTAATGAGGTATTTATGCAAAGGGAAACGAGGACAGTGAAGAGGAGGAAAGGAGCCTTATTGCTTATACAGAAATGTATTACAGATGAGGCTAGACAGTAATGTGTTATCTGAAAGGCTTTTATGCCTTGCTACCTTAGAGACAACTGAGCTCTAACGCGTGCATAGCAGATCTTGACAGCATGTCTCTTTATCTATTAAGTATCATTTACACTGCAGGTTGACTGAGAACTCTGTGCAGGGGAGTGCAATTTCATTTCCAGAGCATTGATCCAAAGGATTTTCTTTTAATGCAAACAGACAAGATACAGAGTATATATGAATGTAAAATGTAGAACTGGAACACTGAAGGACTTCTATTAGAAGATAAATTTACTTCATTAGAAAAGTGGTGATGGAGGTTTGAATTCTGCTTTGTACAACTTCCAGGGAGACAATATAGTAACCAGGTAGCTCTGGTGTGTATGGGATCTGAGTACATCGCTGGATCATTGAAAAAACATTGGCATTAGACACCGAGTTATTTGGCTACACCAACAAGCCATTGAGCTCCAGTCCTGCAAAGAATCACAGAGTTGGTTCTAGGGAGAGCTGGGCTTGTCTCCTGTCTCTGCTATAAACTGTATGATTTAGGCAAACTGGTACTTCAGCTTTCTATAAAATGTACTATAAAAACAGAAGAATGGTTTGATCTTCTCCCCCTCTTCTATGTTTGGGGGAAGCAGCTGTCTTCATGTGTTTGCACAGTGTCTAACGCAGTAGGGCCCCAGGTTTGGGTGGTACTTGCAATGAAAATAATGTAATAATAGTAATAAAATGAAGATTTCCATAATCTGCACAATTGAGTTTCCTGAAGTAAGAAAGCATTACTTTATCTGAGAAAGCTCTTTGTTATTGGATATAGTTATCTGTGAGGACTACTAGCTTACATATTTCTAGAACATATGTAGGTTAAAATCTGAACTGCTTTTTCTGCTGTTCAGAATAAGAGCATTTCAGTGCTTTATTACTCATCCTAAAGGAGAATATACTTCAGTCTCAGGCTGTACTGCTGTTGTAGTCATGAGATTTTTAATCACTGTCTTACTAATATGCTTTAATAAGAATATTAGTTTACATTACTGTTAAACTTCCTTAATTACTTATTACAATCATGATAGGGAATATTACCAGCTTGTGCAACTCATAAACAAAAACAGCTCCTGTTCAATGTGATCCAGGATCGTACTTTGACCAGCCCCTTGTTTCCATGTTAGAAATGAGAGTTACATAGGCCTTAAACGCTCTAGTAGGAAAAACTTCACAGCAGGGGTAGCACAAAGACAGCAGGGAGGATATGGCAAAGATGCTTTTGGTGTTTGAGGTGTAAAAGGATGCAGCTCGTGCCAATAGTGACTTGTCATAGCACAGCGACAGTGCTGCAGCAATTTGGGAAGTACTGCAATCTTTAAAGCAGCAAAGAGAGACTGACATTACATGAGTTACATATATGATAATTGCTCCCCCCCGCTCCCTCATTACTGGACATATGTGGCTGGCTACTCACATGCTTCAGCAGGTGCTTGCAAACAATACAGCTGCGTGGGAGCTGCACACTATTTGAAGTCATCCAATCTTCTCCTGAGCCAAGGGAGCACTCTGCAAACAGAGTCGTACTGCTTCCAGTGCTAGAACAAATTTGTTCAGGTCAGTATTGCATCACACAGTGTGGGCACAGAATCTCTCCATATCATTTAACGAAATAGCGCTCTTGATATTTAAAGGTACCAGATTTGGTCTCCAAAAAGTTTCAAACTTTTTTTCCAACAGTGTAAAAATTTTTATCCTGAAATGTTCCAACACCTCTACATAAGGACAGGATGTTGTAGTTCCCTCTAATATCCATTTCTCAGCTGAGGCTGCTGGCTAGTGTCAGTGGGGAGGATGAGGACATCAGTTGGCTGAGAACTGGATGGAAGCCACAAACTCACATCACATACGCCATCAGGCAGCTTTGAAATTTGGCACACTGTCAAGTCAGGACACTGTTGATCTTGCATGAGTGTGATACCATTTCACCCTATCAAGTCCCTGAGCTGCTTAGACTCAGTTTTAAAAAATCTATGGGTAACTGTCATTATTCATTCTTAAATGCTGATCCTCTACTATTCTGCCACTGATATTAATATTTTGCATGCTTAATTAGTATTAAAATTAATGTTGCTTATAAGTCTGTGTCATCTTCTTCTGTTTTCCAGATATTTCCTATGCAGGTGATGGATGTTTACTTCATATATGCCTTCATGAAATTCGAGTTTAAAGGGCAGAAGCCATGACAGAGAAATTGACTTATCCATCAGAACTTGGAGCGGTAAGAGGCTTCTCCTCTCTTCATGTTTTTGTTATGCTGGGTAGTTAAGTCTTTAAATCAGAACACCTCATTTAACTCACAAAATTAGATTGATTTCAGCACAACTCAGCAAAGAACATCTGTGGCTATACCCAAGATGCCATTAGAGTGTATCAACCAAATGAAGGGACTGTACGTGGTATCTAATTTGAGAGATGCCTGTGGTGCAGTTATACTTTCTCCTAATGCTAAATATAATAAAGAAAAAGTATATGGTTGTTTCAAGTACACGAGGCACTTAACTCTTTCTTTTGCCATAGAATCTGTAAAGACTGGGATAGAGAATATATTCTGTGAAAGGTAGAGACCTTCTCAGATTTGTGACACCTGCGCACATCTGAGCATATTTTCCTTTGGAATATTTTAATCTATTTTAAAAATAAACTACTTGAATTCAAGCTGGTTTAAGTCCTCCACAAAGACCGAGTAGTGAATATATTTTAAATCTCCTCTTTCTGAAGTATAAATGATCTTACTGGAGATGCTGAGGTGGTGGAAGAACTTTCATCCCTTTTGTCTGATGAGAAATGTAACAGGGCAGAATATCATGGGCTGATTGTGATTATTTCCGCTCTTCCAGCAGTTTGTTAAAAGAGGCATTTTCACTCATATCTAGTGATTTCTCAAGGGCACCATCAGAGAATGCTCTTTAATATTTTATGGCTGGGGAAATAATCTGAAACCCAGGGCATATGAGCACTTGCATGACCAAAGTCCTCAAACTTCTGTAAATGTTTTTAGAGGCAATTCAGGAGAAGGAGACAGAGAATTGAGGGGCAGCCTATTGCAGCATTAAAGGAATACACACAGGTTGAAAGTTTTGTGGGCTGCAGTAACCAATTACAGGAAAAACGAAGAGAGGAAAAGAAAGAAACATGGAGAATCCTTTATTCGTTATAGGGTGTGTGAATGACTGTCTCACAGGCTTTGCGGTATGGCCAGTATTGTTTAAACGAAAATGAAAAACAGATATTTGGTGTCACCCAAAGATTACTGGAAATGATTCTCCCAGAGAGCCAATTGCAAAACATTGAGATGCAGGGAGAAATATGCTTAACTATGTTTGCTTTAAAGTGACAATCCTTGAGGTCCCTTCCAACTTAAGCCATTCTATGATGCTGGAATTAAATGGACTAGACTGAACCTTGGTGGCAGTATCTGGCAAGAATACTGAAGCTAGTTAATAAAATTTGAGGTCAAAGAGCTTTGGCTACATGTTACAGATGAGTGGATAGAAAATATGATACTGTAACCTGCTAAACCAGGTGGGTTAGGTAATAAACACCTATAAACTGATGACTCAATCAGTGGCTTGGAAAAGATAGATGGTGTTCTTGGAAGTTCAGTTTAAAGTGCAGCTACAATTGAAACTAAGCAATAAAGTACAGGACAAGAGGGGACAATAACACTGTAAACTATGCTACTGAAAGTTCTCTGGGAATGCTGGGAACTGGACCATAAAATGACTGAAAATAGGCACCATATTCTTTCAGCTGCAGACATCAGTAGTTACTGAACCCTTCTTATGCAAAGAATAATGTCAGGAGTCTGTGATTAAAATCAATTACTGCTATGCAGCTTACCATCTGGAGGAGGGAAAATCATTCTTTCTAAGCTTGCACATCCCAGTTTTCAATTGTGTCAGCCAATCTGAGCTTTCAGATTGTGTTCAGTGTATTCAGTAACTCAGCCACCTCTGTAGGTTTCTGTTAACAAAGATAAAACTAGAGATAATTATTTATTGTTGATATATTCTAAATATAGAATATAGACATTTCAATGGGGGAAAAATCTCTGTGTTATCTTTATGTTTAATCTGAAGTTGTATTTTTCCAGGATTCTGGTAGTTTGGTCCCTAAAATTTAGAAAGTGCTGCCCTTCTGGCAATGTGTTGTTTCAGTCTCTCTGTCTGTGACAATGCACGGGGCCAAATCCAGCGTTACATTGGTGGAGTGACAAAGTGGAGGATTCCAATCAAGGCTCTTGCTGTTGTGGTGTGACTCTTTTTAGGCTTAAACTGGAAATCAGCCTTTTGAGATAACAAATTTCAGTCAAGAATAGCCCCCATCTTCATTTTCCAGAAGGGCTACATGAAATACATCTGAACAGTTTGACTGTGTGTTCTCTGTTTTAGTTTTTGCTTCTTGAGCAAAAACTCCACAGAGTATTGCAGCTCTATGGACTAAATACTCACCTCCTTGTTTTCAAGATTTAAATTTGAAAGTCAGAGTACATTTTCCAGTTCCTACCACCTTCAGGTCCATTAGGACCAAAACGACTCCACTGCTGGTGTAAACCTTACTTCCAGAATGCTGAGGTGAATACTTCACCTCTGTTCTTATGGCTTTGTAGAGGCAGTATATAAACTATCTGTGGGATAAAATCCTCTGGTTTTTTTCTTTTTTTTTTTCTTCTTCTTTTACCCACCTTTCTCAAAAGCGCTAGTGGACTTAAGGCCACATTTCCAAATAAGAAACTCGAAGACTTCTGTCTTGAGGCTTGAATTCAAATCCATCTCTGCTGATCTTTGAAGTTCTGTGCTAGTGAAGCTGAGGGTGGGCTGTCACCAGTAAAGGTACTCCCGGGGTAGTATCCTGGAGCTTGGTGCTCACTGGCATGGATTTTATTCACTGAGGTAGCTGAGAAACAAGAAGGGTTATGAAAAGAGTAGAAAGGAATGGTTCAAATGAACAGAGAAAGTGCTTTGTCATGTAAGAGCTGCACTCAGCCATGAGCCCTTATGCTTCTCTTCCATGTAAGTGACTAAGGAACAGTAGGGAGCCCCATTACTTCCCTGTATGTGGGCTACTTTATCTTCATAAATAGGAAAGGGGCCAATACCAGATTGCTATTCTCCTGCTATGCAGGAAGGCAAGAGGTGGGCAAGCAAACATGAAAAATACTGTGTCTTGATGTTGTTTTTCATCCTCCTATGTAAATTTATATTCTGGTTTCTGTATTTGTTCAAGAGAGCCACAGT
>WBMW01002597.1:30967-165413 GCA_013396635.1 Penelope pileata | reverse complement strand
TTTTTTGTTTTAAAAGAACAAAAAAAAAAAAAAAAAAAAAAAAAAAAAAAAAAGGAAAGCTGCTAGGGAAAGAAGCAAAACTGTTTTCCACTAAAAGTAGGAAGTAGGAGATAACTCCAATTAATGAGATCATGTTTTGATTCTGAATTTGCTCAAGTTGTGTTGCACGAGCCTGTAAATACTTACTGTGCTGACCTGTAAGTAAAAAGGCTGATGTGCTAATCAGAGCAACTTTATGGGCAGCAGTTTCAGCTTAGAGCTGTGATGCAATTCAAAGATTGCCTTGCAGCAATTGTTCTTGAAAAATATTTCCAATTTTTGTTACCAGGAGCAAACAAGCTTTCATGCATTAATGGTGTAATATGAACTAGTCTGAGTTATGAGCACCTTTTAAGAAAAAAGCAGATCCCCAAAGCACTATATTTTAATAAACACAGTTTCCTTCCACTGTCAAAATGAAATCCCCCTGGTTTTATCTTTTATTGCACATTCTCTAGCAGCTGAGAAAATACCAGCATTCTGCCAAATTGAGCTTTAGCAAGGCCATCACTTCCAAACTTGTTATATTCTATTGCTTCCTATATTAATAAGAGCTGGAAATAAGAGAAATGTGGATTGAATGAGCAAGCTGTTTATAAACCTCAGGAAATTTTCAATTAAAACATTTAATCTTCAAGATGCACAACCAGCTTTCAAAAGATACAAACATGAGAAATACGGGTTTAATATTTTAAAATTCTTATATATTTTGTTTACTTGTTTTTTGTGGTTACAAAGGCTTTTCTTCATGAAAAAAAGATTAGAGCTTTCTGCCAGCAAAAGATATTTTCATTGTAAAGAAGAGTAGTGAAATAAAAGGAAAGAAAGGAAAGCAAATTAACTCCGGAAAGATGATGGCAGTTCTTTAGCCAGTAGGCCAGCCATTTGTGGCTGTTAATCAGGTACATTTATTTTATTATCCAAAGTGACACAGCCCCATAATTTTTTTTGTGCCTGATATGACAGTAGTGATGATGATGCAGCTGCAGACGAATGAGCTGGGATATGTTCTGAATCCCTTGGATCAAACAAGAAGTGATCCACCTGGATTACTAACACACCATTTGAGTTAATGATGTAGGAGTTTAGGTTTTAGCTTGCATTTTAGTAGAAAATGCATTTAGTTACTCAGATACCAAACACGCTACATGTTAAGGATGACAACGGTCTATTGTATAGCAATGATCTTTGCTCAGTGTGAGTTTAGTGTGAATTTCAGGTGATAAAGCTGAATACTGCACTTTGATGTGACACATTTCAGACTTGGAGCACAGCCACATGGAGGTTTCCAAGTTATTAAGACCAAGTTTGTCTGCTAAAGCAGCTGCATTGCCTTCAGCTTGCTCTTCTTGCACCATCCTGCCATAAGAGTTTCTGTCACAGGCTTTCCATTTGGGATTTGACTTGCTGTGCTGTCAGTGTGTCATCTTTCACAAAAGAAAAGGATCCTCCTAGATTAGTTTTGTTGTTTGCGTTCGTCACAGTAACAAGCAACATAAGCCTATTGGGGGTTGGACAAAGTGATCTGCAGAGGTTCCTTCCAACCACTTTGATTCTGTGATATTTATGAAACATTGAATTATTCAGCATGACTGGAATGAAGTCTTCATGAGGTGCTCCCTGTAAGAGTTCAGCCTTGGTTCAGCAAAACATTCCTAAAGTTTTTTCAGTCTTCTGAGCAAACAAGGAAACCAAGACAGCTGGAGATTTTCTTAAGGGTCAGCAGAACTTAAAGTTTTTCTGTAGTTTCAGGGTGAAGTATTGATCAGATTCAGCTTTGAGGGCTTTGGGTTGGGTTCGGTTTGACGCTCAGGAGGAAGCTAGAATATCTGTAATGTGTATGATTTGTAACAGAAAAGAAATATACACATACAAGATTCTGAGTTTTAGTCAAAAGCACATAATACATGCTATTATAATGAATAAAAATATTTGCAGCCTAAATACTTGCTGCTTCAGGTTCATTTCAGTGTAACAGATCTAACTCTAAAATACGTATTATCATGTAATATAGTTCAAAGTGAATATTAATTTCATCCATAATTTAGTGAGTTTATCCTATACTGTACAATGGTGTGTAGCATATTTTCTGCCCTTGGAGGAGAGGGTTTTTTTGTATAACAGCAACAGAAAGATCCAAATAATCCATTTGGATCAGATTGCTTGAGGCAGGTAATTGCAGCGGAGGCAGAAACAAGGACTGACAGTTGCCATGGTCAGGAATGGTTAATAAGGGCTGTGTTAATGGCTGTTTCTGTCTTTTTTGTGGGTTCTTTTAGCTGCATCAGCTTGAGCTATAGCAATTCACAGGACACCCAAGCAAGGTGAAGTGTCAATTTAGAGATGGAGTGCTGGCTTGGTAACTTAATTTTAAAATAGAGATTTTTTTAAGCTTTCCTTACAAAAGCAAATTGGGATCTAAATGAATTTCTCTATTTTTTTAGGAGCTTGAGGCTACTGTGGGCGACTTCTATGTTTAAACTGCCCTAGTCAGCACAGTAGCAGGTAACTGCTGTTGAAAACTGGGCAATTATCTGGTTCCCCAAGGAAGAAATACTCTATACACTGCAAACCTGTCTAATTTGATTAGGAAAGCTGGAGTGAAGGCATTTTGCCTTTCTTTACCTGGGGGCTAGGTGCTTCTAAATGTCCTTTCTAAGTCCTGCTTAAAACTTCTTTAATTCCAACCTATTTCTCTCCATTTCAACTCAAGAACTGCTGCCCTCTCGCTTCTGCCTCCCCAAAGGAAGCACACCTGAAACATACTGAGTATGCCAGAAATTTTTCAAAAATTCTCCCATGAAGGCTCTTGCTGATCTGCGCTCCCCTGATGTGTGTGTATGACATACAGAATGTAAGGCCCTGATCCTGCAGCTGACAGTCTGTAGGAGTAAATCCATGCCCACTTACAGCCACGGTGTCTCCAGGCGAGGGGTGACAGGGCCATGAGCTAGTCACTGCCTTGAGATCATATCAAAAATATACAGGCTCCCAGTTACATAAATATGGTGTTAGGAGATAATAAACTAGATGCTAATTCTGTAAACAGAGAGGCATTAGATATCCTGGGTGAGACAGATTTAATATAGAGCTTGAAAATGAGTCAGTCAAGACCCTTGTCCTCACTGTCTTGCTCTGAAGGTCAAAACCCATCAGCAGCAACAGTTAAAAATCCTCAGATGGACAGTCTTTGGCCATCAAGGGTGCAGTACATCATGCCTTCTGCTGGCCACTTCAGGGGTTTGTAGTGGACAGACCCTTCCTCAGCTAGTACCAGGAGTCTGGGCTAAAACGTAATGGGCTGTGCTCACTCAGGGATGGATGGCTCAGCAGGGCCCAGGGTGCTCAGACCAGGTCCTGCTCTCATCCTCTCTGCTCAGCTGCATCTTCTTGGCTGTGTGGGTGCTGTACATCTTTGATTAAGCTGCAAACAAAAAGATTATGCAATTATGCCCTTTCAAAAGGGAAAATGAGGTTGCTCTCAACCTCATTATCACAGCACATGTATGCGTTTGGAGAAAAAAGCACAGCAGTCGTACAACTTGCTCCTAGGTTAGGTGTGAGATTTGTAACCTGTTTGGATCCAGCATTGTGTCATTCCTACAGAGAAATGATTCCAGCCTTTCAGGGTCTGCTTATTACTTCCAATATTCATTTTATGTGTAGTAAATTCTTGCTCACCCCTATTTTTGCCTACTCACAGTAAAAATGGTAAGGGATCAAAGATCTTTATCTGGGTGCTGATTCTGGATCTTCCTGGGTACATTAACTCACGTTTTGCTCATGGAGAATGCTGAGAGTCAGGAAGATACTGTTAACAGGCATCACTGATTTTCAGTTAATTGTAACTCTGTTGAGAATTTGTAGATTTCATTTTGGAAGACTGTTCTAATATGCACCCTACCTGGGCAGATGTGCTTTGAGCTAGTTAAAGTCCAGTAACGGTGGGAAGGTTCAGTATGGTTATGTTAAGTAGATGCCATTTACATAGCTTTTTGTTGTTGTTGTTGTTGTTGTTGTTTGGCTTAAAAAAGTAAGTAACCTGTAAATTTCTGTTCAATTCATTTTGAAAGAACAATGTGAAAGAGTGCCAAATAGGCAACCAGAATTACTGGGTGAACAGTCACTGTTACAGTGTCCAAGCCCTTGGGCAGTTAAAGCACTACTTTAAAAAAGAATTAAGAATACTTTGGTCACAAGCAAACCCCAAGAAACTCGATGCTGAGATTCCACACGTATAATGAATATAAATTAACTTTTTTTTCCTAGACAAATGAAAACAAACAGTAGAAATATAATTAAATTGCCATTCAGCAAGCTCACAGTAACTTCCAGTGATTGCAGTTAATGCGAATGCACATTTTTTGGTTCAGTCATTATTTTTAACAGTTGAGCCTATCTAATCATTAGCTGGATCGTAAAGTCAGTTCCTTTCATGTATTCAGCAACTCATCTCGTCTAAATTGTTTCAGTTCCTCAGAGATAGTTTTTGAATATGCATGACTTATTTCAGCATAATAACTAGGAAGTCATTTTACGTTGCTTCTCATTAGCAAAATAAAGTATCAAAACAGGTTTCCTTTCCTTTAGAGGAAGCTCTTCAATTAGCTCTGGAGCATAATTCACCTTCAGTTCCCTTGCACATGTTAATAGTTATTCCTTAATATTTGATCTAAAATGATAAACTAGGTACAATTTAATTGCATTGCATATAATTTAGTTTTCCTCTTTGAGGAGCTACTAAACCAATTTGGGGCTGAGTTCGAAGTAGAGTGTAAACCAAAGCTTGAATCATATATTTTGTGCTATGTTTTGGCACAATGTTTATGGGACGGAGTTCCAGTTTTTGCTTTCAGTAAGTAACATGGAGCAGGGCTGCTGAGAGCAGCTGGCTGCTCAGTTTGCTCCTTCTCGTGGAGCAGGATTTAGAGGTACAGGATGTGTCAGCGGTGACATCCTCAGTCTGGTGCTACTTCTATGACCCACATAAAAGAGAGAGCAGAATTCACTTCACTGTTGTTTGATGTACCACACCAAGATACGGTGTATTGAAAAAAAAAAAAAAAAAAAAAAAAAAAAACCAACCAACAAACCAACACATTTATATAATATATAATATAACATAATATGAGATATGAGTCACATTATAAGCAAGTATATCCTTGCATACCATCTGGGATTACTTCATTCTTTGGTGCAGCAGAACACAGCAATTGCTGAAGTGTGCGCTGTGCTACCACACAGCAGCTTAGGACAGGAAACAACACAACTGTATGTTCAAAACCAGAGAGAAAAGCTGCAGAGGTACTACCTGGTGCTTTGGTCAGGACACAGTTACATTGTCTTTTGAGATCACATAGTCTGATGTGTAAATGACCATTATCTCTGCTGGATTTTTTGTTTGATTGGATTTTCTAATGCTTTCCCAGATGGCCGTATTTTCATGTGGATTGGAAGTCTCAATAGCATCTGTAGACTCAGGGGACATGTCCCAGGAATGACTGAAAGAGAAATATAAATAGCTATCTGCTAGAGCCCAGCACTTGTGCTAACAATACCTAGGCTTCCTTTGAAATACCCTGGGTAAATCCAGATTCAGTAAGAGGCTTACACTGTGGGTTTGTCATGGAGGTCGTGGCAACCATGAATTTCAAGAAATCTCAGTATTTTTGCAATACACCCCATCTCTTACCTAGAGGGATCATGAAGTGCACACAAAGGTTGTCCTATCACTCTAGCCTGTAGTAGTCATAAGGCAATCTTGTAGACAGGGGAATCTGCTCAGTAAAGATACAGTAGTTATGTAGTTTACTAGTTATAATCATATTTGATACATTTTCCATTAATCTGCCTTCATGCAGTTTATTGAGAACGTTCAGATTGAAATGAAAGCCTTCCTGCAAAAACAGTCCAATGGAAGCACAAGAGATGCTACTGTGTCTACAGTACACTTGATCACGGCGGGGGAAAGAAAGATTATATATGTCTGAATTAAAATTCTGACCTGGCTTTTATATTCAGAAATGCACATTTGTAACCAGGGACTGTGTTAATGTCTTTAAGTGCACCACTGAAACATTTTTACTTCATTTTGTACACATCTGTTGAAGAACAGATATGGAGCTCACTGAGCCTTCTCTGTTGAGGTTTGCTAGGAGAAGTCAGTGAAATACAGGAGTGGTAATATAGGAAAACAGATCTGAATGATGTAAAAGGAAAGAAATTGCATCTTGGTGGGACGTGGCCTGCACAGAGCAATCATTCTTACCCTTTGAGTAATTTCCATTCCTCCAGGGAGCTGCTTTATAATTAATGGTCTCTGTTTATGGTATATTTATGCCTAAAAAAAAAAAATAGACATGTCCTTCATCAAGTGTCTCAGCGTGTCAGCCAGTAATTATTCTTACGTAACTTGTATTGTATGTAGTATAAAGCTCCCATGCAGGGCTGAACACTAAAGGGCTGCTAATACATTCAGCAAGCGCAAGTTAGAGAAAAATTATTCTTTCAAAGAAAAGGGCTAGAGAAAAAAATTCTCTTTGACTCTCAAACCCATCTGTACTGGTGAGTGGGCTTGAGGTTTGATGCTGTCACACTTGAGGAAGCTGTGGATTTAGCAGAAAGGAGCTCTTCTCTCCACTCATCCGCCCCTGCAATGCCTGAGATGGGAAGGTTCCTCTGGAGATTTGGATCAATTCTCATCACTTGTACAAATACATTTATTTGAGCTGCTTCACTTCTAGATTCCCTGGACCAAATGTCATAGATTGGTGAACCCAAGAATGCCTTCTTTATCCAAACCATACAAATGTCATGTAGCTCTAACTCTGAGCTTAGCTCCTGTGAGAAGACATTTCTGCTGTCTTACTCAGGCTTTTACTAATTAGTTCACTCTGTGCATTTAGAGATTAACATCTAGAGAATGAAGCAGACTGCAAGTTAGAAAAAATCCCTCTTTGTATTAATATGTTTTAAAGTTTTCTTCTGATAAAACTCCCACGCCCAAAGCAGCAGTTTTTTTCTTTTTTTTTTTTTCATGAACCCCTCAAGGGAATCTCTGGCCTGGTTGGTGTGGCTGCAAGATGCCCAGTACTGTGACATTTCTAGTGCTAACTGAAGATAAGCTCACCATCACTGATACCATCTATAACTTAAAGGAGGAAAATGTATTTCTGAACTAGATTTTAGAAATAAAAGCTTCCAACTCAATACTTGATCAAAACACCTCTATTCTAGGTGAACAATTTTCTCTGTTCCAGACAAAAGTTACCAAACAGACAGACACGTTTGATGTGTCTGAGGAGAAGGTCAAGGTTACTTGATCAGAGTTCAGTAAAATGACCAACCATTGCATTTCATTGACATCCTCTTCTAGCAAGCAGGATTTGAGCTTTTTGCAAGCAATAAAGATAAAAGTGGCCATTTCTGCACTGGGATTGGAATTACAAAGTGCAGGACTCAAATTTAGCAGCCTCAGTATTGTTGATCCCATTTTAATTGATCCTCAGTATGAACAGTTACAGTGCTGACCTGGCTCCTGACTTATTCAGTTTAAATTCTCAGGATTCCATTATGGGATTCCTGGTATTTGGTGTTTTTATTAAAGCTGTGGCTTTTGCAGCCCAGTGGTTATGTAGGCATGCCAGTTTTTCCTGTGCTGCAGTTTGCAAATGTGACTGGAGTGCATCTAAAATATCAGAGACACACTAAAAATGTAAATACATTTGTGGGGGAAAGATTCACACTTTTAAATAAATCTCATGATTTTTTAAGGCTTGACTCACAATTTTAATGCTAGTGGTTGGCAATATTGCTGTTTTTCTCCAGATGGTTCTTTCTGAAAGGAAAAAAAATCTCACAGTACCCTATGGGACGCTTATCTTGAAATTCAAATAGCAATGGCAGATATGTAAAAGAAAGAATATGAAAAAAAAAGATAGAAAAGAAAAAAAGATAATCCAAAAATCCGGGGGCAGATGTTTAAAGCTGCATTATATCTTGTCTTGTCTACTCAGGGATGTTCAATAAAATTAACCCAAATGAATTTAGAATTGAAATGCATTAGTGAAACCATATACTCAGTCAGAATTTAAATGGCCTCAATTTGCTTTAGTTTAATTCACTTTGAAATGAATTAATGAAACCAAGTTATGCCACCTTTATTTCTGAGTGAAAGTCCATCCGGTTAGTAGAGCTTATCTACCTAATTTGCCTTAAATTGACACCTTTTGTTTAATTCAGCTTCCTTTCCTGAGTGTCCTTGACACGTGGGAGACAGCGGAGGGCCAGCAAAGGGATGGATGACTGTCAGATTCTGTGAGATGCTTTCTTCGTTATGCTCATCTCTAGATTTTTCAGACTTTTAATATACTCATTGAAACATGCTGTCTTCTTTCTCCGATGAAGTCAGTGAAAACTCAGCTGCAAACGGCCTGAATTATGTATGCTGCAGATCGTGTGTCTGTGCTTCTTGCAGCAGATGTGCGTGAGGGCCCGGCTGAGCTGTGGGCTCGTTCCACCCTGCGAGATGCCAGCACAGGGCCCCGTCCACTCTGAGGCTCCCTGCCTTGCATGAAGAGAGGATGCACAGGAACTGCATCAGCCTCTACCTATGTTCTGCCCCCAAAATTAAGATGGCAGCTGTTAATACAAGCAACAGTACCAATTGGGTAGAAATCATATGCAGGCATTTTTCCACCAAATGAAAAACAGTGCACAGCACTGAGCTGACGTGGGCTTTCATCCTGCTGCCACTGGACAGGTTGCACTTGTTCCACATGAAATTGAAGTACCACAGATAAAACCAGATCCAAGCTGGATCCTGCCAGTGCAACAGTAGTGAGATGAATTTTTTGAACCAGTTACAAAAGGCAGTAAGAGATGATACCCTACCTGCAGTTTCTCATGTGCTGACAGTGTTTCTGATTTAGTTTTAGTAGGTCTAAAGGTGGGTTTATATATTGTCAAGTCTGAAAAAGGTCTGTATGAGAAATCACAAATAATCTTGTCTAGGTGCTATTGAAAATGGAAAGCTGGGAAATGTGCCTACGTTTTTAAAACGTTTGGTTATGCGAAATTTGGACTTAACGATCCAGGATAACCTTTTCAATCCTGCCACACATTTTATGCTTTTTTCCATTCTCTATGCTTCATTCTTTCACTTTGTGCAATCAGAGCCTTGCTGAGTTATGGAACAGAAGACATTTCCTCTTACTTTACATATTTGCCCTAAGTAATGTGTTCTCTTTCAATCTCAAGAAGTACTAGTGTTTCATGTCATGGGTGTGATCTTCTAAATCAACACCTGGCATTTCGGTGATGTGGCTCTTCAGAGCAGAACTTAGATGTTATAAAAATGTTATTGTTAAAAAGAAGCAGTTTTTGAGAATCTGCAGTGGCAGCACACCGAAAAATACTGCTGAAAGCCAAGAGAAACATGGACATCTCACTGCATCTAGATCCTTCTTTTAATTGCAGTGTAAAGAGATGGTAAACTGTTGGAAATATTTTTAGGAATCTAAATTGTTTTATCACAAAAGTAGATCCCTGTATGTGTGTATCCAGACAAAGAAGTAGATTAACTTAATTATGCTCCCTCTAGTAACATATGGAACATTTCAAATCAGGAAATTTTCACAGCAAAACCTCATTGTATCTTCCTTTGCATGTAACTGGAAAACAGAAAACTGCACAGAACCATCGAATCATGGAAGGATCTGAAGTTTAATACAGATTAGTCCTTGGAATAGAAGGCCTCCTGTCCTTAGTACCAAGATAGATTTACTTCTAGCTGCTTTGCTTTTCCATTTGCCACGTATCATGCCAAGAAATGTCAGAGATCAAAAGTAGGATTTGATCCTCATTGGAAAGCACTCAAACAACATATGTTATATTTAGAAAGCAAGCTATGTCATTTGTCATTATTTATATATTTTCAGCGTAAGTTGTATTTTGGACTAGCAGTTCTCACCGCATGTTCTTTGCTCTCATTCACTATGGAGGATATATGGGACACTCAGCAGTTCCCCGGCAGCCCAGCTGAAGGGCTCTGAGCTATATATACTTCCCCAAGAGTGGGGTTGGGGCGGTGGCATTTTTACTAGTGATTAAATGTCTTCCAAACCTATTCATGCTGCAGAGCTATAAATGATGGATTTTTCACGTTAATGAAAGGAGCCCTTGGAGCCCTCTGGAGTGCACAGTTCTATTTTTACATTTCACTATCGGAGAATGAGGAAAGATAGGCCAATGTGTTTCTTTTTTTAAAACGGCAGGAACAGAAATTTGGCCTGCTCTGGCCATCATTCAAGTGCCAACATTGTTAACCATTGTTGGGCACAAATTCAGAGCTCATACTTGTTACATCATTTCATCAGGGGGACTTTTTCCACTTACTTTGGGCTCATTAGCAGACCTGGCCTAAAAATAAACACATGAAAGGAAATCTGCAATTGATCGCTCCACTATGAAAGCAATATGACATCCAACCTTACAACAAGGTTATAATTTAGAGTTCAAGCTTGAAAGTTCCCAGTAAATAACTTCATGAGTTATTATGCTGCTGTTTGTTCTGTATTGTTACCTGTATCATGCTGTTTCTGACTAAGCAAGAGAAGAGCTCTTGAGAAAGGTTTAGGACCTGTGGCTGCTTTTCAGGGAGGCTTCTGCCATCTTCTAGGAGTCCTAAAAGAAAAGCTTTTGATTAAAGCAAAACAGAAACACTTTCTGTCCCCAAAGCGTCTATGGCAAGAAACAAACTGAGAACAAGCCTCCGTACAAAGGCCAACTTTACTGCTCGCTCTGAATTTATAAGAGAACACACAATTTCATCATCACCCATCCTACCTGCAGCATTGTGTATTGCTCTGTGCATAAATACCAGACCTGGTAACACAATGGAAATAATGGATCCTGGACACCAAAACCAAAATCACTTGTTCTTTTATCCTAGTACTGCAAAAGGTTTATTTGTATTCTGCCTTTGTGAAAAGCAAAGCTAGAACTGAATAAAAATTGAAAGCCAAATTCATGCCACTGAGACAGCTTTGACTGCCAACAACTTGCATTTAGGAAAAACAGTGTGAGAGGTCATCAGGTTTCAGCTCCCTGTAAGCAGGATGAAATTGTATTGAAATTGGAATCCTGAAAGGGTTTGCTAATTTGCAGCTTCGCTGAGAAAAGAGAATGGGGTCTCTGGGTGAAACTAGCTGTGTGCTGCTGTAGCTCAGACATACAATCTTCCAGACATCTCAGCATGAGGCTTGTGCTCAGAAAGCAGCATTTGGTTGTCGTTGGACTGGTTCTCCTAAAATGGTTTCAGGCGTGTATAAACGAGTCAGAAATGAACAGTAATAAGTAACTGCATGCAGGAAAGAGACTAAATACTTGAAGCATTTGGGAGTCTTTTAAAAGGTCTTGACTTCTTTATTTGTTTTCTGTCTCTGGTGAAAAGATTTTAAAATGAGAGAGGGGAAGAAAAGCAGTATGCAATAACTAAAAAGCTGAGGAGAGAAATCAAGACATTGAAGTTATAAAAAACATGGGCCAGTGCTATCGCAGACTTTGCATCATCCTCAGCAAGCGGCCAACTCACGGTCCTTGGAAAGAACAGAGATCAGGCTCTGAAAAACTCATGATCCGAAACACTGGTATGAAAGTTCAAGAAACAGAAGAGATTCATATTTGAAGCCTATTTAAAGATTTCATATATTGTCTATAGCACCTTAAATCAGCACCATGGAAGAACAAATTAAACAGAGGACCATAGTTGTTCCAAAGGAGTTTTCAACTTGATACAACTCATTACAGTTGCTTAAAAAGTTGCTCATCTTTATTGTTCTAAAATGCCGTAACTTAGATAAGTGATAGACCGAGTTGCAAACAATGTTTTTGATAACTGTTCTAAATCAAAATTGCTATTTTAATCAACTATAATGCTTGGATTTTCAGCTGATAAAAATGTGTGCAGAAGACAAATTGCTGGTGTAAGTGCAGTGGTATTTGAAATCAATATAAACTAAGCAAAAATTATGTTCCCCTTTGCTTTCCTTCTTGGGTTTCTATGGAAACCTTCTTGGAGGTGGTCTGAGGAAAAGAAATGTTAAAATAGAACAATAAATTTTTTTATTTATACATGCAGAGTAAATATCCCTCCTGCATTTTTTTATGGAGGTGAAAATGTGATTTCATCATTTAATATTCTCCCCTGAGAGATGAACCGAGTGTGACCCAGTCTCCTCAGGGTCTGCTCTTCTGCATTTGGCCAGCGTGTCTGAGAGGAAAAGCACTAATCTTCTATGCAGAACATCTATTATTTATTTGTTGTATCTTACTAAACTATCTTTGTTTTTTTATCCATCTTTACAACTTGTTCTACAAAAGGAATGTCTAAAAAGTTCTTCATGAAAATACAGCTCTGTTAAGCTCTTTAGGAACATAACTGTTCACTCAGTTTTAGCCAGCAGAAAAAGAGATCAAATTCATATTAACATCACTATAAATAGATATTAATAACAAATGGTTAGGAAATATTGTGTACAAATATTCTTTTAATGAACTATTGCTGCATAGAATGAATTCTCACTTACCCTAAACCAACCACATCTACCAGACATGACTGCAGTGTGCTGAGGTTGCCAGGAACCACATCTGAGAGTATTTTTGAGTTGCCATCTCCTAAAGGATATCAAGGGAGAAATCCTGGAATGATAACAGGAGTCCTGGCAGCATGATAAAGCCAGGGCCCCCAAACACAGATGGTTTCTTATGGGTCACTTTGGATGCTGCCCAGAACTGGTTTTAGGGCACAGCAGGAGTGGTATGTGTGGCTCAGTTGTGCTGACAGAGCAGTTTGTGATGCTACCAGAAAGGTGGATTTCCTGTATATAGGTGGGAAAATCAGGAGTCTCTTGTTGGAAGTAACTGTGTCTTGAAGGATGGAAGAGAAAATAAGAACTTCCTGTTAAGCCTTTCAGCAGTCATTACAGATGGGTCATGTAACTCTGTCATGCACACAGTTGTGTATCAGCCGATGGAAACTGCCTGTGACAGATAGCACAGGTGGAGCTGGGTTTGGGTTGTGTATATTAGCAATACAGCAAAACACATTAGCTCTGCTGGAGCTGTATTTCAGAGCTAGGTGTGCAGAATTGATTTATTTGATTTCCATCCAGCACTGTTTTGCTACATGTATCGGCTTTGTATCTTTGTATTTGTTGGTTGTGTTTTCATCACTCTGGTTACCTTTTAATGCTTGCTGCTAAGTCTGAACACACCCTAGTCCATCCCATAGCTATGCAGCAAATGTCATGAATATTATCACTGTGAGGAAATGTTAGGGGGCTGCTGAACCCTGTACAGGGTTCAATCCCATGGTGCAAACTGTAGCTTTCCAAGAAAAAGGCTTTTAAACATGCCATAGCCACTGCAAACTTAAAGTGTTTTCAGCTCTTTGTTTCTCCTCCTTCCCGGTTTGGAAAATCTCTCTTGGGGTTCGTTAATAGGGCTCTCTGCTTACTATTATGCTGTCTTCCATTTCTCTCAAGCGTTCTTCTCCTGTCTGAGCCCATTAATAAGCCTCAGTAATCGGGGGGAGATCCCTTTGGTGGAAGTGTGTGTGTTTTCTCAGGCTCTTCTCAGAAGTCCAATGTGGGAGGTAAGAGGAGCTCTCTTCTCCCTTTCTCTTCTGCATTCTCTTCTATACGCAGCAGCAATTTAAGGTTGTAATTCTATTATTCGTACAAACCTCAGGAATGGTATTACAAATCTTTGTGCCTCATCTAATGAATCTTCTCTGTTCAGTATTTGCTGGTGCATACTGATTTATTTCTTGAGCTGCATTACAGGTAGCATGTGAAGCTGGATGACATTAAGCAAATAGCTTTCTCATCAAAACAAATACATTTTAGTATAGTGAAAGTTATAATTTAATAAAGTTGCTGATAACAGAAGACGGGGATTGAAGAATTCAAATGATTCATTCTGGTATTTTCAATATTTACGTTTTCATCTTATTTTGAGTCTTTTGTTTTGAAGTTTAGCTTGCTTTTCTTTTCCAGTAAAGCTGATTCATGGGGGTCAGAAGCCCTTTCAGGAACAGGGACTCTGGAATGATGCAGCCCCACCTTAACCCTCTCTGTACCTCGCCCTGCCACAGCAGCAGAGCAACGCGCAGGGCAGAGCAGAGCGCAGCCAGTCCCATGCCTCTGTGCACAAGCAGTTCCTGCTGGTTCTGCCTCTTTCATCTCCCCACTCCCTACTGTCTCTTCTGCCTTCATCTGTTCTGTGAGATAGATGGAACACTTGCTCAGTGCTGGCTGGCGTAGCAGCACCTGCATTCACCACGCTCCTCTGCCCTCTTTCCTTTGTGCTTCCTTTCTCCCTGTTACTATTTCTTTGCATTCCCTAGTTTAAGCTAGAAGCCCTCTGGCTTCATTGCTATCTGCAGTCCTTTCCCCTTTCAAAAAACCTTGCCAGTGTTCCCTGTTCTTTACGTAATACTCTTCAAGAAAGGAGGGGTTAATTTTTTTGTAAAATTAAAGCCTCCAATGTGCTGCCTGTGGCAATGCTCGAGGCTGAAGCCATTTGAAATGTGTGCTACTATAGCAGTGAGCAGCTAAACAGAATCCAGGCCCTTATTTTCTGTTTGGAAAAAAAGTAATTCCATAGAGCTGCCTCCTTAGAGCAGCATTTCTTGTTCATCACTTGGGTTGAAGTTACAGAAATACCACAGAGGGTGACTGCTGCATTCCACCACCAGCTGAAGTCTGCTCTGAGTTGTGATGGGGATCGGTAGAGGTGTGCACAGTCCCTCCACCAGCCCTTCCTCTCTGCTGCCTCCTAAATTAGAATGATTAATTCCATTCCCATTATATCTCATTTTCTCTCTCCCAAGTATTTCTGCTGTGATAGTTACATTAAAATTGGTTAGAAAATGGTCTTGGACTTCATCTTTACCATCGCTATGACTCCTCCATTTACACTTTTGATGGAGATTTTTTCTCTATCTTGAAGGCTGTCCTTTTCAGTTATCCTGATGGCTTTTTTTTTTTTTTTTAATCATTATATAGCCTGGTTTTAAGACTGCCTAAGGGATTTGTTCAGATACCAGCTGATCATTTTGAAACTCAAAATGACTGAAAAATGCAGTAAGTGCAAAAAAAAAAAAAAGAAAAAGAAAAAAGAAAAAAAAAAACAACCAAATTTACAAAGCTTTGCCAACTTAAAATGCACCAACAGTGATAAATGGAAACTATATGGAAATCCACCAAGTGCATTTTTATTAGTGGTTTCTGAAAACCTTTTCAAAATGATTAAAAAAACAACATACAGCTTATTCAGATGCTACTTCAAAGCTAATGGCTTTCCTTAGCCAAGGCATTTTTTTTCTTGGATGCCTTTCTGTGGTGGCCAGGTGCAGGGATGACTTGCCTCTGTGGTGCAGAACATGGAGGTGTTCCCCCCGTGCTCAAAAACTGAGCCCTGGAAGCCATCCTGGGATCTCCATTTAGAGCTTGTCTGCTTTACAGGGCTGTGAGGAGCAGGACACCTAGCCAGCGTCATAGAAGAGCATAGGGTCTAAATTTAATGTAGTGTATATGTCTTGATTGGAATATTTGAATTTTTAAGATTAGGGTAGATGTCCAAAGAGGACAGGAGCAGAAGCAGGTAAGAAGACACCGCGTTTTAACAGTGCCAGGGGTGCCCTGGGAAGAGAAGACACTAATGAACGTTATGTCCTCCCCCATGGCACCTCCTGGCAGTCAGTCCCCAGGGCAGACGTGCTCCTGGGCTACAACTTACCAGAGCTACACAGGGGCAGGTTCTTAAGTCTATGCCCTGGAGCATCCCCAAAAGGTGCATTCCTCTGCTAGACCTGTGGCACTGCAGATGTGACAGTGGCACAAATAATCATTAAAAAACTTGTGAGAACATTAAGCACAGCATAACACTTCTGTCCTCACAGCACTGAGCAATCAATGAATTGCTGGCTGTTCAAACAAGCCTGAGAAGTAAGCCCTTGCTGTGCTCTGCCCTAGGGAAATACTGCAAATGCCATGTGATGCCCTTTCAGGCAAAACAGTTTGGGGCTTTAGAATGATTTCTGAAGCACGATAAAAGTCAAGTCTGGCAGCGTCTATACAAAAAGATGACTTCCTCCAAGGACAGGGCAATCCATATATGCCTCCCAGCACTGCAAACACTGATTTTTGTCTGTTTGATGTTGTATGTGTGTCCTCTTGTATCTTCTCAGCCTGTGCTCTCTGAGAACCTTTGTACGTTGTTGTACAATCTGTAGCCTCACTGATAATATTTTAGGTTCTACATAAAGAAATAACTTAAGAAAACTGCCCCATACTAGTAAAAGTTATCCTAAATGAAATGAACATTGCAAAATTGTTATCATATGAGCATGAATTATTAATCCACTTTTTTCAACAATGCTTATGTGTCTTTTCGTCAATTTTCACAAATACTTTAAGAAATTATTTTACCTACAGAAATAGGCTTTGAAGGAGAGACTATAAAATAAGATTGAAAGAGTCTGCAGAATGTAAGTTTTAAATTGATAAAGTACAGCACCAAAACTCTAGCTTAATTAGGATGTCATTAGAGTTGGAATACAAGGATCTATGTTGTATAACTGGAATTTTCAATAAATTCACATCAGAATTTGAATACTGAAAATCTCCCAAGAATAATACAGATGCAAATCAAGAATTATTTGTGAAAGTTGTTGGGGGAATGTTCAAGAAACTAACAATCTCTTCAAAAATAATTTGCAGTTATGAAGAAGCATAATAAATCACTCAAACCACCAGAGGAAATTATTTGTATGGCTCTTTCAGTTGCAGACTCTATCCATGAATCTGTTTCTGGAAAAGTCATTATAATTCATGGAAAATGTATGTGCACATTTGCAAAAGTGAGTTGAGAATAATCACTTGTATGCTTACCCACAGGGAGCTGAGCTTGTTTCCTGAAACAAATTAGAATAGTCCAATGGCTGCAGACACTTTTGGAAGTTTAGGGGACTGTAAGGGGCTGGTACAACAATTAGATGCTGTACACAGACATGAAAGCAGTGGCAATTTCCCTCACCCCATATTTTTGGGGGGGATAGGGCCTTTGATCAGCTGCAAGAAAATTTGCTGCCTGTTGAGTTGCTGTGGATTCCCTCCCTGAGAAGTGACCCTGCTGCACATGGCTCACTGGACTGCTGGGCACCTTTCTGTCCCCAGAGCAGTGCAAAGTACCCAAACCAGGGAGACGAGCACTCTGCACTGTGTGCTTCCTCTGCAAATACCATACGTTGGAAGGAGTTGTAAGCATTTATAACTGGATGCCTATTTTCATTCTTTTTCTGCCAGTTTCAGCTCTACAGCTCTTTGACACTGGCAACTAATTTTTGATTGAGTGATATTAAGACACTGCAATATGTCTACAACTTGCATTTTGCCCCATGCATCAAGCAAGCCACACAATGCTTTGGACAGTGAAAGAAGACTTTTGCTGTGAATTCTCTGTTGTTTCCTTATACAAGCTTCTGTTCCCAGCCGGAGGAACTGTCCAAAATCATACTGAGCAGAGCTGGAGAGTCTTTCAGTTTATTACAAAATCAGTAGAAATATATTTTTGCTTATTTTAAAAATAGTGGGAATAGTGCAGCATGCCACGACTGTTTCGTCTCCCAGCATAAAAAGGCAGTAATGGAACATTCCAACGTGCCAGCTATCTCATTTGCTGCACAGTCAAAAGCTGCTTTTGAAAGTAATTAGAATGAAAATACAGCCAAGAATTTCCAGTGCTAAGTAATGCAGCATTTTAAATTCAAGTACCTTGTTTTATAGGGAATGACATCAGTCTATAAGGACTGGACAAATTTCCAATCTTGGGAGTTTATAAATGTTTTCCTGTTTAGACAGAAAAATTTAGAATCCGTGATAGGTACTATTGAAGAGACTATTCATTTTTAACTGCCTATTTTTTATATTTTGTAGTATGTCTGAATGATTCATTCTCCTGCTTAACTTTCCTTTCCTGTAAGAAGAAACAGTCGGACTGCACTAGTCATTCATCCAGCAGCAAACTTTTCCCCAGCTGTTCTCCCACTGATTTCCCTTTCCTTTCAAATATTAGGTCCTAGGAAGTAATTCTCACTTTCTCAGCCATGGAAAACAAAGTGTTCAGCTAGCCTGATGGTGAACACTGATGTTTATCAGGGAAGGCAGGAATGTCTCTAGATGAAGGTTTTATTGGATATACTTAGAGATCAGCTTCCTTTAAACTGAGAAGGACCCAGTTCATGTGAGCTCGGGTATGGCAATATGCAGTACTGCCAATATCAGATGTTTGAAAATGTCTGCTGTCCTTTAGGGACCCCCAAAAGGGTGTGAGAATCATCAGACTTATGTCTGCAGCAGCCTTAGAGGGCTGGCCATCATTTTTGTGAGCTTTAGGATGATGTTCAGTCATATCATAAAAACTGGCAGGAGAGGGCATGGTGCTGGGGGAGGAGAGAGGCATTTTTCCAAGTTCATGAGATTTTGAGGCTTTCTTTGTGGATCAACTTCAGCCAAAATTGGACAAAAGAAGAAGCTAGGAAGAAACTGGTGTGCAGTAAAAGGCACAGTCATCAAGATTTTACCTTTTCATATGCCTGCTTTGAACAAGCAGGACAGAGTGGTGTGCCCTCTGCTTCCCCTTGAGGCAGCGTGGGCCCAGTCTTAGAGCAGAAGTGCATGGTGGGCTCCTGATTTCAGCAGAATATTTGGCATGTGTCTGAAGTAGGTGGTGAAGTAAGATACTGACCACCTTGATTTTAACACATACGCTTGAGACTCCAACATGCCACAAGTACTTTGGCCAGAGCTGGCCCGTGCCAGTGGGCTGCGATCGTACCAGGATAGCACATTTTTCTCTCGATGCAAGCTCTGACATTGCTCCAGTCTCTGTAATGCACATTTCTTCCACCTCTACCCAGGAAGCTGTCTGGGCAGTTTTGTGGAAAAGAAGGGGTTTCTGTGTTTATGCAAACCGATGGATACAAAGAGAGGAAATAAACAGTGAGAAGGAAAAAGCCCGAAGGACTGACACAGATGTGGTGGTTTGGAGCTCAGAAGGGCGTCTCTGCTCTCTTCATTATGTCAGGCTGGGGATGCTGTGTGTGGGTGCCATCCAGCTTTTAGCATTATTACCCACTGGGAAACAGACTATGACTAGAAGCAAAAAACAAAGCGATTGAAGAAATGGTCTCTAAAAAACACCTTTTCTTCTGTTGCTTTCTTTTCCTCGTTTCACTTTGTAGCCTTTTCAGACAAGTGCATGGCATTTTCTGTACTCTCTAGGGAACAGGGACAGCAGATCCAGTGAACTGAGAATGGAACAGGATGATTTTCAGGTTTTGCAAATAAAAAACACCACATATTCCTTGGTCATTGGGTTGTTCATTTATACTTGGTCAACTGAGGACAATACTGTCTCCAGATACTACTATGCAAACGTTCTACAAATCATTATTCATTTAGGTATCTATCTATCTCTCTCCCCTTGTGTCAGGCTACATCTTGTGAGTGCCATTGATTGTTCTGTCTGTAAACAATTAGCTAAGAATGACCCAGTATGCTAATAGGTAAGTTATCAGTCTGCACATATAAATGGTAGCTCCTGAATTCTATATAACTCGTTCTGCACTGCCATCCTCCTTTCTGTTGCTACTTAAGTGTATTTTTAAGTGCTGATTCAGAGTCCATTCCAGGAGCACGTAGCACTGGGGGCTCAGTGGTTTTGGCTAGAGGTTGGCGATACTGCTGGGGAGGGCAGGACTTCTCACTTCTGTGCTGCAGTCTGAGATGGTAACTGCAGTCCTGCGTCATCTCACCCTCACACACTGTGTCTGACTTCAGTTTAGTTTAGCAACAGGATTGCTGTTCAGTGACTTGCTTCTCTTTTATGCAGTTTTGCTGTCTTCCCAGGCCCACCATCTTTCCTTCTCTTGCATTCCTTCTCTTGAGCTCACAGACAAAGGGATTTTCAGAGTCAGGGGACCATCAATTCAAACTTCCAGATTAAATCACAAACTTTAATAATGGCCTGGAGACACTAATAAGCACTAATTCATTAAATGCTGGAAGATAGCAGGAGCAGAAAAATGCTTGATTCAGAGATAAAGTGGCTTAATGCTAATTAGATCTGTTGAGCAATCCAAAGCCATGTCACCAATTGGAAAGAACCTTTCCCAATTAGCAAAGAGTTCATTAAAAAGAGACTAAAAACTAGTAGGTAATACGAAACAGCTCGGCATGTGTATATAGCACTGAAAAGAGAACTGTCCTCATATCCTAAGGAGTTTTTGATTTTAAAATTTCCTGTATCTAATTCTGAACAGCTTTCAGTTTGCATTCAGCATTCAGTAAAGCCCCAGATGAGTAAAGCACTTTGCCAGGTTCTTAGTTCACCCCTTGTCAGTAAAGTGTTCAGAATATGTGCTCAGGTTCCATTGATTTGAATAGTTATTTATTGCTGGTTCTATTATTAGTTGCAAGAATTAATTGGATCTGATAATTTCAGTAAGAATTATGAGCCTGTCTATTAATCTGTACCCAGTTTATATTCCTACTTAGGGATACATCTCTTCCTTGCAGAAGGCCTTCTTTCTTTGTATGGTACTGAAGAATACCTGCAAAGGTTGTTTAAGGCTTCCATGCAGCGATGACTTAACAAAATGTGAATGGGCATGCCAGCTGCTGTTTCTGGTAGAATGATCCTCTTTTGCTAAACACTGTCCTTATCCTGCCTAGAAAAAATGCATGCAGGGAGTTTGAACATTTATTACAGAAGAAAGATTCATCAATGTATGTAAGAAGTATCTTTTAAATCCTCTTGGGAGAAGCTCTCCCTTTGGAAACTTCATTCTGGCCAGCTGCTGAGAAAACTTACACAGAGATGTCTCAAAGATTTGCTGTCAAAATGTTGAGCTCATGAATCTTTATGCCTGAATACTGGCTGTAGAATCACATTGCTTCTCTACTATCTTGCAGAGTTTATCAGTCTTACCTAACGTAACAATATTAACTGATACATCTGTGGTCTAGATAAATTCATATCAGGAATACACTGCTTCCTTTTAACTCTTATATTGCTGTATTCTGTAATGGGATGTCTTAAAAAAGACCTAGATAATCTTGTGACTGTTTCTGATGTGTAGAGTCAGCGTGCAGACAGTCTCTGTGCTATTTGTGTGTCTGCACATGTTTTAGATTTTGGAGCCTTTCAAATTACAGTTTTTGGTCTTGGTAAAATTCTGTTTACAAACTTCACATAATGTACGTGAAAGTGTAGCTGTCAGCTGGGCTTATAAGAATGTTTCTTCCCATTATGTCAATGGGCAATATCAAATACAGGAAGGCTGTGATGCATCTTGCCCATTATCTAAGGAGATGATGGAGCTCTAGGACTCCTACTTCCCTCTTTCATAGTGGAGCTGCTAGTCTGAAGGTCTTTGGAGTGAACAGCTGCTCCTGCTGCTGGTGATATAAAGGAGTTACAATCTCAGGTGTGGACATAATCATCCTCAAAATACATTTTTTTTTAACTGTACTTACACAAAAGTCAGATGCCAAAATAATAAATTTTGGTCAAGCAACATTTTGCTTTCAAACAGGACTGTTTCCAAATTAATTCAATTTTAGACAAATCAGTTCATGCTTAGTGTAAGGAGGGCTCTTGAGTTCTGATTCTCAAAAATCATCTGGAAAGGATAAAGGTTGAGCAATTATTTTTACGATTGACTGCCCATTCAATTTCTGTTTCTCTAATGGGATTGTTCAGTGAGTATTCTGCAAAAAGTGCAGAAATTGCTTAAGCTAATTCCACTCTGCCAAAAAGACGAAACCCCTTAACAAGGTATTTAGCTGCTGGCTTTTCACTGGTTTTGCCTAAGCTCTTGTACAGCATTTAATCTGCATAACTTACTTCAGAGAGTGGTGACAAAGGAAGATCAGCTCCGACTTTCCATTGAGCCATGCTTCAGCAAAACACCCACACATGTTCGTCAGTCCTACTGCCTTTTTGAATAAGCATGCAGCTACCGATAAGCTGTTGCTTACATCTCTCCTTGCCCATCTTACAGGTTTTCAGCTGTGGGCCTATGACACCAAGGAGGACATTTAATAACTTGTTGCATATTTTTATTGTTTCATTGAGATGTAGTAAGTGACAGTGAGTTCTAACACGCATGGATGCGGATAAATATTCTTCACACGGAAAAGCTCAAGGTTTGTAGCCAAAAGCAAAAACCTGCTGAGGATCTCTGGCAATGTATAAAATCACATTAAGCTATAACAACCAGGTTAGAAAAAACAAGCAGGAAAATTCAGAATATCTCAGGCTGTCTTTCTACATGCCTTTCTCTAGTGGATATGATTTACCCATGGTAATTTGTACCCACGTCAGCATCGGTCTCTCTGGTTTTGGCTACATGGAGTAACACAGCGGGGAAATGAAAAATCACTTCCCCCCCACACATTCCATGTGGATTTTTGTACAGCTGCAAAAATACCCATGCTGACACAGACAGGTGCAGGTAGGGGAAAAAGAGAGGGTAAATCCTGCTCATGCAGCCCTAAGCAACTCTGATCGTTAAGGTGAAATGATGGCTTCAGACTTCAGAAGTGCTCCAGACGCATCACTAAAGCCCCTAGCAGAGGTTAATGTGCCCTCCCAGCCTGGATATGTAGGCACAAATCATGGTCCAGGGGCAGGAAAACTCATCGTCATGCACACAGCAGAAAACACAGTCGAATTCATTTCAAATGCGTTCAAGTTTGTTTAATGTGCTGTCTCAGTGTGTAAGAAGTTGCTCTGATGTAAAATTTTAGTGCAGTTTGAGTTAAAAAGGAGCATCAAATATTTATAACTTTTTAATTACATTCTAAGTGGCTGAATATTAGCTACATAGTGTCTGATCTACAGTGCCTCTGCTTGTGTGAAGCTGCTTTGGGAATGAACTTCATCATACTGGGGAATTTCTTTGACTGCATATTTTTAAGTAAACAAACAAGCAAAGAATTAATGACCTGGCAAAATCTGAGGTATTAAATGAGGTTATTAGGCATACGGAGCTCTGTCACTTCATCTTTCAAAAGATGAGGAAAGATGGAAATGGCTGGGACACATGTTAGGAGTACCAGGGAGAAGAGCTTTCTGTGGCAGGCTTGCTATAGGGCACCTAGGACAATAAACAAAGGATGTCTGAATAAAAACATGAGAGGGAAAAACAGTAGAAATTAATGAGTGCTTGAAGTGGTGGGGAAATTGAATGTAGGATCAGTGGAGACTTTACTGCTTTTTAACATCTGTCACCCTAACAAAAAGAGGAACAGAGCACCTCCTGTAAGAGCTAAATCTTGAAATCTGAGTCCTGGCTCAGGCTTTGCCGTGTCGCATCTACCCCACAGGCCTACATTCTGCAGTGACTGGTGCAGATAGATTCCCTGTCTGTCAGGGAAAATGTGAGTGATACAGGATGCTCCTCAGCCATGGAGAAGGGGGAAACGCAGCCTCCAAACTATGTGGAGTGTCAGTCTACAAACTGATGAGAACCCTTGGGAAACGCAGTTACCTCCATGAAATCACAGATGTTGCATCCTGCGTGGACTCTGATGTCCCCTGGTTTATTCTGCCAACAGGTTCCTGTAGTGACAGGGTTCCATAGCCACCACTGCACAACATTAATAGGGCTTAGCCTTAGGACACATGAATTTTCTTCTGATATCCCTGAAGGTTGCCACTGGATGCACTGATTTATTTTCCTTTCTTTTCAACAGACAGGACTTGAATTCAGGTCCCCTCCGTCTGAAATACCTTTTAGGATCAGAAAAGTCTGCAGGGCCTGAGCTTTAAGAAATTGTAAATCCTTTGCCTACAAGAAAATACAAGAAAGCGACTGCTAGATCTGCTATTTCCTTAATTACCAGCTATATGCAGTTTGATTAAATCCTCTAAAAGCAGAAAACGTTTTATTTAAATGATTGTTTTATTTAATTTAGACCAAATATGAGCAGAGCTTATTTAAAAGCTGACCGATCTTTTTAATTATTCATTGTTCTCCAGTTGCTTTGTAATGTGGGAGCAAAAACACTGAAAGTGTTTTCTTAAAGTGACTAAAACCATATTTGTCTTTAGCTTGGTTCTCCATTTGCTTTTCAAGGAGGTAGTGAGCCAATTTAAACTATGTCAGCATTTGGCTATGAGTGAATTGTAGAAAATTATTTTAATTGATTTTTATGTCTTGAATAATATGTTAACAGGCAATCACTGAATTTTGCTTATGCATGTAAACAAACAGAACTCGTGGGAATGCGTAATGTTAAATCAGATGTTTTACATTTAGCCTCAAAGCCAACTAATAACTTCTAAATCCACTTCTATATGCACATGCAAATTTCCAGCAAAAGAACTGCCAGGGACCACAGGGTTGGCCTACTGGAATATTTTAGGACACTTTTTCTCTCAATTTGGGTTCTAGACCCAATTATCATTTGAAAGCAGAAATGTGTCCACAGAAGTCACTGGAATTACACAGTTAGATAATTGATATCGCCTCTGAGATCTTATGCAAAAGAAGGACAGAAGGAGAGCCTGAACACCAGACATCCTTTACATGCCCTTGCTCTGAAAAGGATGGGGAATCTGCTTGGTCTCTGGCATGTGTTGACCTGATCTGGAGATGCAGCAACTTACTTCTTGACCCCAGGATCCTTGCAGGTTGCAGGAGGTGGAGGAAGCGTGCAGCACGGCGGAGTCTGGCCATGGCTTACATCGCTGTGAACAGCCTCTTCCAGTTCTCCGCACAGTGCAGGCAAAAAAGAAGTCTCTGTGCTGATACTTCAGCAAATTACTCTCTCCTTCTGTATGGTCCTTTTGTGTTACCAGAGCAATATTAACAGGCAGTACTGTAAGAAGAGTTCAGTGCTTTGAATTACAGGCTTTGCTAGCATCATGTGCAATGTAAATACTACAGGCAAATTCATGGAAAGATTAATTCTCTGCAGGAAAGGCACATTTAAAAGCTATTAATTGAAAGAATAACCACAGGAAAAGGAAGAGAAAAGATGGAAATGACAAATACAAAAGATAGACCATTTCTGTCACTGCAGTTCAGCAGCAAGCAGGAGCTGAATGAAGGCAGATGCTCTGTGATTTATTATTTTCCAGTCTGGGTAGCTCATATATAGTCTTCATAATATACAGCAACTCTGAAAAACATGTTTGTGCCTTCCCTTTTCTTTCTGTTTTACCATCAATATAAATAACTTCTCTGTGGATTTAATGATTGAGATATTAAAAAAAAAAGAACACAAAACCGTTGCAAGTCAGAGATAGGTATTATGAAACACTCCTAGACTCTTGAGAGTCCCTGTTAAATACGGAATGCCTGTCATATCATAAGAAAGTGATAAATTTATTATCAAAGCATGATGTCGCTGCTCAGAAGCATTGGCTTCATTTCCAGTTTTGCCATTCTTGTAATCCTGACCAAACTGCTCTTAATATTTGTTGGGGTTTTTAATTACATCTTTGGTTTTATCTACGTAACCTGTAATTTCTGCGGTAACAACTTTTCCTCTGGCTTTCTGTGTATTTGCTTTGAGCTCAATTTGAGGTGTGGGCACTGCTGTAGTTCAGAAATAGTGATAGATAACAGTAGCAATAAGTTGGGACTTACAAAGACAGTTCCACTGACACTTGCCATTTACCGCAATGTCAATACACGGAAGGGTTTAAAGAAAGTAGTCTGAATCATGCTGCTGTCATTCATGAAATCTCTGAGCCTTCTCAAATTGAGATGGCATGCACAGCTAGTGTTTGGATTGAGAACTCCAAGAAAAATAAGTTGTACAAGAGCCTGCACTAAGATATATATTCACGTCCATTATATTCAGCTCTGGGTAGCAATGATGCTGCCAATGGCAAAGACAGAGTTAGAGTGTTTTACAGTTTGACATGACTAAAATATTTTATCAGTGGCATTTGCAAGGATTTCTTTAAACACCACAGTCATACAGCTGACTGCAATGTGACAAAGGCAAGACAGCAGGAGGCAAAAATCCTCACTTCCTAACTACATTACAGCTTTTACAGACCAGTAATTCAGTGGCCATCGTGAACTGCAGCTTTGAAGTTTACTAATAAAGATACATCCTGAGTCAATGCAGGAAGAATTTCTTTTTCAGACAAGATCTGAACAGTTTATCACCAACAAAGAAATCACAGAACTTTCTGTAAGGATACAGCTATGGGTTCTGACCTCTGTAAACCTAATATGCCTGGTATACACCATAGCACAATTATCTTGGAACTCCATAAGGATTCCATAAAATTTCAAAGCCAATAGGATGGTTTCATAAATTCTCTTGGCAGTTGCACTTGGATCAACTGTTCTTTATCTGGTACGCAGTGTTGCTGAGTGCTGCTAGATGCTCTCACCCACAGGTCTATGTATTTCACTGGTGAGTTCTTACAACGCAAAAACTGAAATCCATTCCTTACATGCTATATTATACAGTCATTTGTTCTTGATAAAATCTGGCAAAATCAACCCAATCAATTGGAATTTTCAAATTAAAAAAGTGATGGCTTTATGCCCTTTTCCACTGAGTTTGAAATGTTTTCTACAGATTGCATTTATATTTCTGTCGCAACCCACTGCTAAATAGAACCACAGCAGTTAGAGATGGTAAGAACTGACTGAGGCATCCAGTTCAAGCCCTCTGTTAGGTTGTATTTGAAAAGTGAAAGGAACAGGCATTTTATGTAAGGATCCTCTTGGTTCAAATGGTGACAATTTTTCAGGATTGGTGGTGTAGAATTTTGAATTTTTTTAACAGTTTCATCACATAGGAAGCAAAATCACTTTGCTAATGGTGGCAAATGAGGCTGGCCGTGTAGTCCAGCATGATTTATGGTGGAATGCAGCACACAATAAAGTTCTTCAGTCTTTAATTCCACCAAGACTTATGATCTCTACAACCAGAATTTTCAAAAATTAATGAATGTAGTGGTTGAATAAGCGTGAAAAGGAAACAGAAGTCATTTCATAATGACTTAGTGGACATGTTTATTTTAATCCTCGCAAAGGAGCCTGCTTTTCAAAATTAAGACCTCTTATGGAGAAACTGTCTCTGAAATGGGATTGGTTAAAAGATAAGAAATTATTTATTAGATTCCTAATGAACTCATGGAGCTTAAGAGATACAGGCTTAATCTTCTCCTACTTTGCAGAAGGAATAAAATTTGAACTTCATCTAAATGTGCTATTTCTTCCCTTCACCCCAGCCAAATGTAACGACACTGCAGTGTTTAGGTGTTGCCAGAGAACCTGACTCAGTTTTCTTCATTGGGATTGTAAGTAATGGCCACACAGTGCCACTTTTTACACTTTTGGGACTTCTTTATTGCCAATGCAAAACAATTGGCTTAAATTTGGGAAACAAATCTGATGAAAAAGCAAGATTGGATCAGCAGTCAGCTCCCTGTCTTTCAGCTGCAAGTAAAAGCTTGGTTTTGTCAGCAGCAGAAACAAGCTGTGATGTGGAAAACCTGCAGCAGCAAATCTTTGGTGTGCAATATCTAATACCTAATTTTAGAGTAGAAGGGCATGAATTTATTTTGGTAGCATTTGAGTATGAAGGTACCCAGTGATATATCAAGCAACATGTGATGAACGTGTGAACAGGCTGTTGGCCCAGGGGGCTGTAAATAACTGTGTCTTTGGAAATCTGCACAAGGCAATATAAAATAGAGTTATGCAAAGACACGATTTTCTGAAAATGTTCTCAGCTGCATCCCTTTGAGAGGAGTTGCTCACCTAAACTGTTGTCCCCAGATATCCCCATTCTCTACTTCATGTAAATGGGGATATGCTCAGCCCTCGGCCAGGCAGGTTAATGAGTTTTCACAAGGATCCAAGATTGAGAGAGACAGCACGCCATCGGGATAATTATGGATCATGTTTGCCTTCTCCATCTGGGATTTAAAAAGTGAGAGAGACGTGTGGTCCATTTCTGTGGCCTGACTGAGTCATTACAACAGTCCTCCCTCTTCTGTGCTAAAGTGCAGAACTGGGGAAGCCTGTGCACTGTGAAGCAGAAAATAAACGCATGCTGTTTCAGTATGGAAAGGGAAATGTTTCATTTCAAGTCAAATTCATGTTCTGGCACAGATGGATCCCAAGCGTGCCAATCACTGCAGGAGCAAACAGGAGGTTACCGCATCGTTATGGCTGTAGGATTTCACTCCTAAGGAAGGACAGTCAGAGCAAGCCCCATAACTTCGCTTTGGATGTACCTTTGGCAGCTCAGGTACATTGCCCTGGATGGCTTCCCTCTTCCTCAAGGGAAGAACCAACCATGCTTCTGAACTGTATCAGTGGGGCAGTGAGTTTTTGTGCTAATCCTGGCCATTATTCTCTTATCGCTACCCCTGCAGGTTCCTACACACAAAGCAGAGCTGTATTTTTCCTACACCAGTGCACAGCTCCATGCCAGTTTTCTCAGTCTTGCTTTCAAGCTCGTTTAGGTCTTTGTGGAAATTCTAATGGAAGCACTAAGTCATTCTGCTGGGGTAAGTGAGGCTGCTTTGGCTATTAGCTGCAATTAGCGCTCACCCTTGCTGTTTTAAATGAGCACGCTGCTCTGGGCTCCCCCTTTTAAAAACAACATTTTGCTCACTTTAGGTCTTGCTTTTCTTTCTAGTAAATAGGTACCTTGAGAGTTGTGCAGCAGTAATTGCTATCATAACTCATCATTCCTCAAGACTGGGAGTTTATGATAAATTTGTGCAATATTTATATAAACAATGGCTAGCAGTTATGTAAATGATTTCCTTTTGTACCGAAGATTATTAGCACGAGCATCAAATGTGTTAGTTTTTTGTTGTGATGCTTTAGACTTGTATTATCATTTATGAAGTATGACTATAAATGGTTTCCAACCACATTACCTTTGCTTTGCACAGCACTAAGGAGTATCTTATAAAATGCTGGGAAATAAAGCCCACTCAGTTAGATAACGACCATTAAGAAAGGGTCCATTCTGCCATTCTAGTGGCTGAACCAACCAAAAACTGACGTGCCTGGGAATTTCTTCTTAGTAAGTGGGAGTATGAGATGGAAGAGTGCCAAAGTAGCAGCACATTTTTGGCCTTCTTCTACATTCTGTCCTTGAAAAATGATCAGGGAAATGCCTGTCTGCCATAGCGTATCCTTTCCTACAAGAATATCCCTTTGGGGCTGTGCCAGCTCATGATGTAGCAGAGCAACCTCTATTTGATGGCCCAGTGCCATGAAACCAGGCCAATCTCTAGCCAGAGACAGAAGGCAGAGTGCACGGTGATGGTTTACGGCCACTTCACTTTGCCCTAAGCTGTACCTGCTGGAGTGCAGTATGGAGTGCAGTGTTGCTATAGGAACCTGTGAAAAGACCCAAGGTTCCCTTTTGTTCAAGTGTCATTTTCAAGCCTATAACAAATACACTAATGAGGTGGAAGAATGATAACTGGGATGAAAGCCTGTTGCAGTCCATCCCTGTTGGGAGGATCCACTGAAACAGATTCTGAACAGGATTGACCAAAAGGAAGAAAAAGAATTTTGAGGGAGAAGAGAGAACAACATATTGTGCATTGCTCTTTACCCAAGTTTTCTCTACTTCAGTGTTTGAAGGCAAGATAAGTTTAGTTAAACTAAATAGAAAATCGTAAAGTGAAGAAAATATAATTTGGACTGGGAAAAAAAAGGCTGTACAGGACATGCTGTGAGCAGGAGGAAGCCTGAGTGCCTTGTGACAGGTCAGGTAATGTGGGCATCAGAGCAGAGCCTGGACTGGGATTTTTGAACTAACCCATATCTTGCATTAAAGCAGATATGCAATGCTCAGTTGATCCGTTTTGTTCCTTTACTGTTGTAAAGTCCACTGGAGGGTGAAGCACAGAGTGGGAGCAGTAACCTTATAAGCGGCTTCAGAGACACAAACAGGAGCACATCTGGCTGCCATCAGTCCGTGTCCTTCACACCACCCATTGCCACCTCCACTAGATCTGGCCACTGTACTAACGCTGCACCTGGCAATTAGCCATGCACTGCTTTGGTCAGCATCGAACAGGCTGCTTTGGATTAAAAGTTCACCCAACTGTTTGCAGACAAAGGCTGTCTGTTGATCCTCTGGTGTTTGCACTGTAAATAATCCTGGCACGCAGCTGTCCCCTAGGTGCTCTCAGAGCATGAAGGCAGAGAGAAAGTTGGGCTGTCTGCCTGCCTGGGCAGGCTTCTAGGGCATCAACAAGAAGGAACCAAGAAAGAGGAGATATTTAACAGCTAAAGGCAACTTCTCCCCTCCTGTGCTCACACTGCACTCAGAGTGGCAGTTCTTCCATAGGGTCATGAGAGGAGCAGGAAGTTGAGGCTGAGTCCCCAAATACTTTGGTAGGCTGCACAGTAACAATGGCTTAGCTTGAAACAATATATAGAAAAAAGTATGTGGTTGCCAAGTTATATAGGATAGAAATCCCATTAATATATATATATGGCTTGCAAGTCTCTCACTTCTTTTCCTTTTTAAGCTGAAAGCACACTGAGTTCAACAGGCAAAGCTCACAATTTTTGCACGTGGCTACAATCCCACAGGCTCTTTTCACATAGTGGCTCTCTGCCAAGGTTATGGTCTACTCACCCCATGGCAAGCACTAAAGCAGGAGTAGCAGAACCCCTCCGATGAGTTCGTTAGCACTCGAAACTCTGATTAAAAACATGTCCTCAATCCTCAAGTATATATCCAGCTAAGTCAGATCTGTGTCCTGAGCCAGAATTTTGTCCTGAAACTGCTATTGTGACTAAGCTGAGGGTGGTATTAGGAGGTATTAAATATTTATTTGGGGATTCTGATGATGCTAAACATTTTTTCCTGTGGAAGCTCCTATCCCAGTGACCGTGAATGAAGAACAGGACTTGGATGAAGCAGATGGTTCAGCAGATGGTAGCTTGCTCCTTTTCTAACCAAGCTTTTGTGTAAATGGAGTGTGGCATGGATCGCTGCGTGCTTTTTGACTTTGAGAGTGTGTATGTGTGCTTTTAGATTTTAATAAGTGTTTAATTATGAAACCATGTGTCATGGCGATGATATGGATTATACTGAATCTTTAAAGATTTGGGAAGCTCTTGAAAATTCCATTTGTTTGCTGATTTCTGGAACAAATGCTGTCTTTGTAAAAGGATTTCTTTGGTGTTGATTTTTAATTAAATGGGAGCAGCAGCAATCAGTGAGCGTGGGACTGGACAAAGCAAGATTTTATTGCAGTCCTTAATTTTTTGGCTCTTTTCTGGTTTTTATGTCTCTTCTATTAGACTTAACTTTCTTTACTGCCCAGAAGCATTAAGATTTCAGTGAAACTAAATGACAAAAGAGCCAAGAGGTAACTGAAGAAGGGTGAGATGTGAGGTTCACTTTGCAAACAGCTCTGCTGAGCTGCTGCTCAGCTCCCAACACCTACTTACCGCTCCTGTGCTGAAGGTAACAGCCGCCTCAAACCTGCCAGCAGCACTGCTTGTGCATGTGCTCCCTAACCCAGTTATTTGAAATTAGATGGATTGGTGGGAGAAAACACACTGTGCAAATATTTCAGCCGATGTGCCTCATTTAGACTGATGCAGGTTGAGGAGCAGCTTTGGCAGCGTATCTGAGGCAGCATAATTTCTACCACAGGAAATTATGATTTTCAGCATGGATTAGATTGAGGGTGGCAGAATATTGCACCAGAACATATGGAACCAGAACAGTGTCCTTTTGCAGCCTAAGAGTGGTTCACCTGGTGCAGTATCTTCTGCCTTCCTAAGGTTCATACTCCTGTAACTCACCTGTGGATTTGCTTCTAATTTCATGTTATTTCATAAGGTCACAGAGGTCTTCTAGGATTCAGCTCTGTAAGATGGAATGTAGCTGAAGGTGGTCTTCTCCATTCCCACTTTATACAAATTCTCCTACCACCACAGTATCCAAGCACCCTGCAACCTTTCACTGGGAGTTGGGACTTGGTAATTTTTTAAATCTGTTCCCTCACTGTTTTCCCAGGTAGGAGATGGTGTAGGAAGAGCAGTGGATTTGCTGGCAGAGTTCGCAGCTTTAACAGATTGTTGTAAATTACACAATATATTTTGGTTTCTAAGCCAAAAGACAACTTATTTGCAGAATTGTCCAGCTTAACTTTGTCTCCTGCTTGAAGTGTTTCTGAGCTGAATGTGATGCAGATCTATTCTAGGATTCCTAAGGGATTTCTTCACAGACTCTGGAACCAATCCATGGGCTTCCACACTTTAATCAATGCAGAGTCTGATATTGATTTCTCTCACAAGTCAAAGTGATTTGTTTCCCTTCCCTGGAGACTTTGGGTTTTTTCCTTTGGCTGCAGTCCTTGAATTAATATGGAAATTGAGAATAGCACTTAGGACCAGTCTCACATTCCAGCAAAACGTGCACTTGCATGGAGGCAAACATCATAGGCAGGGTCAGGCACTCCGGATTGCTCTGTCTCCTCTGGCACAACACGTGCAGCTCTGTGCCCATCTCTCCTTCAGCTTCTCCTTGTCTGAGGAGCAGAATAGCAAGTCACTTATTACTGATCTTTCCTGTTCCCTTTCTTTTGATAGGTCATTCTCATGCCATCACGGAGTAAAGGTCAGTACGATTCTCTTGGAAATTTGCTGAGGCTGGTAAGGTAATAAGGAGCTGGTGGCAAGCCAGAAAGCAGCTACATGGAGAGCAGCCATTTTCCCCTCATTAATCTGTAGTCACCTATAGGAGACTGTCCATCTAGCAAAATGTTTCAGATTTGCAGCTAAAGCCTAATAGCTTTCTTCTAATCAGCATTCCCCAGCTGCCAATAAGAATGATCATAATGTTGCCTGTGTGAGGTTTCCTGTCATTATTTGGCAGTGTCAAGGTAGAGTGGCTCTCGCTTGCTTTATACCACATAACATCGGAAATGAAGGAGCAGTGAATAAGATGTCAGCATCAGGGTGTTCCAGGTGGGAATGGCTCGAGTCAGTGCCACAGAGGATGAGGGGCTCCTGCTCTCCCCTCCTGGTCAGTCTCTGCAAGCTGTGTGCTGTACACATGCAGGTGTGACTGAGCACAAAGAAATGCACAGCATCAGAATGTCATTTTTTAATTGACATACGTGATCTTATGAATTTGTAACAACACCAAGTTCATTGAAACAATTCCTCCTGGACGCAAAGACATGAGTGCAGGCAGTGATGTAATCAGGGTCACATCCAGCCTGATCTGAAGGGTAAGGTTCTTGGTGGTGTTAAATGACAATCTGTCCTGGATTTGTCACGCCCATATGTCATCAGTAACAACTTACAAAACACACCTCTCATTTTAGATCCAAGTTTGCATCTGTTCCAAGCAAAACATGTGCCATCCCCCTGTATATTCCTAGCAAGGCTATATTAGACAACACACGAGTAAGCTGAAAGTGAAACAGGAGAAAGACCTGTCTATATTATGGAGAAATTAATAGCAAATCCCTCTCACTTTTACCTGGCCTTATAAGAATATAAAACCTCAGTGGAGTGACTATCTCAAAACACTTGGCCACATTTCAATGGCACATTAAGGTTTATTGTAGCCCATGTACCATCCCTTTAGAGAAATATACTTTCAGAGGATTTCCAGAAAATGATGGTAAAAAATACATAATTTATCCTGGGGCAAGTCAATTAAAAAGCTACAGAAACTTCAGTTGCAATTTGTCCTGTGTTGCACTGGCCCATCATTCAGATAAGGGACATCATTAAAACAAGGATCCAGGCTGAGAGCAATCCATCCCTGGATATTGAGATGCCAAATAGCTTCAAAGGACTTGATTTATAAATGTTTTCTATTTTTAAACATGCAGCTGGACATCTAGTGTGATTTACAGAAGCATCTGACTGCTGGCTTCGATGCTTAATTTTCATTGACTAACAACCAATGTTAGGTGCTTCTATAAATCTCCCTAGACGTGTTTCTTCATCTTTAGACACATAAATGCTCTGTGGAGCTGGCATAAAAAATGTAGGGCCTCATTTTCAAATTCTCAGATCTCATGTGACATCAGTGGCCAGATTTCAAGAATGCTCTTTTCTGAGCATCCTGAACACTTGCAATTTCTGAAAATTCACTATCACTGTTCAATGTATACTTTTTCAGGAATTTTGAACTTGTAAACTGAAAAAATAAAGCCTTATTGCGGAGAAATCTGCAAATCTAGAATACCAACATTTTAACACTACAATGTCCTATAGGAATTATGACACTAAACATGGTGACATCCCAAGTGCTGCCTTTGTAATTAATGTTTTTAATTTTCCTTGTGTTTACACTTTAGTGGCACAAGGTCACACTCTATACTAGCATGACTTTTGGAATTGTTTGCTGATGTGAATATTCACATCTTGTGCAGTCTCTTTTCTCCTTTTTCTTTCCCTATCTTCTCTGCTTCCTGTTAGTCTGTCCATGTGAATCAAAATTAGGCCAAAGGGATTTAAGGTGGCAAAACATGAGAGTAATTACAGTTAAAATAATAGAAATGAGCTCTTTTGTTCTTCGAAATATTCTGCTAACTGATTGTAATTGGATGAAATGTACTGTGCCAAATTATCTGCTTTCTAAACTGCAAGTCTTGTGGGAGGGATGTTCTGAGTTTCTAGTTGTTTTACAAGGCTATAGTTAGGGCTGCAGACTCCTATTCTTGGATACGTTGGTGACTACTGTGAGTGTTTGTGTGATAAGTAAGACTGGGAAGGCAAATTCACATCGTCCCAAATTAGCAACCTCGGTGCACCCATCTTTTCTGCTCTTTGTCCCATTTTGTGCAAGACCAGCTGCCCTAGCAAGGCTATAAAGGAAGGTGCTATCTGTATGTACGCAGTGTTATGTATTGTAGAATCTCTAAGTATCCTGATGGAATTCTTCTGCAAACCCTTCAGAGTATCTCATAGGATGAGGGTTACAGTTAAGCCTCAAATTTATTTATTTATTTATTTTGCTTTTACAAGTTTACTGACTTTCTTGTGTTTCTTTAAAACTAGTATAAATACTCTAAAACCAAACTATATTACTAGAGAGTTTCTGGGGAGAACTTTGTAATTCAAGAGGCGGAAAGAAAATAGCCAAAAATCTGTCTTCACATATTCAAACGCCAAGTTTAGATTTTTAAATCACAGCAATTGTTTCATTTTAATGAGATTCAGGGAAGTTTAAAAAATTTGTAAGGACCTAGAGTTGGCTTCTAATTGATACATCACACTTGTATAAATCTGACCTGATCCAATACAAGATTTCCTAATTCAGAATAAGCCAAATGCAACATAAGCTCAATTATACATGAAAATGGCTCAAGAAACGTACAGTTCAAAAATTTTCAATAAATTATATATGAAATTGAGTCATTCCACCACTCTGTTGTCACAAATGCAACGTGTCAAGGATACTACATTAAAAAATTGTGGGTGAATGTGGAAAAAGCAAAATATAAATAACTCAGCTCTTAGACTCCCAATTTTCTGTCTGATTAAAATTTAACTCAAATAAATTAAAAATAATTGAAAAACTCTCTCAGCAATCTGAAGCTCTTCCTAAGCCTTGCACACTTGCTGAAGTTTTCTCCCTGTAGCTGTGTTTACTTCTATCAGACACCAGCTGTAGTTGCCCACTGTACAACTCCTTTGTCCATGAGAGGAGAAGAAAAGAGGTTTGTGGCTGAAACAAAACCTCCCACAGCTAGGACTAGCCATGCTAAACCACTTTCTTAACAGGTCTCCCCCACCAACCCGCCCAAGGTTTTGTTTTCCTCTTGTTTATTAGGATTTTGCCTTTCTAATCCCCCTGATTGTGATAATGTCGCTTTTGGGGGGAATCTGCAAGCAGAATTTGGCCACTGGTCATGAGGATGGAAGCGCTCATCTGCGTAGAGCTCTTCAGCCTGAGAACTGGTTTCATCTCCTGCCCACTAAATTCATCCATCTGCCTGCCAGCAAGTAAGTTGCATGCTCAGCTGTTTATTTAAAGTTTTTAAGAAACATCAAAGTTAGGCACTGAAAACAAAACTTCTCAAGGACTGGAACAGCAGAATCAAGGCCTCAGAGAGACAATGAAGAAACGTGAATGAGCAAATATAATCTTCTATTTATGTAAGTCCTTTTTGTTCTTGAGAACCTCATCAGTTTGGGTACGAGCTTATCTTTCTCCCCATTTGTTCACCAGTTACATATTTTCTATACAGCCTCTCGCAATTAAGGGGAATCTAAAAGCAGAATGAGGCCCTTTATAAGTGAGTAGCTATCTGCCTAGAAATGAATAATAATCTACCACTTGACAAAAGCATTGGAGAGGGCAAGAGAGCTCTGCAGCATTGTGTAACAACTGTCACAGCAGTGTTGAGGACAGGAAGAGGAGGAGATCCCAAATGGAAAGGGGAGAATTTAGGTGTCTAGATAAACGAAATTAGAAGAATGCTGTTTGGCTCTGCAGGCATTTCAATTTGGGCACTTAATAGGAGCTCAACAGAAATTTCAGGAGAAATATGTTTCTTTGGAAAATGCTGATAACAACAAATTGGAAATGTCTGGCTTGGCTGTCCCCAGAACTCAGGTGACATGGGGAGGGCAGCCTGCCTGGGCACAGCTCCTGAGCCCTGTCGAGAAGACCAAGGTTGATCAGGTATTCCCTCTGCAGCCCATGGAGGACCACGCTGGAGCAGATACCCACATGCAGCCCATGGAGGACCTGGCACTGGAACAGCCAAATGGGTCCTGAAGGAATTTGAAGCCCATGGAGAACTCATGCAGAAGCAGGTTCCTGGCAGAACGGCAGCTTGTGGAGAAGAGCCACACCGGATCAGGTGGTCTCACAGGAACTGTGGTCCATGGGGGACCCACGCTGAAGCAGTCTGTTCCTGAAGGACCGCACCGTGTGGGAAGGACTCATGTTGAGTAGCACTTGAAGGTCTGCAGTCTCCGGGAGGGACCCACACTGGAGCAGTTCATGAAGAACTGTATCCCGTGGGAAGACCCCTGTGCTGGAGCAGGGGAAGAGCGTGAGGAGAAAGGAGCAGCAGAGATGAAGCATGGTGACTGACTGGCTGGGCCGGGCCACTCAGCGGGGGACGCCGGCCGCCATGATGGCTCAGCAGCAGCACAGGGTGGGCTGCAGTACGGGCTGTGCCGGGCCGCATACAGCCCACAGGTTGGAAATGCCTGTGCTAGGCTCTCCTCTGGAGCACCCCTAAATCCATTCAGTTCACACATACATAATGAACACTTGGTAGGAAAAAATGAAGATGAGAGACAGAAAGAGGATAAACACAGACTTCTGTATCCAATAAACTAGAAGAGATTATTTTTCTATTTGTCAGCTGAATATAGCTGCATCCCACTGAATTCAATCTCTGCTTAATGTGATTCTCTTCCTACTTTGATCAAAACCACAGGAATGTATTAAGGAGAATTCAACTCCTTCCCTGCACCCCCTGTTAGCTTGATCAGCTTTGATCTCTGAGGCAGCTGTTCCTTGAAAACTTGAAGAAACAGATATGTAATTAACAGCAAGGGAGCCAAATTTTTCAAACTGTTAAGATGTAAGGAGTTTTTGATAACCAAAAGGACAATAATTTTAGCTCTTCAAGGCAGATACTAATTCTTAACTAATTTTATATAACATACCTTGCACAGTAGGTTCCTCTACCTAGTCAAGAGGGAAAACATGCAGTGAGAACATCAGGTGCTTGTTTTGAGTACGGGGGATCTTCAAGAACCTTTAACTTTTAGGTTAAGAATTGACCTGAGTGTAAGGACTTTCCCTCTGAAACTCTTTGACACATACAGCTATTGCAAAGGCTTTGAAATCTGCTTTAACACTGAGACTTCAGATCCACTGGAGGAATTCAGGCAAGTGACTTCACCTCTATGTGCCTCAATTTCCCCATCTAGAAATTACGGGTAATCATATTGTTCCTTTTTGTAAATTACTTCGAGATACTACTGATAGCAAGTGCTATAGCACAGTACTACTTTAAACAGAATTTGCTTCGTGCAATGTGTCCATCTTAACAATGATGAAAATTTGGTTTTAATTCAAAGCAATAAGAGATTTGAACAAAAGATAGGGCAGTTGTGGATATACAAGATTTCTTCTTTGCTGTATTTAATTATTTTCCATATGAATGTACACATTTCTTCTGGGATTTATTGTATACAAAGCCTTCTTGTAAAGTTCAAAATTCTCTCTGCCCTTGATTGTAAATTATTGCTATGTGCAATAGGTCAGACTGTGTGCTACCCTGAGAAACTCCTAATGGTTTCCTCAGAAGCCTATTTTTAATCATTTCAGAGCATTAATGATATTTTTAATATTTTAAGAGATGCAGTGCCCAGAGATTAAAGCATCCTAAGAAAAACATTATTGTGTGTCTCCAGCAGGCAGCAATTTCAGTCACTTTCTAGCTCTGAGTCAGGTAAGATTTACTCCATCCCTCCTCACAGTCAGCAGAGAGGGAATTTTTGGCTATAATTAGATCTGAGGAGCTGGGCTCCTGTTAAGGGTTAGTTCATGAGCAAGAGAGGTGAACTCTTGTTGTTCACATCCCTGCCTGCTTTTCGCAGCTGGGAAGCCAGCGTTAACAAGGCTGCTCTGCAGATAAATAGTGCCCCGGTGACACTCGGGGGGAGAAGGCAGCAGCGTGGTGCTGCCAGGAGCCCTTCTGAGCCTCAGGCTGTGCTGATCAATCAGCAGAGCACAGAGGGCTGGCAGCCTGGAGAGGGCCCAGCCCTTCATCCCTCTGCAGTGATTCCCTCCTCCTCCTCACCTCTGTTGTGCCTTAGCTTGGGCCTTGTTAGATGTGTGACTCAAAGCGTTACAGTCCAGGCAGCCAAGCATGTGCAATTAACAGTGCCTTCCCCAAAGTCACTGGCCAGCTTCCTTATTGTTGTGGCACACAAAAGGCTGTTCTGAACTCGACTCCTTGAGGGACAAAATCAGTGATTAAAACTGTTTAAAAAATGCATCTGTAGGGTTTTAGGTCCTTGTGCTTCTCTTTGGAGTAACACGCATCAGTTCCCTGGGGATCTGCAGGAAATCACAACCGCTGTTCTGACTTTCTCAATAGGAGAAAATTTAAAAGCAAGCATAGAGGAAATGGCACTTCAAATTTGATGCTTAATGGTGATAAAAATATTTAGTCAGTGGCAGAATAACTGTAAAAGAACATTTTAAGGTTTTTATAGAGACTTTTTCCACCCAAACTTATTTCAGATGTAGGCCTGTCAATCACCTGAAATGCATTTTCCAAAAACCTGTCCAAAAAACTCATCTCCAAGAAACAGAAAAGCTCTGAGTTGGACCTTTTTTCCATTTTTTTTTAAATGGCAGCTGTTTTCCATTGTGACATTTGGAAGTTCAGATGTGACATTAATGGTTTGTGAAGATGAACTGGCCAGTGACTCACAAATGGCTGCCGAATCCGCTGTTCTGGGAAGCAGCGGGCAAAGGCAAGCTGCAGAGCCTGTCAGCAGTTCAGCTGTTTGATCTGCTGCCTGCTGAAATCTCCAGGCACCATGCCCTGCTCTCACCTGTGCCTTGTTATTTGTAGCTGGAGCTATTTCTGAGTCAGCCAGCAATTATATAGTGTTTTCTGTTTGCTACCGGTCTAATTAAAACAACGCTGGTGTGGGATCTATTGTTATGTATTTGTTTTTCTTGGAAAAATGTTTGCCCTAGCTGAAACGGGGGTAAAACAGAGGCCACGGTATGACAGATTTCAGTCCTGCTCTGTCGTCTGATACCAGGCTCCTGAGATTGCCTTTTCTCAAATGTTTCTTTTGCTCTAAGCTACAGGTCTCAAATTCAGAGACAAACTAAAATAGCTGCTAGAAAAAAATGTTACAGCTGATACAGATATCCACTGGAACTGGATTTCAGAGAGAATGCTCAGGTTCTACAGCAAGAAACACCGAGCAATTTCCATTAGGCATGGGAACAGTTTCCTGTAAATGTTTTGAAAAATATAATCATGGAGTAATGCACTTGGTCTAAATTCACTGTTCTGTCAGTGTTGTGGCTTCAGCACTGTTTGCAGTCATGGAATTGTGACCTTCCTGTATCAGTGTTACCAGAAAGCCTGTAGGGAGGAGCAGAGGTTTCAGAATGCATAGAGCTTTCAGCATGTTTTCAGGAGGTCCCAGAAATATGTTCAGGGGATGGTCACAAGAGAATGCAGAGCCATTCACTGGCAATACAGCCCTGTTAAGATATCACTTAAATGTATGTTTGTCCCAGAGGCTCGTATTTACACTATCATATATCCTGATCTCTCCTTTCGTCATGTGCATGATGAAATCTGTCGGTTCTGTTACATCCAACAGAGGCTCAATGGCAGCAGAGGGTGCCGCCAGGAGACACCTTCCCATGCTCAGGCATCGTGAAGGGCACATCTCCCCCACACAATGAAATTGAGAGCAGTGTAACTTCTCTAATGCAATGCTCCTGAACTAATGCGTCTCCCCGTGAAGCTGCTGAGATGACCTCAGCCTTGGCACCACACTAGAGCAGCCACATTGCTGCCAAGGCCGCAGCACTGTGCAGAACCTGCATGTGCTGGTGCTGGCCAGCACTGCTGATGGGTTCTCCCCATGCTGCCATGCCAAGCTGCCTGCAGGATTTATGTGTAAAAGGTAAATCAGCGCTGAGAGACATATCACAGATCAGGCTGTGCACTGATGCATAGATTCCGAATTATGGCACAGCCCAGAGAACTCATCAAACCCCAGCTGAATCCGCTATCAAGCCAGAAGTAAAGGCAGGTGCTCCCGAGGGGGCCGAGCAACAGGACCCTACCGCGGGTGTGGGGCGGTGTGCTCACGTCCAGGAGCAGCTGCACAGCCCTCCAGCAGCTTTGCAGCTGCCTCCAGCTCTGCTGAAGCCATCTGGCCTTGCTGTGCCATGGGCTGGGAGTTCTGCACGGCGTCGCTCAGAGGCACAGCACAGGAGCTCACCCTTCGCTTTTCTCCCCTGCGGTTTGGCACAAATAAATAACAGCTGGAACTAAAACAGTTAGCATAGGTTTATTAAGTTTGAGGGTAACAAATCATAAAAGGGCAAATTGAAATTAACTGGGTTGAACGCAGGGTAAATCAATAGGATTATAGAAGGGTCACAAAAAGGGAGGACTTCATTCTGTTCTGTGACCTTTTGTGAGGACAAGCCTGAGGAAACACATGAGGCAGAAAAGAAAAGAATCTGAGCTCTAGTTAAATAGCAATAACCAGATGTTGTTAGCAGGTGCTGTGAGCCCCAGACAGTGGGATTTTGCTACATGATGTCTCATTTGTCAGAATCAAAACAGTGACTTAGACCAAGGCCAGCGAGATGCAGGTGGCTGGGCTTCCAGGAGCTCAGTGCCTCCTCATCTGCTCTGGCTGGGATGCAGAAGGAAGGAATTTCTTATCAGCAGACAACTGATCTAAAAATAACTCCCTCAAACAGGCTTTCAAACTTCTTTTGTAGATAGATATTAAGCAGAAGTAATTCTATAACTACTGAGACAAATTCTGTTACTAGACATTTGCAGAAGGTTCTCGGCGATTTTGGTTCACCATCCAGGGCAGTTCACATTAGGGTTGCATATTATAATAACATCTAAGGCTGCAAACTTGCATGAGCTATTCCTGCTGGAAGCTGTGGCTGCAGTATCTACTACACTGCCAGAAACTGACTGAAATAATTTTGAGTATGAAATATAAAATTGTAATCTTTGCAGTGAGCAATAGTGATTTCCATATATATATATATGCGCATATATACACCAAAATTGCAGTTGTCTCCATTCCTGGAATATGATTCAATTGGTATGATACCTTTTAATGTAAAGCAAACAGATGTTTATTTCCTACAGTGAGTGGTGAATCAGGAGTAGAATCTAGATCCAGTTTGGTAAATGGGCGAATGCTGAGTTAGAATCACCTGACCAATTGCACAGCAGAGACCACTGGTGGCTCCCAAGGAAAAGCCTTCACTAATAGGCGAGGGAAAGCAGTAACTCGCGTGTTAATGAAACCTCTGATCGTGCTTTGGATGTGCTCTGGGTGAGCTGTGGAAAAAAAAAAGATAGCAACAGGAAGCAATCTGTTCTTGGAGGTCTTAAAAACTTGACGAAATACAAGAAAAACTGAATTGAACTGGGGAAAATGCCAGCTGATCTATCTAGAAAATAAAAAATCAAGATATACATATTTACTGTGAGGGACAAATCTGGAGAGCAGTAATGTGAAGGACTGAGAAACAGCTGGATTGCCTGTGCTCCTGCAACATAATAAGGAGGAAATCGTTGGTCTCCATGTGACTGATAGGGGAATGTGTGCTTTGCCAGGGAGCACATTGCAACAAACAAGCTGAAGGTCATTCAGCGCAGAGCAGGAAGAATACTGAGGGATTCTTGAACAAACAGAAGAGGGAAGACTGAAACTGATCGATATTGGTCAGTGAAAGGAGGGTGAAGTGGCTGAGAACTTCAGAACTTGCCAGCAATCTACCAATGGGATAAGCAGCAAGAAGTAAGGGGAAATATTTGGGATGTTCTGAGGCAGATGAGTGCTGAAAAGACTGCAAAATATTCTGAACACAAAGACAAAAACTCTGACACAGAAATGAACTAGACAGTGTCAAATTCTCCCAGGGAACTATTTAAACCTCGTTGTTTGAAGACTTGGACTGTGTCTTGATTAAATATATTTCAGCGAATAATTTATTTCTATTAGCATCAGGACATGACCTTCACACAAATTCCCATTAATTTTCTATGCGCCTTGTGAAGTGACAGCAGGGACTGCGTGGGCTGTCATTGCTTGGCTTGGGGGACAGCAGCCTCCAAGCAACCGCAGATCAGACCCACGAGAGGAGCAGGGACCAGCCCAGCCTCCACATGAGTTGTGAGTAACCCCACAGACCTTTAAACTTAACAGATCAACTCATATCCAACTCATAGAAGACAAACTAATCCAATTCACTCCTTTTTTGATAACCAACTCTAAAGTGAGCACAAATTTTAAAAATAATCTATCTTCCTTTGCTGGTTGTGTGTTTGCAGAGTGAATCTTTCTTTCCACGTTTACTTGTTTTCCAACTCAGTGACTTTCTGCTCTGCTAGGAATCTTCTACGTGGGAGCACTAAGCGTCTCACTGTCTTTGTGTGGGCTACAGGCAAGCTCCTTGCTGTGGTTTTCTCATTCACCTTTTGCCCCATGGTGACAGCGGGAGCCTTTTCACCAAACAGGATCAGTTCCTTCCGTGGGAAGGAGCAGTGACTCCATGGGTCAATCGGTCCATCCAACTCTCATATATTATTAAGGAATATTCACAGACTGAGAAACCACACATCAAACACTGTCCATTGCAACTTACAGTACTCATCTCCCACCTGTAGTTCAAGCAGCTAAAATTAAAAGCCTCTGGACTGTTTGCTGGTAGATGCAAAAGCACTCAGTGATGTCGAGCTGTTGCTTGTCTCGCAAGTGATGCAGATAAAAAGCGCTGAAAGCTGCTACAGCACCTGGCACTGCAAACTGCTGGAAGTCACAGGTAGGGATGCCAACTAGAGGTGTATCAACGGCTGATTCCTATGGGAATGGGAACCTGTGCAACTCGATAAGATAGTGGGGTGGGGGAAGATTTGCTGACACTATCACAGTGTGTTCATATGATGCCAAAACTAAGCTACACCTTTACATTCACGTTATTATTGAATTTAGTAAATAAAATCCTGTGTAATGATACTCCAAATCATTTGGGGTGAGTACCAGGAGGTAGCACAAAACTACACCCCCGTTCTGTTGTTTTTGTGCTCTAGGACAGGTGATGGGACCACTGACACTGACAGGACCCTTTTAGATTGCCAGTGAGTTCTGCCCTCTAGAAATGTCCTCTGTTTGTTGTTTCTCTGTAGTGTATTCTTTTGTAACATCGATATGGGAGTACAGTGTGCCTGAGAGTGAATACTGACTCTAAGATGATTAACATGCTATTATTTAACTGTGGGATAATCACTATCCTGTCAAGTGTCAGTGTGTGAGTTTCATAGCCCCCATCTGACTGCAGCTCCCAGGAGCTGTCTTGGATCTATGGAGAACATTTTTCATGGTCAGGTGCCAAATGTGACCCCTGTGAGCTGCAAGCAGTGTGAAGAAAACAAAGGTGGACAAATGTTACTAAGTCACCAAAAATTTTTTACTTTTTTGTACAATTTGGAGTAAACCTAAGGAGACTTTTCACCTCAGGACTGTAGGTCTGGTAACAGTGAACAAGCAAAGGTGTAAGAAAGTGCAAACTTCTCAAGAAGTGCAGCTGATTTGGCTTTTCAGACTGCCTGGTGAGCCACAGAAAAGGCACCTGTGTGGTGAAGCAGACCTGTATTGCACACTGTAATTGATTTTCCATCGATCCAAGTCCAGACCTGCACTAGTGCCAGGGCCGTGAGTCCTCCCGCAGGGCTGGAGCTGAGGTCTCTGCAGGCTGAACCTGCACTGGTGTGAGGTGCTGCGAGGCCAGGCCTGCCCCTCCTGGCCCCAGAGCTGCCTTACGCCGGGGCTGCTCATGGGGTACTGTCCCCAACAGCCCAGTGAGACCGAAGGCAGGCAGACTGGCAAGTTCAGACGGCAGTTCACCTGCTGATAGAGTTTAATTTCTGCGATCCTGCTGCTGTGCCTTTACAGCTGTGAGAGCCAAGGTATGAGATTAGAGAACAGTGGCTTTCCCCACTGAAAAATTCATTTGTTTTCTTTTTTTGGGTTTTTCCATGGAGCTGGCATTTAATCACTAAGATGTGTCATGCTGCTAAGCTGCATGACAGCTTGATGTACCAAAGGATGCTCCCCTCTGAAAATGTAAACTATTTATGCTGTGTTTTTCTACCTAAAGATTTTCCCCAGTAATGGCTTTCCTTTTTTCAAGCTAAATTACAAATAAGTGTCTGCATTGCAGTTCTGCTGTCTGCAAAGACAAGTAGCTCCGGTACTCTTATCTTACTTTATATTTCACCTCTCTGTGATCATTATTTTAAAGTAGGCAGGCAATAATATGTTGTCTTTGTTAAAGAAAAAGAGGTGTACATCACACCACCAAAGCTGCCATTTCCCCCCACTTTTTGTGGCTTCTCACATAGCCCCTATAGAGACCAAATGGCTGTTTCACCTCCCAGCTGCGCGAGATGCAATTTCTGAAGCAGAGTAGGGAGGGTTATGGCCCATTTCAGCTACCAACAGAAACCTCCAACTGCTCCGAGTCTGCACTTGCAGCATCTCCGGCTTCTCATTATAGCCCTCTTGTTTTATTTTAGTCACTTGTTATATTTTAATACCTCGTTATATTTTAATACTTCCATTTGGCCCTACTGTAGACACTATGTATCTTAATCTCCTTTTTCCCTGTCCCATAACTCCCTCTCATTTGTTTTCTGGCTTGGTAATTTTGTTGTTGCTGTTTTAGACAGCACTTTATTACCAGTGGTTTTGCAGACTGTAGGCAGTTTGCTGTTGTCCAGCCGATGCTGCAGGCTGTTTCTCAGCCCCCAGTGCCCACCAGAAGGCAGGGTGAGCTCTGGGGAGGGAAGACCTTCCTCTCCGCTTGGTGCCCAATGTCAAAAGGGCTCTTGCAGTATCGGGAGAAACACTTCTCACATTTTGAAATTTCCAAACCAGTTCTGGATTTCAGGGGCCCAAAAGGCTGTTGGGATGCAGCACTTTATTTGAATTCATTGTTTTTGAAGAAAACATGTTCTTGTATTCTGGGGAGCTGACAGGACAGCTCAACCACGTTTCCTTGAGATGTAGTTTTCAGGACCAACCTGCTCCTGGACTACTGACCTCTTGTTTAAATTTCTAGTTGTGTTTGTGCTGTCTAGCATAAGCCAAGTCTTACAGCATTTTTTGAAAGTACCACATTATTTTCTTCCCAACTTTCAATTTAAGGAAACTTTGTGTTGGAGTTCTGGTTAACTCTCGCTGTCAGTGAAGATGCAAATCAGAACTTGACCAGACTGAATCCTGCTCATCAGGATTTTGTTGATGGCTTTTTATAGAGAGTGTGTTGACATTTTGTACAGATGGAGAATTTGGCTTTCTTTCTCCCACTGACTGTTCTCCTACACATGTACACGCTGTCCCCCATGCATAGAGCTGTCAGTTTAGGGAGGATCTTATCACCACAAGAGGGGAGTTTGAAACCCCAGTGTTTCACATTTGTGTGCTTGCTCTGCACTCACAATCGACTTAGCACAGAGCTACGTCTGTAATTGGTTGTGACAGCAAACAATTCCATTTGCATATGTAAGACCTTCGTTTGTGGCACTAATTATCATTCTTTCTTAGGGCAGAATTTTCAAAGGTATTTATGTGCCTAACCTACTTATTTGTTTTTTGGAAACGGTGCTTGGCACCACTCTGTGACTTTAGCTGCCAAACACCTTAAAAACAGAGAATTTGATATCAGTTTCATAGAAAATACTGCAAATAGAAGAAAAAAAGATGAATGGAATACATAATTTTCTTTTCAATCTTGTGTCTGCATTAGATTAGGAGTGAAAAAAAAAAAAAAAAAAAAGAATTCTGCCTCTTGCTGTACTTCTGCCATTTTTACCTGCACATACACACACCTTTCTTTCACAGAAGTTTTTTTTTCACATTTCAAGCTTCTTGTTTCCTTGTTTCTGCATTAGATTTTATTTGTTTCAGACCTTCTGTTTCCTGTGAATGTGTTTGAGTTCCACTGCCTTAATAAGACTCATAGCTGGAGAAAATCAACACGTGTATGATTTACATTTCAACGCTCCAGCCAAACAGTGCCTGCACATTGACACTTGGTGCACTGATGTGTTGTGATTAATGCTCTGCTAATTGTAGGCAGCAATGCAAGCACAGAAATTTAATGGCAGATTTCTGACTTTTGTGGTTGACCTGCAACCTGCTGAAGTCAAAGCAAACCCTCAGAATCTTCATCCAAAATCATCAGAAGCACAAAACATCCCATTAAAATCAGTGGCAGCTGTGGCTGTCACAGCCTTTGTAAGCTGTCCACCGAGCAAAAAGGCAACACATTTCATTTGTCAACTAGTATATCAACTGTTTGTTGATACAAACTGGAAACCTCTAATATTAAACTATAAATCAAATAATATTTATCAGTTTCAGAGCAGATATACACTTCTTTTTTTTTTTAATGGAATGTTAATTTACTTGCAAATCAGTCCAGCATTCTGGATTTAACACTGTGAGGAATTTGCCAAATGTTTAAAGAAACAAACACCATCTGCATACGTCAGTTTGGTATTCAATATTCCATACTGTGGTTTTGGTCTCAGCTTCTCCTGGGTGATGGGAAAACCAAACCTTTTCTGTCAGGAGACCAAGGGATGCCATTGCTCCGCACAAGGGTCCCTCCTCATGGCTGTTAATTACAGGAATCGTGCCATCCAGCAAACATGGGGATCAACTTCTCTGTTTGCAAAAATATTTGTTAATCACTCTATTTCCAGACAATTTTTATAGGAAATGAACATTAATTGGACACCATATCAGAACAACTCAGCTTATCAACATTGATCAAAGTTCCACCTATTTAGAACAAAACTCCATTTTTGATACATGGCATTTGTTTTAAATAAAGCTATGCTCCTGCATCAAATGGGAGCAAACATGCAGATAATTATCTGTAGTGAGAAGCTGCCAACTGTTCAACTTTTCACGAGTTAAAACAGTTTCTATTTTTTAATTTTAGTATATTTTAAATAATGATAAACGTGACGAAGTTGAGGCTGCTAATTAGTTTGTGGCAATGGTTACATCCTCCGTTCATTGTGAGCAATTAAGAAGATAACTTCCAACATTCGTTAATCGCTCTTTAGCCAGTATTTATTACAGCTGCTGCAAAGGGAAGGTTGGAGCACCAACCATGAGATACAAAAAGAAATGGGATGTTTTAAGAGGAACAGGAGAATTCCGTAGGGTTTACATTTTTCAAAATACTTTACGGACTTATTTGAACTCCTTTGGAAAGTTCATATACGTCATATGACAGTTGTGAAAGATGAGAACTGCTGGTGATAGAACTTTACAAGGAAACTATGAACGCTGCTCTACTGAGGACGAGAGACAGATAAGAATTGAGAGTTGTATGCTTGAAGTTAAAAATCTGGTAGTGCTTGCAGACTTGACATCAAGTACTGTTTAGTGTATTTTGCTGTCTGCTGGAACTGAATTTTTGGGTTGTAAGTAACCATCTTCTCCGCTGACTGGAAAGCTGCAGAGCTGACTGCAAGCTGTAACGATGTACTCTAAAGCTCTGAAACCACGATGACTCCAAAGCAGCAGACAGCACCAGTCTGCAGAGCGCGGGAGGCTGGGGAGTTCATAGAAAACACAGAACCCTGTCTGCTCTGCGTGCCTTCTGCTGAGTCCCTCGTGCACCACAGGAACCGGCTGGGTAGGCAGTACTCCGAGATATGCTGCGTGCTGTACCGGTGGGTGTGCACATATTGTCTGTGTCATGCTTATCACTGAATTGCCTGACTGGTGTTCCTGTCAAATAAGCAAACCTTCACACATGACAGCCTGCTTTTTCACATGCAAGCAAAAAATGTCAGTGTTTCCTTCAGTAACATTTTCAGTTTCACCTGAAACCATCAAGCACTTGTCAGTAATCTGCAGACACAAAGTGCTGCACCAAGAGCACAAGCAGTAATCCCAGCAGCCACACAAAGGCTCAGCAGTGCCACTGCCTGCAGAGTCTGACAGAAATTGCTGAAAGTCGCAGGAGGTGCTCAGTTGACATTTCTTAACTATTATTTCTGTTGTACTCCAACAGCGTCTGATTGCTCATTCAGAGCCTGGGCAGTTTCCACAGTCCATCTCTGCATAATTGCTGCATGGAACCAAGGATCTTTGTCTGCGCAGCTCCAGAAATCTGAGAAGTGCAAAGGTCGGTGACACTGCAGCCAGGTGCTCAGCATACCCCCAGGTGAGTCTGCTCTGAAACGTTATTCTCTCTCACAGACGGCGCCAAAGTTGGACTTAGGATGAATATATTAGAAAGGGAAATGCTTGAATGTGCACAGCCCGGGTTGCACAGCCACTCAGAGCGTGGTGGTTTTTCTCACCACCCCATCATAATTTGGTGGCTGTGTCTGCAGACACCATGTTTTTCACCAGGGAGAGCTGCGAACTGGCTAGCAGTTATTTTGCACTGAACTTCCCTCTGCCACTCTTGAACTAAAACAGTTATCTTGGATATCACATCAGCTTTGAACAAGCCCTTTGCTGCCTCAGAAAGCAGATCAGAAAGGCTGGGCAGCCTGGCTGCTCTTGACAGTTTCCCATAAACAACTCCAAAAGAATTCCTGGGATATAGCTCTTCATGTTAGTTCTCATTAACACCATTGACTTCATCTTTCTTAGCCCAAAGAATAAACTTAGCTGAACATTTCCCTCCCATTTGCAGCAGGCTAAAATTTACCTCAAATCTGTCCAAACTTCGCAGAAAATAACACTTTGAAAAGCGTGATCTTGGAAGATCTAATCTTCTTGTCAGAGATAAAATATGGCTCTTGACACAAAATCCTTTCTTCCGTGCAATTTTCTTGTAAGCTTTCCCACTGATACTGTGTACCTGGGAACATTTAAAAAGCAGCTTGACCTTGTTGCACACAAGCTGTGCTTACTGGAGTTTGAAGAAAATCTGCTTAGTGTTTCACATATCCGCTTTAAAATTCTGTCGTGCTGATCAGGTTTGGGGTTGTTCACTGCAAGCTGGACCCTGGGTTCAGAGGCAGCTCGGTGTGAAAGCATAAGCTCTGTACCGGGAGAGCCACAGGGCACAGGGAAGCAGCCTTTTGTCACGTGCTGAGCTAAGCTGTCAGAAAACATACACAGAACTCATTTGGCCACGTTTCAGAGTACCTGGAACGCTCCTCTGTGAGCAGGGAGATGTGTTGACACATGTAACTTGCTCCTGCGGGAGCAGGGGATGTCCTGCACACCCTCTGTCTTTGTTTATCACTATTTATAGGGGCAGCTCTAGAAGTAACCAGAGCAGAGGACTGGTGACACTGCTGTGCATGGAGCACACCCCACCCCAATCCCTGGAGTCCCTGAAGCTGTGGATATACCCAGCTTTGTTCCATGCTGTCCCCTTAACCCTAACTGAACGGTGGTGGCAGCGGTATCCTTCAACCCAAAGTATTTCCTGTCAGCTAACTGAGGAAATCAAACAAAATAAGGAGGGGAAAAAGATCCACCCCTAAGAGCACACACAGAGATTTTTAAGAGCACAGCAAACACCCCGGCAGAATGCCGTGAGGGAAAGGACAGCAAAGGCCCTGAGTGTCTGCCTGTGTGTGCCCCGAGCGCAGCGGGGCTGTGCACAACAGGTCCTCACTTAGCAGCCAGGCTTTGCTTTTGATTTTATTCCCAGGGTCTGAAAAAGAGGAAAGAAAAGGATGAGTTCGTGCTCAGACACCCCATTCCAGCAAAGCTGCTTCTGAAGATGGAGTTACACGGTGTGTGCTTTGTCCACTTTAAGGTAACTTCAGAATTTGTTGGGCCCAGGTGAAATCCAGTGTAGCTGATGGTATCACTGGGGTTTTCCCTCTGTCCCAGAGAACCTCCAGAGCCTTTCTGCACAGCGTTCCCTCGCCGCACGCTGTCCCCAAGCCGGCTGTCCCACACAGGGAGGCACGCTCTCTTTAAGCACGAAATTAACCCTCACGTTCAACCCTCTGCAGCCTGTGGGCTGCCATGACTTACACGGCTGAGCTTCCTGCAGCGCAGTTGATTTCTGCCCGGAGAAAGGAGCCCGTGCCTGCAGGTGGCCGAGCCGCAGCCGCGCACTGCTGCGGGGAGGGTGAGTGCAAAGCGCAACGTGCCTGAAGCATTTCTCTTAACGTATTGAAATGAAGCGTTTCTCCGCACCTTAGCAGGGGGAGCCGCCCCCCAGGCAGAGCCCACCGCTGTGCCCAGCCCCACCGCTGTGCCCAGCCCCACCGCTGTGCCACCCCCGGGCGGCAGGGGCCGCCCCTCCCTCACGCGAGCGCCCCCGGCCGCAGGTGCGCAGCGCGGCTCAGGACGGTGCTGCAGCGGCCCCTGGCGGCACGGCACGGCGCAGCATGCCGCTCCCCAGCACTGCGGGGCCGCAGGAGCCCCCGCAGCCTCCTCTCATTTTAACGCGTTTGTTTTTATTTTGCTATCTTGCAGCCGGCGGCCCCCCGCCTCAGGGCGGCTCAGGGTCCTCCCACCGCCTGGGGGCGCTGTACCTGTTCCTTCCCATCCTTCATTCCTGGCCCCTCCCGCCCCGCGCTCCGCGACGCAGCGCTTCCGCTTCCGGGCGCGGCGGAGGCGGCGGGATGGAGCGGGAGCTGCTGCGCAAGGCGCTGAGCTACCATGGCCCCGCGTTGCTCGCTCTGCTCCGCGCCGAGCAGCACGACAACCCCGACTTCCGCGGGCTGCTGCCGCCGCCGGGGACCGTATTCGAGCCGCCCCGCGGGGCCCCCCGCTCGCCGTCCGCCTGGTGAGGGGCCGCGGGGGACGGGAGGGCCCGGGGGGTGCTGGGCGCTGCTGATCGCGTTCTGCTTCCTCAGGGCCGAGGAGGACGCGGAGCTCGACGCCGAGATACGGCGCTTCATCGCCAAAAAGGCGGACCTGCTCTTCGCTCAGTCGTGGAAACCCAACGGTCCTATTTCTGAAAACATTGAGGAAAATGAAGGTGAGGGGGGGGCTGAGCCGTGTCCTGGCGGCTGCGGGGCGGCGGTGCCTTCCTCAGAGCCATGGGACGTCCCGAGCTGGGAGGGACCCGCGGGGACCTGGAGTCTGACTCCAGCCCCACACAGCGCTGCCCACACCCCGTGTTTGGGGGCCGAGCTGCCCGAGTGCTGCTGCAGCTCCATCAGCTCAGGGCAGCGCCAGTGCCCAGTGCCGCTGGTGCAGAGCCTTTCCCTGACCCCCACCTGCCCCTCCCCTGACACTGCTCCATGCTGTTCCCTCGGGCCCTGTCGCTGTCCCCAGAGAGCAGAGCTCAGCGCTGCCCCTCTGCTCCCTGTGAGGGGCTGTGAGGGCTTCCCTGAGCCTCCTTTGCTCTGGGCTGAACATGAGTCCTCAGCTGCTCCTCACTCACGGTGCTCTCCAGACCCCTCGCCATCTCTGTCACCCTCCTGTGGGCGCTCTCTGATAGTTCTGTGTCCTTCTGATACGGTGCTGCCCAAACCTGCACCCTGTGCTCCAGGTGTATTTAAAAGCCCAGTTAACATTTTTGCTCTTACATTTTTTTATCTATGCGCATACTTCTGTTACTACAAGCAAAAGAGATTTTGAAGGGCTTTGCTGCGGTGAAGTATTGTGTGCTTTCAGGCAGTAACTTGGTCGCTTTATGCCCCTGCTGTGTGCTGTGTTGCAGAGTATTACGCTGTCATGCCGCCTCTGGAGCAGTTCATGGAGGTTCCCGGGGAAATCAGGAGAGAATTATTTTTTCGAGACATTGAACGTGGAGACATCGTGATTGGGAGGATCACGTCCATCCGTGAATTTGGCTTTTTCATGGTGCTGATGTGCCTGGGAAGTGGTTTCATACGGCAGATAGACGATCTGCAGATCAGTGTAAGGGTTGGCTTTGGTCATTGTACGGCTGTGGGCTGCATCTTGTAATGGAGTGGTGCGGACAAAGGTGAAACTGAGCTTTGGGACAGCGAGTGGTAATTGAATGTGTGGGCAATTTATGGTTTTATGATGCTTTGCTGAGCCAGCAAGCGCTTTCACTGTGCTCCATGCTCAAAATGTATTACTTGTGAGCTGAAAAGTTCGTTGCCTATGGATTCATAAATTTTGATTTGAAACAAGCCATGCATTCAATTATTACGTTTTCAACGTGCATTAAGATTAAACTAAAAGATTAAACTAATCTTCCTCTGTGTTTGGGGAGCAAAGAGACCTTCTGGTTTTGTTCAAACACTTTTAACTGCTTGTCTGATAACCATTAGGAAAATTGGGCTAGTTTATTGGCTTCACTACTGCATGTTCCACTTCAGTGGGATAAGAGTTCCCACGCTGTAAATGTACAATTACTTTACAATCTCTGTATATGGACATGTTGTGCAGGTGAAATTACAGGTTGATGGCAAAACCACAGAAAGCTCTGTAATGCAGCCTGTCTGGCTCTACGGTGCTGCCTCTCCTTCACGTTGATCCTGCGTTTCTGTACTGCAGGCTCTTTGTCCACTGAGAGATGTGCCTTCCCAAACCAACCACGGAGATCCCTTGTCTTACTATCAAGCAGGAGATATTATTCGAGGCAAGTAGCTGCAGGTGTTACCAGGAATCTCCTTCATTTTTGAGACATTCCTCCTGTTTTATCCCACCTTGCGTTGTTTCTGTAGCGGCAGTTAAGGACGTCGATCGATACCATGAGAAGATCACGTTATCGCTCTACAGCTCCGCCCTTCCACCCAATCTTTCCAGTACAAAATTAGGAGTGATTAACTCTGAGGACTTGCCATTGCACTATAGGTAAGAACGTGCTGTCCAGCCTTTCTAACAATATATTCAACGCATCTGAAGAGTGTCTTTGACAGACTGTCCTTTAATTTTGTTGTTCTTTGGCGTGACATACATTTTTCTAGACAACTCAGGTGGAGTTGTTTCTTCAGATTCTGTTCCAAAATCTAAAGCAGAAGGAAGTTATGTTCTCTACATATAAAACTTAAGGTATCCATCATTGCAGGACTGTGTTATTTTTGTACTGTTCTGTTGTTATGACTTAAGAGACTGAAATATTATATTCTTAAAATTTACCTTGGTAAAAAGAAGGACACAGCTCTCTCTGCAATGTTTAGTATTGGTATTTTCCTACCTAAGTGGTAGGAAGACTTATGGCCATGGAAGGGAATGGCTTGTGAGCAGTACTGAAACCAGTTTGGCATCTCTCTTCCAAACCTCAGTATCAAGCTGCATGCAGTGTCCATCCGCGAGGCTTTGTGTACTCTGGTGCTTTCTTTAAGGCGAAGCCTGGAAGTTGCGAATACAGGAGAGACGTTCGAAGAGGTTTTGCATCGTTCTCCAGGATTTGCTAATCCATCATTAATTGAGTATTTAACAGAAAAACTAGGAATAAGCGAGTCAAATCCACCGTCTTTGATGAGAAGTCTTCAAATGTAAGTGATGTTTACATCGCTCCTATCCTATAGCATTGCCAAGGTTATTCTGATTCCTTGAAATAGACTTAAGCGCAAGTCCTAGACTGCTGATACTTAAACATTCTTGTTTCAATTTGCATGGCTGCAGCTTCTGTGTCCTTAAATATTTTAAAAGCAAACTCCTGTGGAGGAAGAAATTAGCATTTGAAATTCTGCTTGTTTGAACAAGTAAGACACGGTGTCATCAGGTTCGATGCCAAGGCTTCAGGGAGTCAGGAAAGAATGCTCTCCAACCAAGGGAGGGTGGTAACACATTGTATAAATAATGTTTTAGCTTATTTCAAATGCATTGTGTTCTAAGTTTGATTTTACAGGGTTTAAAGGTAACTTGAGATGTTGTTGTGTTTTTTGTTGTTTTTTGTTAAAGGAAAAATATTGATGAAGAAGACTTTGCCCCTGCTTTGAGGAAAAAGCAATCTGAATCTTGGGCCCTGGACTGGTAGGTAGTACGTTGTTTTCTTCTCAGTTTGTTGTAAGATTAGGTTAGGCTACAGCTTATATTTCTTGAAAGAAAACACATGTTGAACCAAGCTTTCCACAGCGCTCATGTCAATTTTTTTGTTGAAAAACTTCTCTTGAATCTACCAGCTATTAGAAAATGGGAGTGAGCACTGATCATTTCTGGTTTCTGTGCTAGCAAAAGCACAGCTTTTCTTAAAATAATTGTATTGCAAGTTCAATTAATTACATGAAAGATTATTCACAATGGTAAATCTAGTCTTAAATGACAAATAGAAGTGTCTAAAGAGCTATGAAATTCAATTCATATAATTTGCCTTCCAATAAGTTAATCACTTGTCTAGAACCGTAATTTTTGAGTTACTAACAATACAAAATCTTTGCAGGCCTAACCATACATAATATTTTTATAAATATTTTTCTCCAGTGTGAAGGCTGGGGTTGATTATTTTAAGGATGGGCGCCACGTGGAAGCCATGAATGAGTACAACAAGGCTTTGGAAATAGATCCACAGAACGTTGAAGCTTTGGTAGCCCGTGGAGCTCTGTAAGTCTGCTTGTTTCACTGGATTTCCTACTTTGTGGAAGAAAAACATCATTAAAATCTGTGCAACTTCTGTGTTGTTCTAGGTATGCAACAAAAGGAAGTCTGAACAAAGCCATAAGTGATTTTGAAATTGCACTAGAAAGCTGTCCTACCCATAGGAATGCAAGAAAATACCTTTGTCAGACGCTTGTGGAAAGAGGCGGGCAGTAAGTGTGTTTCTGTTTGTCTGTTAATTTTTCTTACAGTACTTTTTAGGATGGCCCTAGTTAGGGCACAGATTACCATCTTACCTCCCTGGGTATTTCTGTGTTGGAAATACACCTGCTTGTGCAGTTGGCTTACACTTTCTTTGTCCTAGTTCAAGTCCTTGCAAAATAGCTGTGATTTAATCCTTGATATCCATTCACTGGTAGGGTACCAGGCTCGTGTGAAGCTTTGCAAAATGTCTGAATATATTCTCATATACATAGTTAGGAATATTCCTATATGTGTGTATATATATATAGAGAGAGAGAGAGAGACAGAAATATACGTATACATCTTTAAGAAAGTATTCGTAACAAAATCAAGTTTTGTCACTTGTGTTCTGTTAAATACTTATCAGTCACTGCAACACAAAATTTAGCTTCTGAATATTCAGGGAATAGATTTCCTAGGACTTGTGTTAAGAAGACGTATTATTTTTGAAACTGCAGTTGAAATTCTACATAATGTTATTTCTAATGATGATGATTATTTCTGTACGGAGATGAGCTAAGATGATAAGGTAGGGCTTTGGAGGGATGCAGTGGCAATGTCATAGTGCAAGTAAGAAAGATTATCCTGAACAGAAAAGAATAAAAAAACTGTCTGTGGCTTCCCTGAATATGATTTATAATTTGTGTGTTAGGTTGGAAGAGGAGGACAAACTAATAAATGCTGAGAGTTACTATAAAAAAGCCTTAAGTTTGGATGAGACTTTTCAGGAAGCAGAAGAGGCCTTAACAAAACTCCGTAAGCGTATGCAGGTGATTCTTTACTTTCTCTTCATATAATTAAGTTACAATAAATAGCAAAAGTCATATTAAATCTTTTGAACAGAGAGGCTTGAAGTTGATGCTTTGTCTTACTCTGTTTCCCCTCTACATGGTAAATCTTTATAGTGAGCATTATGGCTGTACCTACCAGAAGAAAGGTACCTCTTGGTGTGACCCCGCTGTTTCTAGCAGAGTAGTAAAGAAATGCCAAGCAATGGAGACAGGGAAAGAGGAGAAAACCAGTAACCTTAGCTAAAGCACAGAGAACATTCTAACACAGAAGCATGATTGATCAATGTTAAATTTCAGTGAGTAGAAACATGCAAGTATAAAACGATTCCGGCACATCAAATAAAAATTGCATACCCTCCTACCAGTAAGATGCTTCTTGTCTGGTAAGAGGGAGAGAAACACCAGCCAAAGCTAACTCAAAATGGATTGCGAGGGGGGAAATCAACACGTGGTTTAAAGGAAAAGAGCAGGGTGGGAGCGTGGACAGAGGATTTTGAATATCTTAGCTTTCTTTTCTGGTGTCTTTTTTCTTTCTTCCTGGCACACAGCATGTTTCCCAGGCGAGCCCTGGTGGGTCTCTATGCTAATCTGTTGTCCTTTTTTTCATTTTCCTTTATCTTCTTTGCTTGTATTGTCTTCCAGAGAGGATCAGAGTAAGATATAGCACTGAGGAACAGGCTTGTTGTGTTCTATGCTTCTGCACATAATGAAGTAAAGAGACTGAGGCAGATGGCCTTAATTGACACTTCTTCAGTTGGTGGAGCCATAATGCTGACAGGTTGTGTTGAGAGAAGGGGAAGAGGAGCTATGACAAGCTTGTTAGTAACACCAAACTGCATTATAGATAAAGTGCTGTATGGTATTTGAGCACTATCCCCATTTAGCTACATTAGAAAGATCTCAAAGTCTTGCTTAAAATGAAGAATATTCTCAGCAAGTAGGAAATACCAGAAAAATGCTAGAAGAGAATAAAATATTATGGTCATTGGTGCAGCAGATAAACACGATGCTAGCTATTGCTCATTGGTTTGTGTAGCCTTATCTTCAGTTAAGGGCTTCCATCATATCTGTTAAGACAATTGCTAAGTTTTGAAAACCATCACCAGACTTTCTGCTCTTTCTGAACAGAGCTGCTCGTTAGGGCTGTAGATTGCGGAAATCTGATCCTTAATAGATTTTAATAGGTTTGTCTTACTCATCTGATAATCACACTCTAGCATTTACGTGTGTTTGAGTACGTAAGTCTGATACTGTCACTTGTGCTAGAATGGCTGAAACAACACCACAGCGTGTTTTCCTGTAATACTGATTATGTGTTTTTCTTCAATGCATTTTCTTCTGAATTGGACCGTTGTTGCTGTGTCTGACATCCGGTGCCGCTCGTCACCAACAAACCCTTGGAACATGATATCTTACGTAAACTATGCATCAAACTGGTCTGTGAAATTGTTACAAAATGGTTTGTATGCAAACATGGCCAACCTGAACCCATTTTACAATGGGCTCTGCCATGCTTTACGGGTAAACTACAATGACAATACTTTCCCTCAAACCTCTTTTTTTTGTTGTTTTTTTTTTTTTTTTGTTTCCCTCCCCTCCTCTTTTCACCATGCTGCTAATGTGTTTTTCTTGCGTATGCTCTCATTACCTTTTGGGCTTTGTGCTTTGTGGTGTGCTGGATCACGGGTCCCACTGCAATGGTTGGTCAAACATATTTTTAATGGATAAAAACTGCGATATGGTCACTAACAAAACCCTGATCGTAACAATGGCCGATGCCAAACTTCTGAACAATATAAATTATCAATCTGGGAATCCTGGTAAAACATCCTTGCTGTAATTACACATTTGGATGGGGTTGGGGACGTGGGAAAAATACCTGTGTTAACACTTTTAATGATTTTTTTTTATGATGTTTGGGTTCAAAAAAGAAATCTTTGGAACTGAGGGAGAAGCAAGCTGCAAAAGAAGAGAGAGAAAAAGAAAAGAAAGTAGAAACAAGTAGAGAAAAATTGCGTAAGCTTTTAAAAGAAGAACAAAGGTAACCTCATTATATTCAGTACTGATTCTTGAGCGTGTTAAGCCAGAATGTGAGCTCTTCTTTTCCATTACAGAGAAAGCACCCCGAACCAGTAAGTTAGAAACTGCTAAGGGGCCCAGCGTAAATACTGGAATTTCTGACAACTAAAGCACAAATTAAATTGAGACAAAGGATGATGTATAAAGCAACACAATTTCTTGGTCATGTCCCAGCTGCTTTGTTTTAATCTAGGCTGATGATAAAATAAGCTCTAACATGAGCGGTTTACAAAATTTTGTAGTTAAGTCCTTATCTGCAATCCTGACTGGTACTATTTCCACATTAACCACTGAATAGGCCTAATGATCTGAAAAATGAAAGGGCCACAAGTGCAGATAAGACCATAAACAATCCATCTCCAAAGAAACTGTCTAGCAGTAAGACAAGTAGAACTTAAACTTCTTTTCCTCCAGATTTTTTTTCTGGGTCATGTTCTTTAGTTATGTAGCGTTTAATGGAGATTCCTGAAAGAGATGTTTACAAATACTTCACGATGTGTTACAAAGTATTTGTGAAGTGCTATGCTGTATTACACTAGAAGGGTGCCCTACAGTGTTCAGTGGATTTATTCTTAATTCTCTTGGTAAAGAAATGACATTTCAGATTGTCTTGCTAGGTCAGGCCCAGCTTCCCTTCATGTCCAGTCTCACACTGTGGGGAGTACACATTTGCTGTCTACATACAATTTTTGCCTGATGCTGAAGGTCGTCTCACAGGTTAATTACATTTTTAGGTTGAAGAAGAAAAGGAAAAGATCAACTTCCTCTTCCTCCTCCTCTTCCTCTTCGTCCTCAAGTGACTCTTCATCAGATGTATCAGTTTCTTCCTCCTCTTCCTCTGATCACAAGAAACGCAAGAAAAAGCGTCGGAATAGATCAGAGTCATCCCGTAGCTCCAAAAAGCACTCCTCCAGAGCTTCCTCACATCATAAGGATCAGATTAGGAAAGAGGAGTGGTATTCGCCTCCGGCTGATACCTCTGCCTCCTTCCTTAATCAAAATTTTGAAATGGAAAAACTGCTTGAGAGGCAGGACAGCTTAGTGTGTCCAAAAACAGAGGTAAGAGAGAAAGACAGACACTGTTCTCTATCGAGGACTTCAGGTGATGATGAAGACACTTTTGGAGGTAGGTCTGAAGATTCAAGGGATTCTTACAGTAGCTCCAGAACTCAGGCAAGTAGTAGCAAAACTGAAAGATACCATAAAACAGACAGATTTTTCTCCAGCAGAAGGGGATATTCAGGTTCGTATTATAAGTCAGATGATAAAACGAGGACGCATTACTACAGGAGATCAGAAGGGGACGTGGAGGGGAGAAGAGAACCGTTTAAGAAGCATGGCTGGGGTCAGGACAGGTATTACACGTCTCCAGCAGGGTCTGACTATTCTGGCAGGTCCATGGGAAAGTACAGATCATATTCTGGCAGTTCCCTACATGAAGGTTATAGAAGTTATAATAGTGATAGGCATGTGTTAACTCAGCATAAAAGTGAAAGTGGGTATAAGAACAGGGAAAGAAGCTATGAGGAGACTGATAAAACAGAGGAACCAGACAGCGAAACTACTCCAAATGATACAGGACAAACAGAAAGTGGCACTAAAAGAAACCTGCCCCAGAATTTAGTTAACATATTCAATCAAATTGCTGCATTTGAGAGGGAAAAAGAAAGTAAGCAGAAGAAACAGCAAAGTACGTAAGAAAATGCTTTTCTGCTGGATGTACTTATACGAATTTTTATCTGGGTATCTCTTGAGGAAAAGATGCTCTTGAAATGCATATGGAAAGTGACAAGCAGAATTTGTTCTGTCTTGCAGAATGTCAAAGAGTTCTTAAGGTAAAGATCTGTATGGTGGAAAGAGAGGCAAGGATATCGTACGTAAAATGTCAGTTATTATTTGAAGTCAAAGTTTCCCTATGCTCTTACTTTGGGATGTTCCTGTATGATATACTGATATACGTTGTGTGATGGGATGACATAATTTGATTCTCAGACTGTAGTTGTGTAACTTGCATCAAATACACACTTCAACAGCAGGAATTTTTTGAGGGTTTTTTTTCCCCATCTCCCTGGGTACAATTGACTGTTAACTATTTTTGCATCAAGCTTTAACTTCCAGCTATTGAAGGGAGATAACTAAATGAAGCTCACATGCCATCAAATGTATATAACTTGTTCAATCATTAAATTTTCTTAATTTTGTGTCTTGGCTGTTTGTCTATGTCGCAGTGGCTATGTATGCTGCTCACGTGGATGGAACCCTCTAATGTATGGGAGAAGGCAAACACATCATGCTCTCTAAGCACATCAAACACGTTCTCTTATGTTTTTTTTAAGCAGCAGCTTACTATTACTCATTACTGAAGAAATAGCTAATGTCTTGCTGACCGTATACAATCCCAATTGTACTTCACTTCATCTGCACATTTGCAAATTAATTTGTGATATATTGGTTGCCAAAAAGGTACTGTGTCATTCTGCAGAGGAGTACAGTTTTACTGACTAATCGTATACTGTCATCATCTTTTGATTAACATATGATCTGAGATGACTATTTGCTCAAAAGTCAAGAGTGACCTGGAAACAATGCACAAATACTACTGCCGAGGTTGTTGAAGGTGCTCCATATTGTTGTTAGAGGGAAGATAGTTAAGAAGAAAACTTAAGATCTTTGTAATGAAGGTTAAGCTTGTTGCTTCTTCACAGTATTACTGCCCCTGCTTCAGCTTTTGCAAGTACAGAATAGGCATAAGGCACTCATCTAACTACCTTGAGTTCCTCATCTGTGTTACGCTGTGCTGTGAGACAGCAGTACTTGTGAGATTCCAGTTTAGTAAAATGAAGAGTAGTTATATTAAAGATGTTTTCATTTAGAATGTGAATTACTGGCTTCGGAAGGGCTTTGCAGATCTTCCATTCTCCAACAGCAAAATGAGAAAGATATTTAAAGGCTAATTTATTATGGAAATCATCCACTCCTCTAAATGACATATTATGTACTTAGAAGGAAGTTACTACATAGATTTTTTTTTTTTTTTTGATAGAAATAAATGCTGTGATTGCCAGTAGAGCTGGATAAATTAAGCTGAAACTTAACCAATGTAGAAGCTTTAACAAGGTTGAAGCCTTAACTGTGGCCTTCAAAAGATGATTTAAGACTTGCAGTTTAGCTGTCAGAGGGACTAGTTCTGCTGGGTGGTGGTGAACTGGCAGCAGCTGCTTCTGCAGGAGTGTCGACAGACAAGTTCAAGTCTATAACTTTGAGCAGTGAAGTCTGACTAGAGCGTGAACTTGTGCTTCTGGAGGATCTGAAAGACATAAATTTACTCATCAGTGTACAAAAACCACTATGTTTAAAAAAAACAAACTTCTAAATAGTGGCTTAAAATGAATCTGTTCAGTCACAGTGTTTGTTCTAGGTAAATCCACTACAAAACTCTCTGTAGACATGACCATTAATAGCTTAAGTAACCTGTGGAAATGTTGGATCACAACTGATTCAGTGTTTCATGCAGTACTGTTAGTCAACTGGACATTGAGCAAAGCAAAAAGATCTCAGAATAGTATAGGTCTGTCTCCCCTATTTAATTAGGGAGTTTGCAAAGTCTGGCTGGAGCTCAAACTTGTGCTTTCATCGTGTGAAACCACTTCTTAATGACAGCACAATTAGCTAAAGTAAATTAGTTCTTTTGCAGTTTTATTTTAAACTGTGATGGCTACTCAAGTATACTTAGTTGTGTGCTAAAAATAATCCAGTAGAGTCAAAAGAGGGGGAGAGTACAGGGAGAAACTTCTTATAGGGCATTCAGGAAGCAGAGGCAAGACTGAAAAATCCTACAAGAGTAAGAAATTGTATTAAGTAGGGAAAAATTTTTCTGCTCTAACCTTTCAGTTAAAAACATACACACTACCGCCCCCCCCTCCAAAAAAAAAAAAAAAAAAATTGCTAGCACTCACCTGCTAGAAGATGCTGAGCTTTGTGTGGATGGTGATTGAGAACTTGGGCTACCACCAACAGAAGCAATTGCAGGCAGCTGTAAATTGAACTAGAAAATTGAGAAGGAAAGAAAAAAGTTGACCTAATGGTTGTGTAATAGGCCAGAGCATGTCAGGAGAGTTTATAATGCTTTGTATTTGAATATATGCTGAAAGCAAATAAGCATTTTTTTGCTGTTGTACCATAAATATATTTTATTGCTGAATTAAGGAGTTGCCCTTGAAAGACTCTTTATCAGTAGGCTTTAGCTACAAATCGAGATTTCAGTGGCAGTAACTGGAAAGCTCACCTGGTCAAAGTACTTCTGAAAGGATGCAGTTAAGTCAGGATGTGCGCTTAGAACATCGACTAACAATTTGTTGATGGTTTTGCTGAAGTTCTTTAATGCACGAAGATCGATGTCTTTCTCTTCCTGTGTTGCTGCTTTAGTTTTCTTTAGAGACTGAATCTCTCTGGATAGTCTGGAACACTTTTAACATAAGTTTAGAACAGGCTATGGTGAAAATGCAGTTCTCTTACAGAAACCTGCTGAGTTTTAAGTTCTGTGGTTTTAACCGTACTGTTGTTGATCACTATAAAGTTAGAAGTCATTAATCAACATACAGACCTGTTTTATAACCCTTTCTAGTTTTGGCTTCTGTTCTTCTATCTCCTTGTTCAGCTGCAATATAACAGCCTGTTTTTCCTTATTTTGCTCTTGGAAGATGGCCTCCTGCTTCAGTAGTGCATCGTAGTTCTTTTCCATGCTCTGCAAATTCATTTGAATAGTAGTTTTAATTTATAAAGCAGTTCTGATATATTTTCAATTTTTGTATTACTTTATCAGAGGATCTGTTATTGCTACTACTTGTTTCTAAACGTAGCTCAAGCAATTAGTACTAATGATATTAGAGCTCTGTCTGTCAGACTGTTCAGTGGATAAAGGACCACGGGGTGATTCCAGTACATTAACACTGAGGTACTAATAACGAAATTACAGACATGTTTTCAGACTTGGCTGTGAGTTATATATACAAATGATTTATGTGGCAAAATAACAAACACTGCAGTGCCCACTTTCCCCTGCAAGCCTAAAGAAAATAACATTCTTTATTTGTTTCCTGTGAGAAGACAGTGGGTGCCTTTGAATGGAGTGAATGAAATCAGTGCTAGAACTGTGGCTTTATTTTTGAAAAATAAAAAGGCAGGAAAGCATGTACTTTAACACCTCCTTATGCCCGAGGATTTATTCCCTGATGAAGACAGGAGTCCCTCTTCAATGTCAGAGATGTTATTTCTTAAGTTGGGTCTAATGTTCTGTGTTGGACAGCTTTAATGTTGATTTAAAAAAAAATGTGTTGATTCTAACATCTGCAGTACTGGACAGGATGAGACAATACGCTACAAAAAAATAAACTGCTTTATTGGATGCCAGCACAGCATTTTTCACCATGAATCTGGGATTTCTTGAGGAAATCCAGATAAGCACTTAAATTTTTGAAAGGAGATATAGAGCCTTCTACAAAAATTGTGTCTGTTGATACAAAGTAGAGGTTGTAAAAAAGAAGGGGGAAAAAGTTGATTTTCCTGTTCTTTCAATGAGATGGTTTGCAGGGATTGAGCTACATGCTGCAACCTTGTTTAACTGGAACTTCTGCTTGTATTTTACCTGGAGATATTCCTCAAGTTCCTTGATCTGTCTTCGTTTGTATCTGTATTTTTCATCAGCAACCCTCTTCTCTTCTTCTAGTTTTAGTTTTTCCTCATACTCCTCACCTGCAATCCCAAAAAATGAGGCAGAGTTGACACTGATCAACCAACGCACACAACTTGATTTTCATTTTGAAATAAGTTGTACTTGAAAGTAACTGCACTGCAGGATATTACTACGCTAGTGTTAAACCCTTAGGTCTCTGTAATAATTTGTTTTTGTAATATTCTCTTTTTTTTCCACAGTGATTTGGAACAAGTAACTGGCTTAATGGAAGTAATTTTAAAGCCACTGTTTCTAGAGCCAGCAGAAGGCACATAAGTCATATGAATTTAATCCTAGAAAGTATTTAATTGCTCATGGTGATGCTTTGTATAAGCTAAATAAAGTTCCACTGAAGGAAAGCAAGTCTGTGAAATGTAAGTGGGCAACAGAAACAACAGATGAAGATTCGTTCCAGAATTTTAAGAAATTTCCAACATCCGGAAGTGCATAGTCAATTATTTTATGCTGCTGACACTACCCCAAAATTGTGCACTTTCTTTTGGTTTTCCTCATCGTTTTTCCAGATGACAGGTTGCTACCTTTTCCTTTCCCCTTCCATGTGAAAATCAGATATAATAGTGTAGCTGAGGGATCTGTCTTCAGCCCTAGAGTGCATGTACCTCAGCTGGCCGTAACGGAGCTCCCACTGGAAGCAGTCCAACTGCTCCAGGTACAAATGTTGACCCAGCTAGCGGGTCAGAGGCACAGCTTGTTCTGATCCTGTAGTTTGAACTAGTAGTTGTGGGAGATGTAGCACTGTGCAGTTTTATCCATCAGATATAGATATTGCACTGGGCATTCCTTTCTCCCAGTAATGACTATTCACAGTATTTGTATAGGCTTAGAGAATGTCCACATAAATCAGATGGAAGAACGTGAACATTTTCTGTGGTTATTCTGCTCAGCCTTGCTGAACTAACTGTAGCGTGTGAATTACACTCCCTTCTGCTACCGTGAGTTTGGTCTCTGGCTGTGATGCATTCTTTTGTGCCACTGAATTTCCCTACTGTAAAGCAGTTATGCCATCATCTGTAACTCGTACAGCAAACAGCAATTTACATTTTACATACTTGTCTCAGTGACTTCCTTGAAAGAGTTTCGGAAATTGTTGTTGGAGTTATTAAGGATTTGCAGAGTGTTTTCAAGAGCTACAATTTCATTTTCAGCTTTGCTAATCTTTGCATCTAAATCATCACCTTCACGTTTCAGTGCTTCCTTTTCCTGCGCAGCCTGAAAAGAAAACCAGTGTTTTAAGTGACTGAATGCATACTAAAAACATTAGGACAACTATACAGCAAAAAATACTTTCAATATTTAGGGGTTAAAACCCTAGGTAAATACTGAGGTTATCTATGTTGTCAGGATTGGACTGAGATTTGAGTCACTACTGGAGGCAGTAGGTATTGACAGTCCTGGAAGCTGGCTGCACATAAGTCAACAGGGCCCGGTGGGATTAATCCCAGGGTAGTGAAGGAATGGGTTGATGATGTTGTGAGGTTTCTTAACAATTATTTTTCAACAGTCTTGGGAATCTGGAGAGGTCCCAGTGGAGGGGAAGCTAGCGAGAATCCTAATTTTCAAGAGCAAAAAAGAAGACAGGCTTGGCAGTCTAACTTCAGTGCCTGGTAAAAGTACGGAGAAGATTATTGTGGGAGTTGCTGAAAAACACTTCAAAAACAATGCAGTCATTGGCCATAGCCAACTTAACCAACATAGCCAACGTAACTCGATTTCCTTTTACGACAAGGTTACCTATCTAGTTCACTAAGGGAAGCCAACAGATGTGATCTTTTCGGATTTCAGCTCAACTTTAATACTGTGTCCTGGAGGACATGCCCAGCATACAGCTAGGTAAGTATATAATACAATGTATAAACAGCTGACTGACAGGTTGGGTTCAAATGGTTATGATAAATGGGGTTGCCCATCTATTAGAAATAGGCACTCACCAGCTGCATGACCAGCAGTTTAGCAAGAGCCAGATTCTGCACCTGGGACAGGGCAGCCCTGCCTCTGTGCACAGACTGAGGGGATGAGAGGCAGGAGAGAAGCCCTGCAGAAAGGGATCTGAGTGTTCTGGCTGACAGCAAGTTCAACATGAGCCAGCAGTGTGCCCTGGGGGGCATCAGGCCTAGCACTGCCAGCAGGGTGAGGGTCCCGCTGCTCTTCCTGGTGCAGCCTCACCCTCATACTGGGTGCAGGTTTGGGCACCAAGGTATCAGAAGGACCTAAAGCTATTAGATAGCGTCCAAAGGAGGGATACAGAGATGGTGAAGGGCCTAGAGGGCAAGATGTATGAGGAGCAGCTGAGGTCTCTTGTTCAGCCCAGATAAGAGGAGGATGAGGAGAGGCCTCATGATGGCCTACAGGGAGTGAAGGGGCAGCACTGAGCTCTGCTCTCTGGGACAGCAACAGGACCTGAGGGAATGGCACGGAGCTGTGTCAGGGAGGGTCAGACAGGGAGGAGATGAGAGAAAGGTTCTTCACCAGAGGGTGGTGGGTGTGGAACAGGCTCTCTCCAGGGCACTGGGCATGATCCCGAGCTGCCAGAGTTCAAGCAGCCTTTGGACAATGCTCTCTAGCATTTCACTGAAGTGAACATTTGTGAGCTACTCGAAATTAAGGCTCTGCTGAGATTAAGACTGACCAGAGATACATCTGAAACTGCTGCATTACTGAAAATAATGAACAGTGTCAGAAAATGTAACAGGCTGACAGTATCTTAGTTATTTGAATGAAGCCCAGGGAAACCTATAGCTTAAATACTTGAATTATAATAAAATACCTTGATTACATAGTAGGCCTGGCTTTTCTCCTCTTCTCCTTCAGATGGCATCATGACAACAGTAAGGATTTCGTATCTGCATCTCAGTTTATCAATTTTATTTAGGCGATCTTGAAATTCAGCACTGGTGTATTTTAGGGAAAAATAAATGAGATGAGCAAATGTTTGTCTAGCCGTGTTTTGTGTGCAGTTCTTGCTACATCAATTTAAAGTACTGGTGTTACTCCAGCAGTCTGCCCCTCTACTATGGTGTAGCCAAGGCAGCAGTGGTGCTGCTCCTTGTTTTTGATGCTTTGTGTTCTCCCAGCCACAGTTTTCTGGTTACCTACAGCTGTCTCTCAGTTCTAAAGAGTGCAATTCATTTTCATATTCCAAATCAGTGCATCATGAGAGACTGTGCCACAGCCCTCCCTGAAAACATTTAAAGGTTTGGCATTTAAATCCTACAGCTGCACAAGCTGCCCCCTGCTGATACTATCTTAATATTGCCACTCCTAAATGAGAGTGAGCAACAGCAAGCAATAACCCCAAATCAAATTACATGGAAGCATCAATTAGCTGTGCAATTATCAAAGGAAAAAACCACCCATGCTGCACTCTCGGTGAGCAGTTAAGCTTCAGTCACACTAAATCACTCTAATTTCCTATTGTGTGGGGTGTGGTTAGCAGAGGAGTGAATAAAAACCCTGCCAGATTGCAGCAGTTGAGCTGTTAAGGCATTGATTTTTGGCTAGATACAGATACTGGTATTTACAAGAGTTAAAGCCGGTCTCAAATACTTCACAATGATTACAGCAAAAAGCAAAAGTTATTTTTTTATGCATTTGTTTATAAGAGGGTATCTCCTATATCATAATACATCGGCGCACATAGCCCAGCAAGCCCTCTTGAGTAAGCCCTCTTCAAAAACAACTTTTCTGTTTTAAATACTTTCAATAGTTTCTCATGCCTCCAAACACTCATTCCACATTTCCTGATGCCTTTGAAAAATGCAGTCTCCCACATAACACTTCAAATAAAAAGTCTGCAACTGAGGTTTCCTCTCAGTACTGTAGGGGATCTTCATGAACACAGTAAGCAGTAATCTCTGGTTCACCAGTGATACCGGACAGTAAAAACTGAGACACTGCAAGCTGATTGTTTTGAAGATGAAAGAACTGGAAGATGACTGGCCAGGATTTTTAGGGAAACATAGTGTGTTTTGAGTTGTATTGCTGTTTTTGAGTTGCTGCAACAGATATTTTGAAAAAAAAATAATCATTACCTTATACGTTGCCGTTCCTGATCCACAAGTCTGATCTGGGAATCCAGCATTGCCTTATGAATCTTAATTTCCTCAGTTCTTTCTGCTATGGCTTTGTGTAACTGCAATTTTTGTTTTTCCAGTGTGAGGACCTTGTCTGCCTTGTTACTGAGGGTATCTTGAAGACGCTTCACTTCTAGTTTTAGGAGATTATCTTCAATCATCATCTCCTAAAAAATACCGAAAAGGTCTCAAAATAAGAAAGTATTATTTTTAGGTAAGGTAATAGTGATGAATATGATTTAAAAAAAAAAGTTTGGGAGGGAAGGTGTGACACAAGAAACTAGGGCTTTGTTACAGATAGAACATAGCACTGTGAGAGACAAAAAACAGCCTTCAAATCACGAGTTTGTGTGTTTTAGGGGAAAAAAAAGTGCCCTGTATTAGAAAAAATAGAAAATAATGCTGTACCTGCTTAACAGCTTTAGCTTTTTTTAACTCCTGATCTGATTTCTCATTGAAAAGATTTAGTTCATGTATCTTGATCATCAGACCATTCGTTTCTTCTCCCGTCTTATCCATGGCTTTCTTGATGAACTGGACATCACTCTGTTTCCAAGTAAGTTATATTTAATTTATTTATTCATATTTAACTTAATTTCCATCAAAGCAGGTTGCACTAAAACCTACTAGTTAATTTCAATGAAAAAAGTTTAAGTGCTGGAACCAGGTACCATCATCATCTTTTGTCCATATTCTGCCATGCAAACAGTGCCAAGAGCACTGCTGCCCTGATGTAGAGCACTGTTGCAATATTACTGCCATTGCCTGTTTTATTTGGAGTGTAGTCATTCTTATTTGTACAATATAAAGCTTTCAGCCAATAAGGCAATACTAACGTAATCACGTACTTTGGTCTATATTAAAAACAGCAATAAAAAAACCCGTCATGTCTGGCCATGACTTGGATATTCTTAGCTCATCTTCATAAAACCACCTGACTCAGACAATACTCCAGACTATGGACATCATTTCAAGATACAACACAATCAACCTAACGCTCTCTAAGGAAGTTACCTGAAGTTTCTTGTGCTGCGCATTTAAAATATCACACGCTTTTTTCTTTTCTTCTAAGGTTTTCTTGAGTTCAGCAATTTTTGCTTCCAAAACTTGCCTTTCATCTGCATCAATCTCCCCTTCTAACCGTGACAGCCGTCTCTGTACTTGCTGAATATAAAAATCCTGTTAAAATGATTTTAAGAGAATTAATAGTCTGAGATAAGCAATTATAGCCTTCCCATGAAGCTAGAATGCCGGATCTAAATGTTGCTTTAGGACAGTCACCTAATTAAGCTATTGTTTTGTAATAATTTATGGTTTATAGACCTCCTAAATGTAAAACATTAGCAAAACATTTTTAGATGACTGATGTGCAGAGATGGTTCAGAAGTAATCTGCTAGAAGAATAACAAAGCACACTCAGCAGCCTGCTCTGAGGGAGGCTTACAGCAGAGATGCCATCTTGCTGCCACCAGTGGATGCCAATCTAAAAGAGCAAATTGTCAAAGTGGTGCATAGGAAATTTGCACAAAATCCAATTAGTAAATAAAAGGATTTTGGCATGTACCTCTTGTATTGCTTTAACAATTTACCCTGAGGTGTCTGTGGTTCACAGGGATCAAAGTAATGAACTGATCTGAGAAATTAGTGGGAAAAGTAACAGATCCAAAACACAATAAAATACATACGCGTATAATGTAGGTGATACACAGGAAGTTTGAGTTATTTCAATTTTATTAATGTATGGAGAGACAGAAATGCAGACTTCAGATTAATAATGCACAGCATTTTGAGAATTTTAAGATACTGGCAAAGGTTACAGAACTTGAGCAATTTACTCTCATTAGACCCAAGGAACAATCTGAAAATGAAAGTATCGTATTTTACCTGGTTATACATAAATTCCTGTTGTTTTAGTGCCTCCGCATCAAGTTTGTGCAGACGACTATTAAGACTTTTAAGTGATAATCGACTGCCCTCAATTTCTGCCAGGACACACTTCTCCTTATCCTTCTGAACCTTTAGCTCTTGAGTTCTCTTGAAAAGTACTTCTTTCAGCTGGTTCAGTTCTGTTTCTTTTTCCTAGTGACAAATTAATCGTTAAGCAAATTCTGATGAACATCTCATTCTGCTGCCTTTGAGAGTCCTGTTCTGAAAGACTCAATTACCTTTAGTACAACTCCAGTACAGAGTCTGAATATGCACCTTCTAATTAATATAGCAAAACACTATAGAATTCAGTTTTAATCAAATTGAAGAGCATACTTAGTCTTGATTTTGTAAGTATATATTGTGAATTTTGCTTGTGAACCATCTTGCCAGCTTGAGTAACATAAGATGAGTTAAATCCTTTAGGAGTTCATAATCAAATTCTCCCACCAGAATTTTTTGCAGTTGAACTTCCTGTTAAGTGCAATTCCAAATCCAAAACTCAGGAAGCAGAAAGCAGGTGTAAGTTTAGTATGAAATCTGTTAGGACCTATAGCATTTTGCACTGATTTCAGTGGGCTCTGGATCATACCCAAACAGGAATTTAATTTCAGCAGTAAACTTTTGAATTTCTTGTGTCCAATTCCAAGGTCTATTTCTGAACCCAATGAAAATAATTATAAATTTATCTACTAAAATTGGATCAAGATTTGACCTTCATTTCATAGTCTCTCTTGCATATCTAAATTTCTTTATTTAATATAAATTGTATTTTTTCTCTTTCAGTGTGGTTGTCAATATTGGTAGGATATTCAATAAGCTTCACTGCACAACAGCGTATTGGCAGAGACAGGAGATGTATCAGGGAACTAAAGCATAAAATGGTGAGATTTCATCCACATTGTTCCTGTAAGTATCTCTTCACAGTAAATTAATAGATGCCACAAATAGTCATGTGTGTCTAATGTTGATGGAAAGCATCCTTCTGACTAATACATTACAAATGTTGTTAAAGAATAGTTCATCCAAGTTAAAATACTACCCTGAAGCTGTGGAGCTGCCAAGCTCAGTGTCATCTTAGGTTATCCGCCAGAGATGCGAGCCCAGAAACCCTGCTTATGGTTTAGCCACCCTGGTAATAGTCTTAAGGAGAAGCAAGTAAGGTTTTCATTTTAATAGAGGCTTATATCATTCCAACGTAACGTGTTTGTTCTAGATAGAGCTTGCAAATTCACATGAACCCTCACTTGCAGAAACCATCAAAAACATTTTACCTTAACAATTTTCTCTTCTTCCCTTAGCATTTCTTCCATCCTCAGAGCATTGTCTTCTGAACTGAGTGTCTTCTCAGTTACAAGCTTCAGCTTATTGGAAAGGCCTGCATTTCTTTCTTTAAGAAAGCTCAATCTAAACAAAATTAGATGATTTAACAAGTTGCACGTACGCTGCACTTAAAACACTGTGAAAACGAAGCATTGTATCTTACTGAGCAGCTGCCTCATAAAGCAGGCTGAAATCCATTCCATGGTAACGGAGGCCCAACCTGGATGTTCCACCCCCCTTTAAAAACAAGGGTAGCAGGAATATTTTCTAAGTTTCCCAGTGCCAGAAACGACAGTACACAGAAGTAAAATAGACATGAAGTAACCAGAATATTGGAGGCTTTAGTAATTGTTATTTAAGGTTCTTTGCTCCAAGAAGGATCTGATTATCTCTCTAATTCTTACAAACTGCATTTTTAAAAGTCTGTTTCTTACCTGGCTTTTTTCTTCTCAATTTCTTTCTTCAGATTAGTTACCTGTATTCTTAAAGACTCCAGATCAGAAGCAGTTCTGTCCACAGTAGACTTCAAAATGTCCAGCTGATAAATTAATTAAGATATCAGTACATGAACCACCTGCTACAGAAAAACTATCCAAAGTTAATGCAATTGTAGATGCAGTTTTTAAATCACCAAGCTTGCTGAGTAGCCCAGTGTTACCGTTTTCTTGTTAAGAAAAAACTTACTCAGATAATATGTATATTCCTTCTCAATAGATCCATGAGACTTGAACTACCTCTTGGAACTACTGCAGATATTTAAGTAACAAAACAATGCCGCTCATTCCTAGCTCTGAATGCAGATTAAATGTAAGTAGGAATAGTATCAAGCATGGCTTGTTCAGGGGACAGCTTTATTCTGTTGTCTCTTGATTAGAAAGCTGAGAGAAAATTTTTTCAAGAATTTTAACCTGACTACAAGGGCGGTCAACACTCACTTCTGACAGTACAGGGCAGGAACTGTTTGGAATAGGCTTCTCTCATCCTTATATGATACTGGAGTCTAGGTATGGTAAAGGCAAGACACACCTTCTGCTGAAGCATTTAGTTACATCATTACATCATTTAAGAGACAATGAATTCATTTTATACCAACACAGCAGAATACAAGCTCATCTCAATGGCAGCGTGCTTGCTTCAGTGCTATCAATGAAGGGATTAAGTTCAGGGTTAAGATCCAAATAATCAAGAGCAAACTGAGAAGAACAGATGTTTTGTTGGATTATTGAAGAGTCTAGCACGTGAACAGAAAAGTAAATGCTATTGTTGTATTTCCTCCATCTACTCAAAATGTAGAAGTTATAGCTTCAGTCTGGTTTTCTGAACATCCACCTTGTTTTCTGGTCATCCTTACCTCATCCTCCAGCTGAACTCTGTAAGTATCCTGAGTTTGGTACTCGTGCCGGAGGCTGGTAGCTTCCCGCTCAGCAGAAGAAATTCTCCTTTCATATTCCATATTATTAATAGTTTCGTTCACTAAAAAGGAAGCCTTCTCTTTCAGCATACTTTCTTTTTCTCTCATCTCCTGTTTTAACTCTGCTATTAGCTATCAAGATAAAAATATTTTCAATTAATAAAGAGTAAAATCAGAAGACTGATTGCTGTTAAGACTTCTCATACATTCGTTCACGGACATAGAAATGCAAATTCCTTCCTGTTCTAAATGCTCACTATTTTCTTTCTTAATATCACAGTCCAGACATAATCCCCTCATTGCAGCTGACTGTCTTTGCACTCTGAGAAATAACACTCCCTCTTACTGCTTCTTAGGTCACACAAAAAAGCAGCACAGAAACTCACATGCTTTGCATTTTCCAACCTTCAGACTGAAAATTAAACCAGGCAGAGCATCAAGCAGAGCTCTATTAGATACACTGAGAGAGACAGCTTTCAAAATAAATTCTGAGTACATTTCAGTAACATATGGACTTTGAAACATCTTAATAAAATACAGAGATCAACATAAAAAAACAGTGAACATCTGAAAAAAAACAATTGTTCTGTGTATGAGTGGCAAAATTCCTATCAATTTCACAGATACAGAAGTAGGCTGATACAGTGCAGGTACAGCAGTTTTACCAAAGCACAGTGATCAATCTGTTGATCTCTTTTTTGCATCTGTTGTATTGCACTCTCCCACTGCCTGATGACTTCTTGCCTTTCCTGATGAACTCTTCGAAAATCTTCAGCTGTCTTGTCAAGCTCCATCTGTTTAAAAGAAAAAATCCCTATGATTTCTAATTTTTAAAAAATTGTATATAAAAAGATACTTCAAGAACCTCATGCACAAACCTGAGCAGTTATGGTTTCTGTAAGCTCATTATCAAGAGCTCTGCGCTTCTGATTTGCTTGCATGGTCAACTTTTCTACTTGAAGAGTTAGTGCCTGAAAGGAAATGATACGAAAATAGAATGCATTTGAAAGCAAATATATAATATCTTAAAATTTCTAAAGCTCTGCTGCAACTAAGGATGGAATTATTGAGGTATTCATTTCATTGCATTTTGGAGAACAAAGAACTGAGAACCCAGCCTTCCAAACTTTTCTTTGTACAAGAGGCCATAATCTCTTCTCCCTTAGGTCCAGACTGGAGCTAGGCCAAAATAACCTTTTCACCAAGTACACGATATGTACGTGGAGTCCTCAGCACTGTTTTACTCAACTCTTCGTGGTATGCCCTGTGACTTGCAGATTTAGATGTGATCAGTGAGACTATTTGTGTAAGCTAAAGTTTTGTGGTTAAGTATTTAACGAGTAAAAATCAATTTTCTCCCCACTGTATTTAAAGGGTAAAAAGAAGAGATACTCTAAATTAGTTAAGCATACTTGACAACTAACTCTGAAGAAGTCTGAACTTGTGACTGGAGTGTCTATTCATAGCATCCTTCATTACTCCATGCAGCTTTAATGAAATACCCGTACTTTATTCTAAGTAATATTAAAAATTTTGGTTCTAATGGGAAAATCTACATTGCTTGTCCATATTTGGCATGCATTTTTGAACAAACTTCCCACTTGATTCAGAGTAATTCATTTTTCTAATCACTACTAGGCTTTATTAGCTATTTGTGCACTTCCTCAGAAAACTTCAACTTAAATTTTACCCAGATGAAAAAATAAATTAATGCTGTCAGTTATGCCTTTCATCTTTTATCAATTCTGTTCTCTCTTACCTCTGAAATGAGCCTTATATGTAGCTCCCCTCGTACGGCAAGCGGAAATGATCAGACTTTAAAATGTAGTACAAGATCTCAGTCTTACCTGACCTGATAACATAAAGTGTTCAGATGCTAAAAAATGGTTCTCTGTTTTGTTTCTGAAAATTGCTGTCATTTCTACTTACTCCGAGTTTCCCTTCATCTTGTTGTGCATATTTCTGGATGGTGAAAGTATCGTTATCTTTACGATTTGATTCCTTTATCCAGCTCTCCAAAACTTCCTCATCGCAGTTCATCTGTTGTTTTAAGCTTTCCAGCTTCCTGGTGGTTTTATCTATAGCATTCTAATAAAATTTGAAAGACATTTAAGGGTTAATATTAGATGGCTAATTCTTTGATTAGTAATTGCAGCAATTGGTTAAAGCTACTGTAGCAAGTTTACATATATCATGTCAATGGAACTGATAAACAGGTTGGGGTTATTTTTGTTTGTTTTTTGTTAATAGTGTCTGATACTTGAGAAATGGTCATACATGTCCTAAAGAACAAAGACGGCAGTAAGTCAAAAACCTAAAATTATTTGCATTTTAAACAGAAATGTCAACCACTGGCAAGCTATACCCATATGCAAGGTATTTGTTCCACATCGCAGGGTAAAGTTTCTCTCTCACACATTAACACCCAGTTCTTAGATCCATATCCTGTGCATGAATTTACAAATGGTCCCACATGACTGTGAAGAGACTTCCTGATATAAATATAATAGAATCTGGATGCAGCTGAATAGCAAGAATGTCTTCATTCTGTTACCCTTTCTGAGAGACTGCAGATCACAAACAGACTTAATGAGAAGAAAGAGATCATGAAAAATAAATAACGATTTGCAGGGAAAAAAAAAGAGTTCCATAAAATAGGAAAATACTGTAGTTACATAGCATTCAATTTTTTATTTTTATTTCATTGTAAAGCAACCTGTGCATTTTGAAATCATACTCTGAATTTATTTTGTGGAGGAAAGACTTGCCACCAACAATCCACTTAGTAAACCATAAAGAAAATACTTTCAAGAGTTATCAAGACAGGGGTATGGATGTGTGGCTGTGTATCTGGCATTAAGAACAGAAGTTCTTAATTAAGATTGAAGTCTTTCAATACCTAATTAATATTTGCTAAGTCTGGAACAGTCTGTGCAAGGAGAACCTCAGTGTCATTCTACTTATCTAAACATTAAAAACCACATACAGACGATTTACTGTGGATTCTAAATTTTTAGTAACTACTCTTGACTTAACTATTACTTCTGTAACTGCAAGTGACGACAAAAGTAATGAAATTTTACTGCAATGTGGAAGTTCTGCAAAAATTGTGAACCTTACTTCTTGACTGTTTTTCTTTTCTCTCAAGGAAACTATCTCATCTTCCAGTCGTTTAATCTCACTCCTAAGACGTCCGCTTTCTCTTTCAGCAAGAGCTTTGAAGTGTTGTTCGGTTTCAATTTCATTCTCTCTGGCGCTGTAAAGAGACTGGAGAATATAACAGAGTTCAGCATTTTACAACAAACAACAGGCCACTGTCACCAAAAAAACTTTTTAATGTACAGCTAAAATTGAAGATAGACATGCTATGATTTTGTCATATATATACATAAGTTTTCAGAGTAATGTTATTGTTTGTAGTTTCGTATCTCAAATATATACATTCTTTATATATATACTCTTATTTTTTAATATTATGTTTGTATTCATATACAACAAATATATATATTCCTAAATATATATTTATATACACTCAGAAACATGTGCACATACACACACATTGTATCAGATATACCCAGTTCAACCATTTATAGCCCTAAAAACCTAACTCAAGGATATTTCACCCAAAATTCAGAATCTTCATCTTTCAAAATCTAAATCTTAGTCTCTTAATTTCACCAGCAGCTTTGCGAAAGATTCAGGAGGCACAATGAAAGAAATACTTTTATTGTCCTGGGCTGAGACAGAATACCACCAGGCTGGCCTATGGCAGTACATTCTCTAATCTGACAAAGTGTTTTGACAGGACTGTTTCCCTGTATCATGCAAATCTGTCACTTTCCAGAAGCTTCTCTTGCATGGTACATGTTGCTTCTTTCTTCATGTGCAAACTGAAACTATCACAGTGACATGAAAGAAGTTCAGCTGCAGGAAAGTTTCCCAAGACTTCTCTACCCAGCACACTTTACCTGAAATGTGTGCAGCTTGGACTTGCAACTGTTCAGAAACCTAACAGCCCATTTTAGACCACTGAGAGCGGTGGTTTAACTTCTGTCCCCTGTGAACGTCCCCAGAGAAAGGCCAGAGGAGCCTCCTGCCCAGCTGTCCAACGGGCAGGGATGCCACCCACAGAAAGGTGCTCAGGTCACAGATCTGTCTGATAACACGGATCCGGCAGACGTATCAGTTTACCTGAGTGAAGCTGAACTCCTGTCTTACATTTTTCAAATGAGATGTCATTGCCTCTATACGCTCTTCCAAGTCAGTCAACTGATTTTGCAGGTTTACTTTTTCTTTTTCCATCTTCTGCAGCTATTTAAAAGTTAGAATTGGCAATTAACCATTTTAGGTGAGTGTTTTTTGCCTTGAACTAGGTAAAAAAAAAATACAGTAATTGCAATTACTAATCGAAAAAGCATAACGTTTGCTCTACGTTCCCGCAAAGAAATCAATCTCCAAATTAAAAATTGTGGCAAAAACACTTGAGCCGTTACATACTTTTGCTTCTCAAGATAACCAAAACTGTCCCGGAACTGCACTGCAGAACCAGCGCTCCCCTGACACCCACGTGCATCCCCACTGCCCCCGAGCTCTGCTGGCTGACCTGACAGACCCCCACCTCAGCTCCGCGACACCGTGCAGGTACGTGGTTCCTACGCTTCAACGCAAGGACCTCGCCCCCATTTTTCTTTGGTTTTTCTTTATTTTTCCCCCCAATTTGCTACATTTCGCACTTGTCTCTCCGACGCTAAAGCACCTCCGCGCTGACAGGAGGCGGGGGCCAAACCGGGCCGTGAGGGCGGCTCCCGAAGGAGCCCGCAGCCCCCTCAGGGGCAGCGCTGCTGGGAGCCCTCAGGAGCTCTCCTCTCCTCTGCTCTCCCTCCCCGGCCACAGCCCCGCGCTCACTTCTTCCTCCAGCGCCTTGTTCTCCGCGTTGGCCATGGGCACGGCGTAGCCATCGTCCCACTGGAGCTCGGCCAGCACCGAGGCCGTGGAGCAGCTGCCGGCGCTGTCCATGGCCGCAGGCGACGGCAGGTAAAGGGGAACGCGAGCGGCGCCAAGCGCCTTAGCAACCGCGGGCCCCTGGTGGCCGAGCGGACGGGAAGCAGCCGAGCCGGGAGCCGCCTCCCGCCCAGCCCCGCCCCGCCCGGGCGGCGGTGGTGCCTCGCGCCCACGGCAACGGCCGCCCCGGGGCGGGAGGACCGCGAGGCCCCTCGGAGCCGCGAAAGGCACCGATCGGTGCATGCTGTCGCCCCTGGGCTTCTCCCTCATCCCGGGACTTCGAGGGCCCTCGCAGTCTGAGATGCGGGTGCACGCAGGGCAGCTATGTGCTTCATTCGAGCTCATCAGGCTTGAGAGGGCAGCTCCAGTCATGGCTGTGGTTATCCCCGGAGCCATGGCGCGGGGTAGGCATGTGCCTCCCTGCAGGGAGCTGCATGGCTTTGCAACTGGCATGGACCGAGGAAGTGGGTGAAGTAAACAGGTGGAAAGTGAAGGTTTAGTGTACAGAATTTCAAAATTTCTGTTCTAAATGCCTACTTCAACTCACAAGTGGGCCGTTCGTAGCAGTTACCAGTTGTCTGAAGGCAAGGACCTTGCTTGTAACCTCACTGAGCCTGAGCTCCTCAGACTGCAGTGCCTCCAGCTGACACTGCTGGCAGCACAGCAGGATCCCACCTGGTCCAGTGCCCTCTGTCAGGGCACACATCGGTCACAGCTGTGTAAAAGCTGGGGTTCAACCAAGTAGCACAGCTCACCTGTTGCTGATAATGCCAGATTGCCTGGTACAGGTCCTATTTCTGAACAGGCCTCTAGCATTATCCCTTAATGACCAACAGGTGCGTTTGCTGAGCCAGAGATTGCTCTCAGGTGGTTATGAACGCTAGTGCTATACTCTTCATAAACTTGGCTAGTGTCTTCTTGAACCTGTAACTGTTCATGCTTCTGTACCACCACATTTCATTGTTCTTGGATGAAGAAAGGCACACCAGCCTTTGATGGAAACGTGGTCTTGCTGCAGAAGCCCTCCCTTAGTAACTCTCTGCCCTGTCGCCTGCTTGAAACATCAGCCAGGCTGCTCTGCAGCAGCACGCAGTCTGCTCTCTAAAAGGAGAGAGGAAATTAGGAAGAAGTAGCTGACAGGGCTCCAGCACAAAGAAGGATAGCTTTGTACCCTTAGGGAAAAGTATCCTGAAAACGCTGGATGAATACTGCCAGGCTTTGAAAGGGCTGACAGGTGAAAAGACCCTGAAGGAGTTAATGAGTGTGATTAAAATGTGCCTGTTGGAGAAGGTTGGGAGGAGTGGGGGATTTGCAGTGTTAAGAGTGTTTGAATATAGAACGTTTGCCTGTGGCATAGCAGCAACACTGACCATAGCAGGATGTAGTGATCTTTCTAGAGATCTGCACGTGCTATGGAGCAGTGCTTTTGGAGAAGAAAAGATCTCTGAAAAACAGTGAAAATCAGGCCTGATGAGAATGCATCAAAATGACAACCTGCCGCGTTTTGGAGACCGTTGCTGGTCTTCTGTCCTTGGTTACCTCACTGACGCAAAAGGTCACTCAAGTTATTCTTTATAGCACTGAAAGAAAGTAGAAGAATAATGCTGGGAGGCAGCTTAGGTTTTTACAAACAGAGGAGTGGTGCAGGAAATCCAGTGCTCAAGCTAACTATGAAACAAAGATTGCCAGGAAGATCTCTGTTGTCTTACATGGCACAGTGGTTCTAAGTTGTGCTGAATCATGTTTCTGAAGAAGCAAGCTTAGCAGTCCTGGTAAGCAGCAGGAAAATACAGTGGCTTGAGACAGCGATTAACTGCAAGCAGCCTGCTGTCACGTTTCTGTCTGCCCTCGGAATGTGTGAAGTTGTGATTTGCCTCTGCTTTGCTCTCCTGGCCACCGATCGGTGCAGTGACGGTGTTAGTCTGGTGCTGAGAGCAATTTGCTGAGTGCAGTCAGTGCCTTCTGGAGGAATGTGGAGTGACTTGACCCGTGTTACCACTCTGAGCAAGACAAAGATGATCGTCCTCAGGAGGGTAAATATAGCTGGGATGCGTGGCCTTTAAGAAGGTGGGAAACTTCTGTAGGCAGGAAATTGGGCTTCTTAAGATACTAGTGTTCTTGATTCTAGTGTATGCAGAGGAGACTTCTAGAAAATGGACAGGTGAAGACAGCTGGCTTTTCAAAATAAATTCTTAGGACCAGCAAGTCTCAGCACTGTATGAGAAATGAAGATAGTAAAACAAATCAGTGCAAGGTGAGTTGCTGCTGTGAAGATAAGGCAGAAGCTGCACCTGTTTGGAGGGTGCTGGGTGGAAGGGCTGCCTGCTGAGGGCTGTGCTGTCTGACCCGTGCAAGTAGCACACTGAGAGCTAGGTGTGTCGATGGTGGTTGGGTGGCCTCACAGAAGGGAAGGGTTGTGTTTCAAAGATGCTAGAAGCTACCTGAAGTGCAGCAGAGACTGCCATGGCACATCACCCCAGACGTATTAGGGGCTCCTTCCTGTACCCAGAAAAAGAACTTTCTTTTAGTCACAATGTGAAAAATAAGTGCATCTCACAACTTGCAGAGATTTTAAATTAACATCTGTAGTGAAATGTGGTGTTGCAGTGGTGATCTTGTGTCCTCCAAGCAGTGCTTGTGTGCTAAGTGAGACCATGCACTGCCTGAGAATAAGAAGGCAAACTGCTGGGTCGTTGTCGTGAGGTGAGCAGGCAGTTCTGTTCACATTCGGTGAAAAACCAGTAATTTATAATCACATAACAATGCATACAATAAAGAAACCAGATTAAAATCATCTTAATGCAGTTATTTAAAACACATACCAGACTTACAGATTTTTGTAATCCTAAGTGTTTGCTTACATTTTTTGAGTGCAGTATTTACATCTAGTGTCTGAGATGTATAAAGTGCTATAGGAGTAAAGAGTATTATTCCACAATTTTCATGGAAGTTCCACACCCCTCAATTTCTCTTGCCAGATGCTGACTAAATGGATCTCCATGATATGGTTTTGTTTGTATGACTTTTTCCTTCTTCTCTTTGTAGTAGCATGTTCTGTAAGTGCAGAAATTTTTGGCAGAGATGCTAATCCAGCAGATGGTGCTGCATGTCTGTGTATTTCAGGGTGCTGGGTTTATGTTTGGTTTTTTTTTTTTTTTTACCAGTTGTCAAACTCCTTAGTTAAAAAGGGAAGTATCTTTTCTGTTCTTTAAAAAAAAAAAAAAAAAAAGTACACTGAGGTTTTTCTTTCCCAGTAAAATTTAGTGGTGTTATTTTTAAAGCTGATAGGAAAAACTAAAATAATTGTAATGTGGCAAACTGTTTTCCTGTGTTAACGCTGGTTCTGGATTGAGTTTTCAATGATGCATACCACTATCTCTAGTTGTTCAAAATACATAAATGTAAAACCACTGTTTTGTTGCATTTAAAGCTTGTAGCTCGTCTTTTACCTGTTATGGAGGGAGGAAAAAAAAGTTTCATTTTTTTTTGATTGTTCTGAAGCTCTTTAAATAGTTATCTGTGTGAAAACAAAGATGTTAATTATGATTTGCTTTCTAAGAAGTGATGTTTTTGTTATCTAAAATACAGGAAGGCATTTTTTTTCTTATCTGTAGACTAAGCTGTCTACTGAAAAAGGACTGATTTTAAGGTCTGTTGAATTATTTGTAATTAAACCAATGTAGCCAGTTAGTGCCATTTAATCAACTTTTGTAATAAATTTCATATGTAAGTCCTTTCAACTGTAAGTCTCGAGGTGTTTTGTAATGGGACATACTGCATCTTTTCTTTCAGATGGATGTACCAAGACTGGTAACAGAGTGGAAGAAGAGAGAGTGGGAAGAGATTGAGGGAGCAGCACTAGTGGGTAAGAGATCCGAACATGTTGGATGTTTGAAGGATGGAGAATCTGGCTTGACAATGGCTTACATATTGGCTGAAAATGTTATGTCTATATTGAAGCCTGGATCTTCTAATTTGGATAAGAGAAACAAGGCGTATAAAAAGCTAAATTGCTCGTAATTCTAGATGTGTAATCAGTTGCATATAATCTATTGCTAACCAGTAAATACAGCAGTTTTAATTTATTGGTCTTAAGAAAAAAAGACAAATGTAAGCCAAATACCTCTGAAATTTGAAGGAGTTTAAATTTGTCACCAATAGATTCTCTTTGACCTGTTCCATGCTTTTGCAGAGTTGTGCTGGTGAAGGATGTGACTTCTGCTGATGCAGTGCTGTGATCATGGGCTTTTGTATGGTGGATATGGGCGCAGAGGAAAAAGGAAAAAATCCTTCTGCTGGAATATTGATTTGAAAAATTACTCTAAGCCATACTGACATAGAGTAATTTTACCTGTGTTTTCAATTGGCAGACTCTGCTAGGGTATCTGTGACAGCAGATCCTTTTAAGCATAGACAAAAGCTTGTTTTATGACAGTGAAGGTACGTACAGCCCCCTTGAGCATCAGCCAACAGAGGGCACTGCAGCCAGCAGTCTGATCGGTGCCCCGTGGGCTAGGACGTACGTTTCCAAAACACTGTTCAGGAAATGTTCATGTAAAACCATTACTAGGTTTTATTTAATAACCTCCTAACCCCCTCTCTCTCTCTCCTCCTCCTCCCCTGTGTTCCTCTAATGCCTTTTACAGCTCTTGCTGCACAGCATGAAGCCTTAGAGCTGTATTCATCAATGACTCACACCCTTGCTTAGGGGCCAATTTTCATGGAAGCTATACAGGGAAATCTTGAAATGCACCTATCTCATGCAGGGCACAAGACGATTTCTCTATTCATTACTATTCCAAAAGGACTTGTTGCCCTTTGGAAATGTTCAGATATTACTTACATTTGTGTGTGCGTGCATACGTGTGCAGTGCTAACTTGCCTTTAGATTTGAGTGTTCTAAAAATAAAAATGTATTGTTATTATCATCGACACTCGTCAGCTGAAAGGCAACTAAGGAACTGCTTAGACTGAGTGGAAGCCGGCAAATGGGAAAGAATAAGCAGCACTCTGCTTTAGATAAGCAAATCCTACAGGTTCAGGCACCAAACTTATTAACAAATCACCCTTTTGTTTGATGCTGTGATTAGAGTAGCTTTCTCAGGAATTTGGGAGTAAAGCCAAAGTCTTACTCTGGGAGACCAGATTTTACTTTTTCCTCCAGAAGTTATTCCTGTACCTCAGGGTTATAGCACACTTCTCAAACAGTAGAAGACATGTTCCTTTCCCCTAAAGAAGTCATATGTTAACTCAAGCTTTCAACTTTGTGGAGGAGGGGGAGAAAAGGTCATAGAAATTATTAGCCAGAATGACCTTTCTGATTAAAACCCATCTGATGGGAAGGAAGTCTTTACTGCAAAATTGTCATTCAGAATAATTACGTTCTGAAGGGTTGCTAATTATAACCAAAATTAGTTCAGACAGTTTGCGGAAGAGACTGAAACTTGCTGCTTAGCATAAAGCAGTTTTATTTACACATTCACTAAGTAGTTTACATCACTACAGGATTAGACTAATTGCAACATTTCAGTGTAAATTGTTGTAGTGATGGTGTCATGCAATGGTGAATCAGAACTGGTAAGAAAAAAGAGGGGATAATATACTTTTGCTTTTCATAGTATGTCTAACTCAAGCATTTCAAATGGTAATTCTAAAAATAGCATTTCTTTCTCTTGTTTCTTAAACAGAATGGAAACATCCCTTTCTGCAGATCAGGCCTGTCCAGTGACATTCATTTCTGCCTTTGGTCTGCTCAAGTGAGTTTCTCAAGAATGTATGAAAGATCAGGTTTGGTTGTTCCTTGCTCAAGGATATTGTTTTCCCTTTTGCTAACATAACTTTTTGCTTGGTAGAAGAGTTTTTTCCATGTTAAGATGGCCTAATGAGGGAGCAATGTTTTGGAGTGGTGCATAGAATTACCAAACTCCACTGTATATGTATGTTACACGTAACGGGAAAGTTCGTAACTCTGTTGGATCCAAAAATAGTGAGTCCCATAAAGGCAGTAGTATAATTGTTTTAAAAATGAAGAAGAAGAGGCACAAAGAGGTTAACTTACTTGCCTCAGATTGCCTGGAACGCAAAGTAGATAACAAGAATTATTTACTTGCTATGGTTGTTTCACCCTTATGGGCAGCTGAGCTCCACCACAACTGCTCTCACTCCCCCATCTTCAAAGAAAGAGGGTGAGAAAATACGATGAAAAAGAGCTTAAGTGTTGAGATAAGGACAGGGAGATTACTCCCTGTTTTGTCATGGACAAAAGGGAGATTAATATAATGTATTGCCTCTAACAAACAGCAGTGAGAAACGAAAAGGAAACTAAAACACCTTTCTCCCCCACCCACCCTGTTCTACCACCTCTCCCTGAGCAGCGCAGGGGAACGGGGAATGAGGGCTGCAGTCAGTCCAGAACACTTAATCTCTGCTGCTCCTTCATGGTCACTCTCTGTCCCTGCTCCCGTGTGGGGTCCCTCCCACAGGATGCCATCCTTCCCAGTCTGTTCCTGTGTGGGCTTCCCATGGGCTGCACTTCTTCAAGAACTGCCTGAAGCACCTCCTGCCCTCCTTCTGCGCTGACCTTGGTGTCTGCACAGCTGTTTCTTTCAGCTTCTCAGTCCTCTCTCTCAGATGCTGTTGCACAGTGGTTTTTTTCCCCTAAATCTGCCTGTCCCAGAGGTGCACCCAGCGTTACTCGCTGGCTCAGCTGTGGACAGTGGTGTGTCCCTTTAGGAGCTGTCTGGAGCTGGCTTGCATCTGATGTGGGGCAGCTTCTGGGCTCTTCTCGTAGAGCCCACCCCTGCAGCCCCCCTGCTGCCAAAACCTTGCCACATAAACCCAGTATACTGCATTTTATTTTCAGACACAAATATAACATCCTATGCGAAAGTAATTGCTATTCTGCTTACATGGGATAGCCTGTATCCAGTTCTTCCATTCTAAAGTCCATTTGTGCTGTACAGAATATGTAGGGATTGTGAATGTACCCATAAGTACCATTCCACAGTTGAACTAATTGCCAGACCAAGCAAGGGACCACAGTAAATGGGTGAATAATTTGATCCAAGATGGATTTGTACTCTACCACCACAGCCTGAAATCTTCTAATGCTTTTGGATTTGACTGTGAGCTGTTCATTGTTGCTTGAGCCTGTTCTTTTCTATTACCATATTTTCTCTGGATATCATTTGTGTACCTTATCTTTGTATAAAAGGCCACATCTTTACCATATTTCCAAGGAATAGTCTGTAGAAGCATACAAAATTTACTGCTGTAGACCAAAATATGACAGATAAAGGTAGTGCATTACAAAGTTCTTGCCCTCAATCATGCAGTAGGCTGTCTATGCTTCAGTGAGCAGTGGTGCTTATGTGGCTACCCTGTATGGGGAGAAGGGTTAATGGCAAACTAAGACATTTTCTGCAGAAAAAGCAGAGGGAATCTTCTCCAAACAATTACCTTTTATGTAATAAACAATGTCATGTGTTCAGTGGTCAATAAAGGAAGTTTTCTTACCCTAATCCTCTTCCATTTAACTTAAAATAGAAATGCTATTAGTTTGACTAGCAGGCTGGTGTATTGTAAAGCCTGGCCATAGATAGCTGCAGGTTGAATTTACACTGCTAGCAGAGGTGTTACTATAGCAGCCTTTGTCTTTTCTTCCCTTGAAGAAAATACAGTAAATAAACTTATGCTAGAAGTTCAGTGATGTTAGGTGCTTTTGGCAGACATGTCTATTTATAAACTGCAGTTTCTTTAAAATACAGAGTTCACTGCCTTTTATTATAGACTCTTGTAGCTGTCTTTGACTGAAAATTGAGCTCTAATTACTAATGGATACTTCCCAAAATAATTTAATCTTGGTGAAGGACACACATAATGTAATTGTTAGATATCTCCTGGCAATATAGATAGCTTGTGTTTTAACTAACCCTTAAAGGAGGTGAAGGTTTTGATAACTCGAGAAGTGGAAAAACCATGATACATCATTAAGGTAATGAACAATTTAAAGATTAGGACAGCATATCTGTGTTTCTTTGTACAAGCTTTGGCTTTCAAGGAATATGGGTTTCCTCGTGGATGTGTTGAGATTTTTTGTACAGAACAGCCCCACAAATGAATATTCCATAGCTGAAAAGTCTCCGTGTCAGTTATAGGATACAGTAAAGGCCAGAGCTTCAAGGCAACACATTAGCAGTTTCTTCTGTGTTAAAAATAATCAGTGTCCATCTCCTGTTCTTTCTAGTGAAATGCAGATACTGTGTTCTTTCTTCTTTTTTACTTTGGAGACACATTGATTTGAAGAAGATTTGCACTCAGAAAAATGGTGCATAAAATTCAAGATAATCAGAATTGTCAAAGGTTGTATGCAAAAGTAGAAAATAATATAAATGGATCCTTCATATATACATGTATATGTATTTAATACCACTTTTTTTGTAAACAGTAATAGTAAAGCAAGGACAGTGCCATGGAAGGCCAGTGGCATTATAGTTACAGGAACCTGCTCAAAGAGAACTGAGCCCTGACCACAGCCATTCCAAGTGCTGCTGTGGTGTCAAGTAACTGCAGTTCCTTCTGTTCCCTACTTTTGTCTGTGAGTGCTCAGTGCTTGAATCCTTTTCCTTCTGGCTTATAAAATCCTACATTTAATAAGATTTCTTCTTTTCTTCCTCATTTTTGTAGTATTGAGGGAATTGGAACAATTATTACTTGTTTATTTCTTACCAGTTCTGGTTTTTTTGTGGGAAGAAATTGGCCTTCTTCTCATCAGCGTACATGGAGCCAGAAGACTGTTGTCAAGGCAACAGCATTTGTTGGGGAACAGCAGAAGAGAAAGTGGCAGGAACATCTTCCAGAGAACCAAGGTCTTTTGTTGTTCATCATATGAACATGTGTGTGGTCCCTTTACTGCAAATGGTATCAATTTGTGGGTTAGTGAAGATAAGTTATACACAGTGCAACATAAAGAGATGGAGACTGTGCTTCAGACAAAAACATTCTAATACAAGTTCAGGTATATAATTGCAGGCCCAAAGTGGTCTTCTCTTAGATGTATTTGTTCTGTTGTGCAAGGTCATTGCATGGCCACAGAAAATATTGGCATAAGTTAGTTAAATGTTTTTAGTCTTTTGGGACAGGAAGGGAGCTTGGTTTTCTTTAGTATGTAGAACTTTTAGCAAGCAGAACTTTCTGATTAATATTTTTAGTATTATTCATTGCTCCAGAAGAAGGCTTTCTTTTGGTCTAAACTACCAACTGGATTCTTATGGTAATATTCTTCACTGGGACATTTGTTTCTCACTCTGAACAAACTTACTAAACAGTCAAACAGATCCTTAGCATCTCACCTGATCCAACAGAATTGTGCTAAGTTGTATGTACTGTGGACAGTGGTCTGCATGAATTCAGCATGGAAAATGCCACTGCAGGAGTGCTAGAAATGCACAAAATCTAGTAAAAGTACATCCACTCAGGATGGGCAGAATCCATGCAGTTTTTCTACATAGTGCTATTTTTGGAATTTCTGCTGCCTCAACAGCCAACACTTTGTAGGATGTTTGATTTGTCTGATGTTTGATTTTCAAAACAACTTCCAAGCTATTACAAGCTGTGATATACCTAGATTTTGGAGCTATTTTAATACTTATTTCCGTTTCGTGTAGTCATTAGTGTCACTGGGGAGTCAGGTACACCCATAGATACAAAAGATTGCCTATGATTTAGACCCTTTGAAGTAGACCCATTGCAGTATCAGTCATATGCATAAGGTTCTGTGCCTAGGAGTACAGATGGATGTACATACAATCCCCTTAAGAGGCAGAATATGTGAATTTAAGTTGCAACATAGTTGCATGAAATGACCTCTCCTGACATGTCAGCTGAAATATCAGAAATCCTATTGCTAATCCCTTCCATGTAATATGGCATGGGGGACATAGATACATATCAGCCATAAAGAGAAACAGCACAGCCTTTCAGACAGACTCGGCAGGCTGCCTGTAATTCAGTCCCCCTGCTCCAGCCCCTCCACCCACTGCTCTCATTGCCCTTCCAACACCTAATGCACTCCTGACACAATGGAGGGAGGGCAGGAGCAGTGTGGTGAAAAATTAGACACTGCAGACAAAAACTTGACAGACTGTCTTTCTCCCAGTGTCACAATATGAACTGGCCAAGTGAAAAATAATGTCCATTATCCTGTCTCACTGAGTAACTTAAATGACTTACAGCTACACACAGCGAAAGTTCTTTGGATTACTTTACCACGTGTTGTTTTTTTTTTTAATCTAATTTGCATGATAAGATGTACAAGGTAGGTTTTTACAGTCTAAGCAGCTTCATTTTTCTTAGACCCCTGCATAAAGTACGGATGATTTCACCAAAGTCATTGCAGTAACTTCATTGCCAAATGGATGTGGCAAGAGAATTTTCAGCCCTTAGGCAACTTTCCAGTTGTTCTGCTCTGACTCACAGTAAGCTCCCATTTACATCTCCCCTAAGCCTGAGGTTTCCAGATGTGCTGTGCATTCAGCCAGCATTGTACCTCTGGCTCTCTGAATGGCTTCATGTTGTAAAGGTTGTAGCTTGAGTCACTGTCCAGGGCTGGGATATGTAGGATAAGTGCAGCATTATATTTGCAGTGTTACCAACCCTTCCTCAGAGTCTCCTGATTGTGAACTTGGATGCTCCTCTTTGATGTTCCAGGCTCGTGCTGCTATCCCAAAGTGCTGGTCAGGCTTCTTTCTTTGTCAGAAATCCTGTCTTTGACATGAGATACTTTTGTCTCTAAAAGCTTCGCTAAAATTGGTAAATTCCTATGAAAAGTGTTGGTTCTGAGAACAGTTTTCTTCAAAAATTCCTAGCAAATTCTTGACAAGAGTTGTGGTAAAAGCAGCTGTTCTCTGCGTCCATGTCCAGTTATTTCTGCTGATACAAAAGCATAACCACAAGCCTGAGATGAGTGCTGTGGGGTGTCTGTGGGGTGATGGAGTGGGTTATGGGGTGCTATGGAGCACTATGGGACTTCTGTGGGACACTATGGGGTGTCTGTGGGGAGATAAAGTGGGTTATGGGAGTCTAAGTGTGAGAGGAGAAGGACTGCGAGCTGTGTAGTACTGTAACTGTTACATCATATGGGAATTTGAACCATGAAAACTGAGCTGTCCCCTTGCTGCATGCTGCAGCCCCTGTAGCCTGACCTGACTAATACATCCTTTAATGACTTATAATCGGGGCCATACTTTTATACATTTACAAAAACCAGAAGAAGACTGCTTGTACCTATTCACCAGTTGCTGTCAGTGTATGGAGCTCTTAAAAAGCACACTTGGAGCAGTCATGAGCACGATGTGCTTTCTGAGCTTTTCATCTCCCATAGCATTGCCTGCCTGGAGACAGCTCATGTGTCGTGTTTGGAAGGCCTTGCAGTGTGCTAAGTCACTGCCTGGAGCTGATCATGGAGCTTTCCCTGGATGTGCCTGAAGACAGGCTTGTGTGAGTAGAGTGTCTGGTCTTGAGGGCGTGTTGAAGTATCACTTGAGGGGCAATAGGAAATTCTGTTTGTCTTTTATTTGTTACTAATAGTGATGAGATACTGTAAAACATGGCAAGCCAAAAAAGTTCAGATTGCTGCAAGTGCAATGTGGTAGAAGTTTCTTTCTTCCCTTTGCAGTGGAAATGTATTTAGCAATCTCTTCCCATTTATTATTTCTGATGGAATCGAAATCTTATCACAGAATTAGCCAGTATTTCATATACCTGAAGGCATGTTCATTCTTCCAGCAGCAGCAGCTTTCATCTTCTCTCCATTCCTTTCCTTTTTTTGGAATTTGTGCTTGGACAGAGCAAGGTGTTTTTTTCTCAAACTGCATAAAAAAGAGTCTTACATCTTCTTGGTTTTTATTCTCCCCCCAAAATGTGTACTATATTTTGTCTGATGGTTGAGAAATAAAATAAAATCAAAAACCTGCTGTGATTAATACAAAACCAAGAAATTCAGGAGCTTCAAATGAAGAATTTCTGATTCCATGTTTAGTATGCATCCATCTCGTTTATAGTAAAATCATATTTTTATGAATTAATATTTGCATAAAATCTAATAATATTCTATGTACTATTTTTCCTTCTTTCACCTTTGGTCCAGTGTGCCAAAATCATATTTTTCTGCAGTGTAGCAGTCCTGATGATGAAGACTGAAGTACATGGCAATGTGACTGAAATTCATTATCGAGCAAATAGTGTAGTGAACTTTGCAGCAAATCATCATAAAGTAATTTTGCTTTTCTGTCCAGCCTTACTCTAACCACGATTTGGACTTGTAGGGAAAGAGGACCTTCTGCTGTTTTTGATGTTACATACAAATCATTTTGCTTTGCAAAATCTCCATTATCCCTGTTTACATTTAGTGATAGTGTTATTGATTCAGGCCATACTGATTTGAAAGTAGAAGTCTTTAATACTGAGCCCTTTCAAAGTTTCTCATAAATTTGTGACATTTTGCCAGTTTTGCTTGCAAAACAGCATAGAGCTGTTGGAAAGAAATGTTCCAGCTGCAGGAATAAGTGAAGCCAAAAAGAAGGGTCCAAATAGAAATTATCCAGTTCATGCCTTTGCTGTGATCACCAGATGTTTTTCATGTGACTTGAGCATTATCGAATGAGAAAGGAGAGAGAATGTTGTGATGCTCAGCTTAAATCTAGCCCCAGAGCTCATAGCTCAGCAATGGATGTACAGAAATAGTTGTTAGCTTTATCACTTACTGGCTGACATATTCCTCAGTTTATCATGACATTGACTGCAGCAATTTGTGTCCCCATGCAAAGTTTTGGTTTAGTTTCTTAATTCATTAAGCACTGAAAGACTGTGCAAGCTGGGCATGATACACTCAAGATTAACAGTATCAGTTATCCTGTTTTTATTGGTAACTTGTCTCTATCAAAAGCCTCACTGTTCCCTGTGTGCTGATTCATAATGGTGTTAGTAAATTACACACACAGAGTGCTCTGCTCGGCTCATAAGGGTTGCAGAATGAGTCCTATCTTTTTCCTGGTATTAGCACTGGCATTCATTTGATTTAATGTCATTCAACACTATATTTGAAGAAGCTTTTTCCACCTTCTCCTACTTCTGAATGCACAGAATGGAAAGGACATTTACCATCTCAAATACTGCAAAGCTCCATCTAAAATCTCTTTACGATTTTTACTCTTGTTAACCTTGTAGGATGGCTGATACAAACTTTTGGAGCTTAAGGGGTTAAAAAGTCTCTTGAAGTGTCCATCCTAACTTTATTCAGGATTTGTTTTTAGCTACTTATTCTGATAATAGAAAATTATATGATGCATGCCGTAGAATTCCTGATTGAATTTGGATAAATGACTCAATCTCTGCATCTGACTGTGTCATCCAAAAGCAGGAGACCTCCTCCAGCCACTTTCACCCAGCCACCCATTTATGTCCCCTGCTGCCTCATGTGCTTATCAGTTCCTTTACTGCACTATGTCAGTACTTTTGTCTGGCAGAAGTGTCCTCAGTTTGAAGGATACAGTTTTATGCCGGAATAGCTCAGCTACAACAGCTCAGCAAATGGCCTGAGAAGCACAGGGAGAGGGGAGCACAAGCAGTTACGTTTCTGCATTAGGTTGCTGTGGAACCATCCCCTCAGTTCTGGATTGATAAAGGTGTGATAACGCTTTCTTTTCCAGCATTCTGTCCATACTGTTTAGTTTTTAAGCTCTGCAGTTCAGAGACTGTGTCTCTCAGTGAATTGCACAGTGACAAACACAATGCATCCCCAAGTTTAGATGTGTCACAGTATGCAGAGCATGTTTTGGTTGCATACATTCTCTCACAGTTTTTGTGTTGTGCTGCAATGCGTGCAGCTTCAATGACAACAGATTGTATTCTCTGCTGTTGCTTTCAGCTTATTATTTATGACAATATCAATTTTTATTTAGGTGGACTTTGGTTTTGGTAGTGCTTCTTCCTACGATGGCATAGGTTTCATTATATGATGTTTCAAATACCAACTTTTCTTTATGACATGGAGTGTTTTAATTGTGAACTCCTTCACTTAGCAGTCCTGACAGCGGATGGTTTTGAACCCTTTACTGTCTATTGATTATTGAAGGATGTGATAGAGGTTTACTCTACAACATAGGTTTTTAATGCAAGAGAAAATGATGCCAGCTATTTGTTTGGAATCTGGACTAAAGTTTTATTTTATAATAGGTGCTTTTGTGTGAAACAAAATGTTTTTAACATTTTTAACAATTCCAGAATGCACTGTCTCCAGCCTTCACTGTAATGTTTTGCATATGCCTGGTATTTCTGGGTCTGTTTCTCACAGCAGTGTTGAGAAAATTTCATGCTTTCACATTTTTGAGCTGTAATACTATTTACTTCTAAGAGGGCTGAATATCCCCTAATATTCTGCCCGGTCCCTCTCCAGACTTCCACACTGATGTAGTTTTATTTGATCCTTTTATGCCAAAGATTCAATTTCCTCGTGTTGTATGGCAAGATACTAGCCCTTATTTTCAGGGAATTGTCTTATGAGAAGTTCTATGTTCACACTGCCTGGCTGCCAGCAGCTTTTGTTTCTGTAACAGAACCTTGGTTTTGCTCTCATACTTCCAGGGAAAGCACATTTCCTGGTATTTACACACATTCTACGTCTTCCATTATAGGATGAATCCCTTGGTTCTTGCTTAGGAAAAATTAGCAGTGATTAAGAATGCAAATATTTTGAAAGTAAATGCATAAGCTTACACTGAGTTGATTGATGGGAAGGATTTAACTGATGAATTGTGAATGTTGATGGGTTTTAGGGTGTATGAATTCAAACTGTTCTTAACACATTGATTCTCACGGAGTTTTACTCCGTAACTCTATGCAATTCAGTAATTCCTGAGTTTGTGAAATGTTCATCTGACTTAGCACATGAGTGCTAGAGGTGGTTCAGAGCCCAATCACCCTGACCGTACTCAGATAAACATCCTCCATCTCCAAAGAGGAATTTCGTGTTCCAAGAGGTTTCCCCTGCGGTGGGAGTTTTGCCTGAAGAAGGAAAGTTGGATCAGTCCTACATGTTGTAGAGACTTAAAATCAGGAATTAATATGCAGTGTGGCTATGACAGTGGCTTTAATTCTACTCACATTAATTTTCACTGTTATTATTAATTAAACCCTGAAATCAGGGATTTAATGGAAAGTCTGACAGACCTTTAATTATAGCATTTCAACAGTCTTATAGTATAGGACGTCCTCTACTAGTGCACAGGACACTCTGTACTTGAGAGGGTACAGAAAGAAATCATACTTTTTGGTGTTCTTTATGTTTTAAATTACATTTTTTAATTCATGACAGGCTTTTACTCCTTTTTGTCTGCTGCAACTGGGTAGGTTATACAAAGTGAGTATTTTAACTGTTGTATTCAAGATCTGCAAGATTGATTTTTTTTTTTTAAACGTAATTGCTCGTTATTGTTCCAAATTATCTGTCATTGGCTTAGGAGAATTTATTTCAGTCTGTGGAATTCTCACAAGCTATTTATAAAGTATATTGCGTTATGCTCAAAGATGCACCTACAACTTATACTTAGATTGCAAACTTCCCGCAGGAAGGATGACATTTCCTTCCCTGCTCGCCTAGCATCTGTTGTAGTGGCACAAGGATTCCTGTGTGCTCCCATAATATAAATGCTACTTCAAAGCAATTCATCACAGGTGATTTGTGTCACTTTGTCTAAAGCCTTTGCATTATGTGTGTTCCATTAAGACCTCAATATGAAGTTCAACTGCTTAGGCCTTGACTGCGTAACAGTTGTGTCAGCATGTATGTGTGATTCACAGGTACTGATTGCCAAGAGGGACAGGGAACTGCAGGGAAAAACCAGGTGGTGTGGAGAGCAGCAAGTCCCTGCAGAGTTCCATAATACTTAGTAGCTTGCGTTGGTTTTATTCTAGGACAGAACCACATAACGTGCGTGAAACTTCCTATTACACTCTACCTGCTTATCCTTCCAATTCTATCAAAGATTTTGCAACATAGGCTTTCTTCTAGAGAACATTCCTGGATTCACATTAATTTCGTAATTTTGGTTGTCACTGAAAAGTGAAGAGAGAGGGATGCAAAGTTTTAGTTCTGGAGGCTGGGAAGGAAGTACAGTCTAAGAGCCTCAAAACCAGAGACAAATGCGACAATAAAACAAGGAATGATGTTGGAGGAGCTAAAAAATGAGTTTTAAAATGTTTTTGATGTGGGTAAAAGCCATCCTCTTGATTAGATAACAGAAGTGGAGAAAATGAGAGAAGGTGTGTATGCCCTAAAATCAGTACAGAAAGGAATTTGAGCATTTTCCATATTAGAAAGACTTTGAACTTCTATGTGAGTCTTTCTAAGATTACTTTGGGAAATAGTGACACAGTGGACCAAGGTCCTTCAGCAAGAAAACGGCAAGATCAGGAACAGACTCCAGAAATTGTTACTTTTAACTCTTTGCTTGAATTGTACGTTTTGCTTTTTGGAGTTCCTTTAGACTGGCTTCACTGATGGCAGCTGTCATTCCATTAAAAGTCAGGTGAGCAGCTGTTGTGACACCAGCGAGCAGTTTGGCTTCCAATGTTTTCCTTTGTGAAATAGAAGATGCACACATGCATATTTTGTCATCATCACTGAAGTGCACACATTAGGGATTTATTTTAGTAGTTCAGAGCCCACTTGTGCTCTGTTACTGAACGTACAGCTTGCTTGTCCGTCGGGACAGTTCCCTTGACGTGAGTGTGGCCGGTGGCTGTCAGATCTGCACAGCTCAGCAGGAAGGAGCAGCCCAAGGGCTGGGCACACCTGTGTGGCTCTGGTCATTGCTAAGAATGTGATAAGAAATAAAACAATGCCTGTAGCAGATAAGTTAATATGCATTTAATGTAACTGTAGTCAAAAACTCCTCAGAAATAATTGCTTCAGCATCAGGAAAACTGATTTAGTACAGGAACTGCAGAGACTTAGCAGTGCCAGCGTGGATTGGCTGGGTTTAGCAAAGTGCTGTGGATGTCAGCGATGGACAAAATTGTTGTTAGCATTAGAAAATTGCCTGCTGTGTGGATGGGCTTAATGCACTATTATATGGTATGGATGCAAATGTAATGGGCTTGGAAATGGAGTGATTGAGCCTGAAACCTGTAGGGCACGTCCTTGGCCCAAACAAACCCACACCACCACTAATCAGCAGTCAGTACTGAAGTGGAAGGCATTAGACTAGTAGCTGATTAGAATCAGGACACAGTTACTTAAAAGGGAGCTTTGGGCAGGTGACAACAATGGCTTTGTGATTATTTTTGTTTAATATATTTGTATTTTTTTTGCGGAGCAGAGTAGTAAATGCACATGAATTACATAGCAGAAATGTTAAAATAACATTTAGAATAGAATATAGACAATGCTAAAAGGATGCGGTTTGAGAAGGTGTCCTTCCTCACTCAGTAATGGGATTGCCACTGCTGCTCAGCACATCACAAGAAAGTTTTATCCTAAGAGAGCAAAATAATATCATTAACAGAAAATTAAACTTAAAGTCACCATGAACTGTGGACTTAAAAGACCCTCAAGAAATGAAAACCAATTGTCTGTTGGAAAACCAGGAGGTCAAGTAGTCATTGACCAACCAAAAGCTGCGCCGACTGCTGAAACGTACAGCACTTTCAAATCCAATTAACTGTTTCAAGCAGACAGTCCTCATTTTCTCTTTCATCAGGAAGGGAAATTTCCAATGAAAGTTAAGTTGTTTTGATCTGATAATTGTCAGATGTATTTATCTTAATTTGTAAGTTTCTAATGCTAAAGCTCCAAGCTGTTCAGATATAACAGAAGTAGTGGGAAATGAGGTACAAAATGCTGGAATTCAAATTAACCAATAAATATATTTTAATATATATCAGCAGGACTCTAGAGGATTCCATTAATGTTGAAAAATAGAAAGGATTTAGGTTAATTTGGTAAGAAGGCAGGTCAGAACGTTTACAACAGTGGCATAGAATTGTATAGAGATGCAAAATTTTTCAAGAGAGCAGAATTTTTTCAAAAACGCTGACTCTAGCTGTCACAGCCCTGCCTTGGTTAAATCCAGTGGAGAGATATGAGGACTTTCTAATTTGCTTTCCCTCTATTTTAATAATAGCTGTGCATAAGTAATTTATGAAAGGCCAACCAGGCAGTGGGCAACAGAAAATTAAACTCATTTTATCTGAAAGCAGGTGGATTTCTATATATCATTAGCATGCATAGAATTCTCACAATGTTATTTCTCATACTGATGGAATGTAACCAAATAATATATGAGTTTTTTGCTTATGCACGAGTGAAATTTTTAGATAAAAGTGCCAGCCCCAATGGCAATTTTCTGCAAAACGAAAACTAATTCTGCGAAGCTTCTTATTACTGGGAAGACTCATTTGGCTTGCATTAGAGACTGACATAAGTGACTTTAGGATTTTACTAACAGATTAGATGAGATGTGCTATATGCAGTAATATCATTAGAGAATGTAGCAGCAGAAGCAGAAGAGTTTGTGGCACTTAAGGACACTGCCGCAAGTAAATTGTTTTCATTTATGACAAGCTTTTAAATGATTTTTTTTCCTCATCATAAGAATGTGTTTTAGTTTTAGGTTTCCCTCACACCTCCCCAATGTTTAAAAAAGCTTGTTCAGAAATTGCTGCTCTTGTTATTTCACCCACTGATACTAAATCTGTTGTGTATGTCAATTTTATCAACTGGAGGGTAGATCTTTATGAAGAAAACAGTGCTAAACCTAAATCAATGTACCGTGTCTGTGTTGTTCTAATGTAAGTGAAGGTAGAGAAGCAATCCACATATTTCTGTACTTGTTCTTGTTTCACTATTCATTAACAAATATATTTGTGATCGATAGCTTATTATTCAAATAGGTTTTAAAATAGCAACTGATACGCTACAGCCATTTGACTTCACCAGTTGGAGCCTTCCTTTTCTTTACTCATAAAACTGTCGTGAGTTCTTCTAATTATGACACCCCAAGGTTCATCCTGCATAAGGCCCTTTTCCACTGTTACATCTTCGTTAATGATAAATCGCATTTGCCACACAGTGTTTTGCTCAGAGGCAGGAAGGAACAAAGGACTACGCGTATCATGTGTAATACTGGGTAACGTTTTGCAGTGAGGATGAGGGAACAGTCAGGTAGCTTGTCTCAAAGTGAAACTTTCAATTTTGTTTTATTTTTTAACTCAAAAAGCAGTAGTAAGAGCAGCCAGGAGTTACCAGTCACTGCCTCTTTGATGGATTGTGTTGGTTTGTAGTGATTCTTTGTAGTTGGCCATATATTTTGTTCACATTTGAATTTCAAAAAAGAGGGAAGATGTGGCTGTGTTGTTGGAACCAATAATACTGACCCAAGTCATATGACAGAGATAGTGGTCCTTTGTAACCCTAACCCAGGTCAGGTGATTGTGCCCAGCTGTTCTTCAGCTGTTTATTCAGTTTCTTCTATCAGCACTCATGTATGTCACACTTACATGACTTTTTTATATGACATGACTTCCTTCGTGCATTACTCTGATAGCAAAGTTTGTATTGTCCTCCATATTCAGCTATCTTTGCTACAAATGCCCTAAGAAATAGGAAAATAAAATCCTCGGGTTAACTGCATGGATATAAACGTGGAATGACTATGTTTACTTCAGCGAAGCTAATCCGGGTGTATAATGCTCAACTTAGAAAGCAGAGTTTGGCCCAGCATAAGCAATATTGAAAACAGACCTGATGTTTAAGAGAACTGTAAGTTCTCTTCTCAGTTGAAAATGCTGTTCTCAGCCGTACTGAGGCGTATGCGGAATAGTTCTGCTGAAGTCAATAGATTTCCTTCAGACTTTGCTCAGCATAAACAGGCAGAATTTGGCTCTGTTGTGACAAGCACTCAGCTCGCACATTAAATAGTGACGGTTAGAATGCAGATGGTAACAGCCAAGCATATAGATTGCAGGGCTCTGGGCGCACTTTCTTAAAGTCCTTCCCTGTTGCAATCACTTGTCACTTCAAGTGAATGTGTAAATGAGGGGGAAGAAGTAACTGAAGCTACATGTGAAAAGTCTGAAACTTCAGCACCGAGGTGCACAGCCGTTTTGCAGCCACATCTGCTGGATTCTGGCTCCTGCTTGCATGGGAGAGCTCACGTGCAGTAAGGACAGACAAGTTCTCCTTCCACATCAGCTCTTCTTGATTTTGTGCCATCCTGTAGCTACTTCTGTATCAAAAGATCTGACTAGTGCCAGTTTTTACATGATGCTAACAGCTTGCACAGAAATTTAGGACAAGACAATCTCTTTGACCACTAAGTCTGTTTCTTTCAGTCACAGAACTGTCATATAAATTATGATGGTAAATGTCTCCAGTTCAAACCTCAAGCCAGTTAGGTTCTCTGCTCCCACTTTCTCTGTTGGAAAGCTGATCCAAGTCCTCTTTATATGAATAATTTTCATTTTTTTCGAACAGCAAGTTTCTTCCTGTGTTGTCTTTCTCTTAATTAGATGATCACCTCTTTTGTTCTCTTTAAGTCCAATATGGAAGACCTGCATAGAGGACCTGGTGCTCTGTCCTGCTATTCCATAATCTGCCCAGTTACTTCCTGAGTCTCTGGCATTATCCAGTCATACATTCCGACAGGTAACTTTTAGAAAAAGCCAGTTCAGCTCCTCCAGTGCTAGGAAATGCTTTTTCCTATACAATATTTCATTTTACTCTGATGCTAAACAGATGTATACCAAGCGCTCTAGCACTTATGACCTTGACCATAAGATTTTTGCAGAGTAGTGTAAAGTATCTATGTTGAATGTAACAGTGATTAGGGAATAGATAAAGGACAGAAGTGAGAACAGAGAAAGTAGCTAATGGATGGAAGAACATTAGAACGGTTTTTCATCGCAAATGGACTGAAAAGAGGTGTACTTTTTTCTACGTTTGCGTCTTGTTTTTTGTCATGTTTAATTTCCTACTTGGAACATTGAAGTCAAAACAGACACATGGCTATGTCTTTATTTTCCCCCTTTTCATTTAAATATGCAACATTTCAGGGCATTCTACCATCTGCTCTTTATTTGCAGCCAATAATCAGAAGTATTTTCACTATATTCTTAAAAATGGAAAAGTAAATAATATACTTTTAATCTTAAGCGTTTTAAAAATGGAAGGAGATACTTTCCAGTAAGTGTCAGTAAGTCTAGCTCTAAGTTGCTTGTGTTGACATACTGCTGAAGGCTACAAACAGCTTATACAGATTTTATTTGTTTATAGGGCAAATTGTAAAATGTTCCACTGAAATAAGTAATGACAATTTTTGTCTACATAAATGCGCATGTAAATGTAATGATGTTTGTTGTCATTTCAACATGACTACCATTATTGAAATAGAAGAGCCAGTACTAATTCTTGCTGTCATATTTCTTAAAAAATGAAAATAAGGCATTTAAAGAAGCGTCAAGGTTTTCAGTGTTGATCATTCATCTCCTGCATGCTCTTAGAATAACACCCTCAGCAAAACAGACAGACAAAAGCTAACTAGAGTTCTGCTTTCTAATCTCTTTAAGAAACATACATTTGAAGATATTTTCCAACTTCAGGGTGTTCTGAAACTCAGTGAGGCCTTAATGAATAAGATGTGAGCGTGTCATTGTCTTAATGGTTGTATAACTTGAGCACGGGGTACAAACCTGAAGAAGTCTGCCTTTGTTCTCATCAGCCAAAGGAACCTCTTCTCTTTTTTAATTGAACACTTACAGGTTGCAAAGTGTGCAGTGATGAGCTTTTGTGGCACCGGTCCTCCAGTGAGACTATCCAATGGACAGTAATTAATTAAGAACAGGCCAAAAACCTCACAATTGCACTTAGGTGTGATTTCAGCATAGCAGTGTTCTTTCAAACTTCTTGGAAGTACGAGTTCCCCTTGCTCCCCTTCTCTCATCTGTATTTGTGTGCTGCCCCGAGTCAGCGAGGGTTCGGTGCATGGAGGGGAGGGGAGCAATGCTAGCATACTGCTGGCAATTGCTTGCGCTTGCTTTTGTGCTCTAGAGGAATTTAGAGCTGCTCGCTTGAGAAAAAAAAGTTTCAACCAACACTGTTTGGAACTTTTCAGAAATCTAACTTCTCAGTTCTGTCATGATGCCTGCGGATGTCACCAGCCACTCAGCTCGGGCTTGCACTGCCACCGTGCAGAGGTGGCTTTCTGTTTGTGGGCATGTCCTACAGGGACCTTTGTGGTTTCATCTGCTTTGGCAAATGGCCATTGTGTGATCAGGAATGGAACTAAAAAGTATAATTCTTGGGGGATAAGGACTATTTCAAGTAGGTTTTATGACTCAATAGAGTGAAGAATCGAGAAGTCCTGAATTCCAATCTTGCCTGTTCCAAAAAAAGGGACATGAAGCAGGGGACCACCTGTTTTTTGAGGGAATGTCTGACTTTCTGTGCCTGTTTAGCCATTTCTTTAGAAGGCCTGAGCCTTCACATGCCTTGAATATAACTCCATCTTAAAGCTGCAGACTTGCAAAAGCTTTGAAATCAGATGCTCCATGTTCCAGAAACCAAAGCTATTTTTGAAACGTTCTAATTTCTGCATGCCTCAGTTTCCCTCAGATACAAGGAGGAGTGTGTGAGGGTAAGGCGTTACTGATGTGTTAGTATCTGTGAGAATATGCAAATGCTGTTATTGCTGTGTGATTTTCCATGCTGAGGGCTCACAAAGCATTGAGCAATGGGAAGGGCAGAAGTCCCAGTACCACGCTGTGACACAATGCAGTGACTGTAGTGTACCGGGTAGGGAGCTGCCTCCTTCCAGTGACTCGGTGACTTTCCAGAGCAGCAGAGAGGGGCCAAGGACACAAGGCTGTTTCACTCATGGAGTAGACAGGCAGAAAATGGAAGGCTTGAAACTGGGGATTGTCCTGAATCTGTGGAGGATTCTGCCAAGCTTTATCCAACAGCCCTTCTGCTACCTCTAAAACACACCTCTGTGAGAGAAGCAATCTCAAGAACAGCAAACTACACAATACTATGAGGCTGTTTTGGGGAAATAACTCTGATATGAGTCCTAGACAGCTCTGATCATAAAAGCCAGGAAAATACAGGAAAACTTTCCTTCTTCCTTTTGAAATTGATTGACTCCCCAGATACTGCTTTAATTATTCATGCTCGTGATGCGGTACTTTGCTGAGCCGTTTCTGAGAAGCCAGAACCATGGTGTGCTCCCCGATTGTTACTAGCATCATAAACTTTCCCACCATCTTTCGTCTTATGTAAATTTAATTCCAAGCGCACCACTTCATGCTTTATTATCTCACAACAGCAATTGCATTTGGCCCTTTGATTCATCTGTGGAGAATGCATTATGAAGCAAAGCATAAATATCATAAAGTGGTTAGTTCATGGGGCTTCTAATTTCAGGAACATCACAATATGCTAATTCATAGTCTTCAGACTAGCACAAAAATATATTTCAGTGGATGTCGTGAGGGTAAATCCCTGCTCTCGTCCTTCACTTTGGAAAATGCTACAGCTTAAAGAAACTTAAAAGCTCTAATAAAACTTACAGCAAACCAACTCGCTGGAGTTTTCATCTACAATTCGGTGTATTTGGAATAAAAAAAAAAATGTAAAGAAAATAGTCTAGGGTGGAAACTAAAGTATTGAAAGAACAGGTGGCATTTGCTTCGCTTTTACCTGCCATATATTGTGGTGTGCAGCTGTTTTCCCACTGGTGTAGTTCATTTTCAGCAATGACAAAGGTGCACCTTCGAGGTCGTTTGCTAATTGTAATGGAATTGAACCATGGAGAACTCAACGTGATTCAACTGTGTGGGTCTAGAAGGAGAAAGCCAGACCATGTGGGCAGAACCCGTAGGGATCTGTGCGTGGTTTCATGCAGAGCGTAGGGCACAGGCAGGAAGTCTTGGCTGGGAGAGAAGCAGAGCAAACTGAGCAGACAAAATGTGACGCACGTTGTTTACTACCCCACTGCTGTTAGGGATGGACCAGGTACACAGTGCTTCTCCATTTTATGATATGTTTCCAATTTCATCCACAGATGTTGCTATGTCCATTTGTCCTTATTTCCAGGTGTAATTCATCTTCAAGATTCATGGACTAGGCAGACATGTAGATTTATTCTGGTTTTTAACACTACAAATAACAAAGTTTAGACAAAATTTCACAATTGTTAGAGGCAAGCGTGGGGTGCACACGTGTGGAAGAAAGAAGGGATTGAGAAGCGCTGCCTGGGCAGCTGCAGCTTGCACCTCCAGCACTTGCACAGCAGATCGATAGATCTAAGTTCCTTGTTAGAATTTATCAAGTGATCTTTGCAAAAGATCATTCCCTTTTCAGCAATTACCAACCCGAGACATTGAATACTACTTGATAATTTTCCGACATACTTGCCTCTCATTCCTGTTTTTCCATACTTTAAGAAATATGTTGTGTTGTTTGCTGCTCTTTGAATCTTTCCAGCAGCAAGGTAAGGTCGTAGCTGGGATCATAAGAAGCCCCAGGCATACTGAACAGAATCCGTGTGAGCCAAGAGAACATGCTTACTTGTGGAAAGAGTTTGTCACTGAGAATCCTGGCTGCTGCCCTCTGCCCTATGCTGCTCTGAAAGAGCAACCTTTGGAGCAGCCCCAAACACAGCACAGTGCCCTTTTCACCATTGCTCTCTTCACCTGCTTCGTGAGCTGTGTGTAAGAGTGTGCTGGGCAGGGTGATATCATCTGGGCATACGCAAGAGCCCAGGACTCATAGGCTATGGAGGTTGTTTTGGTTCTTCTGCCATGCGTTGCTGTAGGTGCTGGGCAGTTTGGTGCCTAAAGATGGTGCAGAAATAGCAAAGGACCTGTTAGTTTCTGTTTTTCTTGTCTGTTAATTATAAAACTTTTCTGAAATGAGGATTAATTCACCTTGTTGCACAACAAAATCAGGTATCCCTGTTTTGCCTTCCATGTCTGGTAGCTAACGCAGCAAGTTCAGCCAGTGGATGTTTGTATGTGTTGATCATTTCAGAAAAAAACACAGGCTCACCTGCTTAGTTTGTGTTTCTGGCAGTTTACATCTGAAGTAAGCTGCTCTTAATCACACTTTTCAACACTGAATGCAGCATTGTTTTCTGGCTGTAGCTCAAAATTGCTTGAAAAGTCACGAAATGAGATTATCAGCTGGTGTAAACTCGACCTACTTTTGCTAGAACGCACAGAGATGTATTGATTTATGTTGGTGAGGATGTAATCTGTTGTCTGTCAAGACTGTTTATGCAGCAAAACTATTGTATTCATCAGTAGTCTGTGTTAAAAAAGCATCTACTCCTACTGTCCTTCAGCCAGTTCTAATTATGTATGTATGTAGGAAAGTACTATCTCCTCCAATTTTTTATTTTATTAAGTGGAGAGGATAGCAGTGGGATCCCCTACCTAGTACAGACAAGGCTATATTTTTTTTAGATTTTGGATCCTGCTTGCTTAGCATCAGAACGTTCTTTGTGTAATGTGGCAACCTTGATTTTTATACTGGCCAGCAAAACTGTCAAGCTGGTGATTTTACTCTCTGCAAATCCTCATCATTATTTACTCTTAGATGAATAATTTAGATATGTTACTTTTACGAAGACTGACAGGAAAATTGAGTCTGTATCTCCAACACCAGCAGAGAGTTTCTAAATTGTATTAGGATGGAGTTTCTAAAATCCGGTCAGTGCTGTAGATTATTTTATTTATGAATGGGAAGGAGTGAAGTATATTTATTGCAAGGTACGTTTAAATTTTCTAACCTGTAGGTAAACTTTAACTTCTTAATATTTAGAACATTGCATTGGTAAGAAGAACGACTCTTGCTCACTTTGTGTTTTTGTATTTTCTTTAATTTTGGATATAACAAACAACATAGGCATGGGAGGCCACAATAGCCAATGATTTCTAATATTGGGTAAAGCACAAATATAAAATATACTTGAAGCTCAGCTCTAAGTAGATTATAAACATTTAATATAGAATGTTATCATAATATTCAGAGCACCAAATTGCAGACTTCTGTCACCCACTTTCAGGCATGCTTCTGAAGATCATAGTTAATTCTGCTGATTTATGGTAATGCTGTAGCACTATCATATGCAGCATCAGAAACCACTAACAAGCTTAGTATAAGCTTGGACTGAAATGGTTTGAGGTTTAAATTTCTGTAACGATTATAAACTAGAGGGAGTGAAATCCCACTTCAGCAAAAAAATAAAAGTGTCTTGTTACAATTCAATATTGCATCCTCTCCCTCCCCCCCTCTCATTCCACCCCCCCTTATGTTCTCTTCTCTCTTTAGCTTCTCTGAGGAGCCATATTTGAGAAAAGTAATTTTAAATTGTGACTGGCATTTTTAAATTTAAAAATAATCCTTTTTGTATGGTAATGTGCTTTATAATTAGGAGACACAATGTTAGCATTTATGGGAAGGAAAAAAAAAAGCTAGGCTGAAAAGTATTAGAATCAACTAGATTTTATTTGCCCATTTCGTTTGAAATGATAGCTATTTATAAAACAAATCTGATGGCTTTGCCAACCTTTTCCATAAACATTTTAGTGTCATAATTTGACTGTCTCAGGGATACTATGGACTGCAATTACCATAAAATCCGTTTCAAAACTCACTCTGAGCTAAGAGTTAGTATGGTGCTAATTAAGGTGTGCAAAGAGAAAACATCATGAACCAGAACTTTAGAGGATGTAATTCACAGTGCTGTGTTTTGTAATGAAATCAGAGGAACTACAGTGACTTACATTTGTTGGGAATCTAGCTTTGCACGTTCACCTTTTATACAATGGGCTATGCTCCTTCCTGTGCCTTTATGAGAGCTGTGCTGGGTTAGCCACTTTTGGCAAAAGGCTGATGTTATACCACAAATAAAGAATTTTAGGAAACTTGCCATTGGCTTTGGGCACCATTGCCTTTTTCAAATTGTGGATTCACTACTCCCATCTGCCAAAATTGCTTTTTCTCTCTGCTCATATGAAAATGTAAAAATTGCCCAAGATTTTGAAAATCATTGGAAGCGGATTTTGAAAATAATTGGAAATGTTTACCTTCTGGAGTTCAAATTTGATAACCACAGTCAAATCTCTGTATCTGAATACAAAATCTTAAATCTGATTTTGAAGGTTATCTCAATTTTGTAACATAAATAAATTATAAACCCCACTTGTCATTCCCCCCCCCCCCCCCCCCCCCCAAAAAAAAAGCTTTTATTCATTAAAATTAAGATTAAGAGCCATATTTTTCCTGATTTTGGTGAAACTTGTACAAGCATTGGAACAGGCTGCCCAGGGAAGTGGTGGAGGCTCAAGAAATGTGTAGATGTGGCACTCAGGGACGTGGTTCAGTGGGCACGGTGGTGGTGAGTTGGACTAGATGATCTTAGAGACCTTTTCCAACCTTAACGATTGTGTGATTCTGTGAACTGATTATTGTACCTCAGTGCAAGCTGCTTGATTTTACAGCGTTCTGATACTTGATTCTCATCTTTCAGAAAAGAAATCATAATCAAGCCTCAGTTGAAGCTTTCTTATGATGGGCCAAATTCAAGTATACTTGTTGTCTTCAATGGGACTATGAAGTTTTTTAAGGCAAGAGAAAAATGACTGTCAGTTCTTTGTAATTTATTGAAGCTGAGACATACCTTGTGTACAGTAATCCTAAGGGGACCTCCATATTGGCTTTTTCATCCCAAATGTTGAAAAAATAGGGATCATGACTTAAAGAAAATTCCTAAATATTTTCAGTAACATCTTTTGCCCAAACAAATTCTGTGGAATTTGTCATCTGAATCCTACAGAATCAGGATGTGATGCAGCAGTTGATTGTATGGTGGAGAGTGTTACCTTGATCATGGGCAAATTTATGCTCCTAACAAACACATCACATCATCAGTGTCCACACAGAATCATGAGTTCACACACTTCAGTGCATCTCCCACTTAAAGCACATGGAATCCACTGCTCTTCTGTTGAAAAGCTGAAAGAGGGAGGGAATCAGCTCTTCCAGGATTTGAACCTCTGTCTTCAATTTGGTCAGCAGTCTTGCATCTACTTCTCCAGCAACCAGTGTAGCCAATGGTCGAAGTCTCTTATTCTAAAAGTGGATCTCACTGGTTCTTTTTCAGTTTCTCCATTAGCCTAGCATAGATGTGAAAAGGAAGCCACCAGGTTCTGTAAGATTTGGGAGGGCTCATCATCCGGTGTTGAAATACCAACTCCACACGCTACAGCTTTCTTTTCAGGATGTCACTCCCCCGCCTCCACACTCACCACCAAACAAACATAGAAATCTACTACTGTTCTCCCCATGCACTCCATTTTCTTCCAATCTGAGAGCCATTTGTGTGTATAATTGAAAATTAGCAGTGCAGCTGTTTGAAGAGAGTAATTTATCACAGCACATTGTTCGCTCCTGACACTTTAGACCTGGCTCTAACAAGGCAGTGGTTGCTGGGGGTTGAGCTGCAGAAAGTGATTCGGCTGTAATGCTGCGTTTCCCCTGCTTTGTTGCTAATTGTAGCCTCTTTTTCTCCATTGAATTGGGAGTTGAGTAAAAGAGCTTGTTTGCTCTGTGCGACGAGGCTGCCAGGGCCGCTTGGGCTATTATCACAAGATACTCTTGATCTTTTGAAAAGCAGGAAATAGAATTTTTCTCCAACAGGGAAAGTAATTTGCGATGCGTCCATTAGTTCTTCATTAAAGCAAGATTAAATTGCACAGCAAATCACATCTGTGTTTGGATGATTAAAGGGTGGCATTTTAGAGGCCAAAACTAATTACTAGCCAAAATGAATGGGAGTGAAAAAACAGTCATGTTTTTACATTAGATAGTGTGGCTTGTAATTAGATTCAAGCTAATTCCACTATTTCTTCTCATTTAATGAGATGAGCCTGTCCTCATCTTTTTCTAGGCCATGCTAACAGCCCCAAATGTATAATTTTGATAATACTGAGAGTTTACTTTATTGAAATTTCTTAGCTACCTGCCACAAGTGACTGTTCTGTCTAGTGGTGCTTCATTATACATCAACACAAGCCACTGTGCATGGCCCGAGCAAGCATCTCAAGCAATCCCTGTACCTTTATGTGTGTGTATATTTACCTAAGTATAAATTTGTGTGTCTGTATAGATAGACACACGTATATGAATATAACACCCATGATGTACATATATATTTTTGTTAAGACAGGAATTTTTCGAAGAGTATCAAAGGAAAGCTAGGTCTTTGCATATCTGAAAAGTACAAATCTCTACGGAAAATTCCTTTCATTATGGAGATGTTGAGGTAGCTGTTCTTCAGGCATGAGAAGGAGGAGATAAACAGTTGCACCAAGTGGTGAATGGTTGAAATAACACAGTTGTTTTCTAGATTTTGAAAACTGAGTTTCTGCTAGTTGTCATTAAAGCAACAAAGCTTGAAACTGATAGATGATTCCTAATGACCTAGTAATTCATTAACTTCAGGATATATTATGTTCCTAAGATCAGAAATTCTTGTTTCTCATAAATAGATGTGGCCAATGTAACGTGGTTCTACTTCTCTTCCTGGGTTCCTGTATTGAGAATGAGGCCCAGAGAACAGGTGGTGTCCCTTGCTTCTACTCCGTGGAGATCCTTTGGAAGGCAATAGGTTGGAGATAGGTTATCTATTCTGCAAAATTTTGTTGCAGTCACTCTCTGAGACAGGTGCAGACATGGCCAAGTGTGTGTTCACAGGCCTCCAATGAAACGTGCTGCCAGGTGGTGGAGAGTGTTGGCTCGAGCAGGGCAGAGGGGAAAGGGAAGTAGCACAGAGACTACTGCCTCGCAGTGCCGCTGGCCGTATGTCCAGGTTACTGCAATCTGGGAGTAAGCCTGCAGCTAATGCTGCTCACTTCTGTGCCCCCAGCTCTGTACCCAGCAGAGCATTCAGGGAAAAGTTTTGAGGACAAGTTTACCAGTATTGGCTGTTGGTTTACTTTCATGACCTTACTGTTGGCATTTTAATACCTTTGAAAGAGATGCAGAATCAGGCAATCACAAGCACTCTCCTGCTTTGGAGCATGCATTGGATGAATAACTGAAGTGCACGTTTCCTTCCTCCTCCAAGTCCTCAAGTGTTTTTTTTACAGGTCGCCAACCCATTCGAAGGGGAATTTGCCTTTATCTTTACTTACCCTACTCTTACAATAGTAGTAGCATTTGCTCCTGCTGAACATTTGCTGCTGGCCACTGTCAGGAGACAGTTGCAGGAAACAATTAACACTTCTGGTTAATTTCTAGAGATTTGGGGGTTCTTCCAGAGAAGCAACAATGTTTTCCTTGATTGCCAGGTTCATAAAAATTCAGTGTTAACATTATGCTAACTTAATTGTGAAAATAATGCAGGAATTCTAGAAAAGCAAAAGATTAATTTATTGAGTGCAAAATGGATGCATGTGTAGTTACAAAGAGAAATTCCCCTTGATCAAAACTCCTTTCCTACCTCTCACTTAGGAACTTTCAGACAGCTTAGCTACAGGGGCTGACTTCATTGTATTTTGCCCTATTAAAGTACTTTTCAAAGATTATTTGTAGCTGCTTCTCTGAGCTGCTAGTTGTGGCTTTTGTCTTATGGAATATCCAACTTAAATTTCATTTTTTGTAAACTTTTCTTCCTTTTTTTTTTTTTTAATCTAAGAATGTGGTTTTATTTACTCAACTGTCTACCAGGTATTATTTATATAATCTCTGGAGATAGGTTTCTGACTAATGGACATGAAACTTGCTACTTGGTTTTAAGAACTATTTAGCAGCAATCTAATAAGGAAGAATTGCACAGTGGAAATTTTAAAACAGTATTTCACATTTATTTTAGAACATAATAACATAATGCTCACTCTACATTACATCTTACGAAATTCATAGTCATCTCTCCGTTATGAGCCACATCTAGTATTAATATAACAGTTGAAGATTATAGTATTTTAAGCGTTTTTTGTAAACCACTTCGCAATTCTTCATCAGTTTTAGGAACTCATGCCATCGCACCTGTGTTTGAATTCTCCTAATTACAGGAAACCTCGCTTGCTGAAACAATACAAGAAATGTGTCCATTTATCATTGCTTGTAGCTAGAAAAAATGGTGACTGACGTTCCTGCAGATATTCTGGCAAGCAAAAAGGCTTCTTACAGCTAATGGGAGGGGTAAGAAATCATTTGAAGAGAAAAGAATCCTATTTTCTTCTAAAGACAGTTTACATTTTCCAAACCAAGGATTGCAGAGTTGAAAACTTTGCAAGCTCTCTGCTGCCCTTGAAGACTTCCTCCAGTAATGGAACCAAAATCTGCAATAACAAGCCGTAAATTCTACTTCAAACCACTTAAATGTCCTGTATTTTCAACTTCTTAACATATTGCTTTTCTACAGTATATGCAGTCATGGGGCATGTAGTTTTCTAAACAAAATACTTAAAAATGAAAGATTTGTGGATTCTGGAGAAATTGGTTTTGGCTGTGGCAGCAGTTGTCAGAGTGTTTTTACCAAATATCACCCTTAGTAGCAGTTGATGTATGCTTTGTCTGATAATTTCCAGACTCTCTGTGACTGGTCTGTCAAAATGGTAGCCTTCCAGAAGAGTGACAAGCATTCCCCCATTTTTCTGTCTGTGTGGATGAGTAGTATGCAATAACTTTTGGGTTCAGTCCAGCTTTATGCATGCAAATAATTTTTCCAGATAACATAACTAGAGTGTGCTTGAGTCCAAGATGCAATAAAATACAGGTCAGATTGATTGTCCATAAACAGAGGATCTATACAAAGTTACAATTAGTTCTGAGACTTAAAGAAATACTAACAGAACTGATTTTTTTTTTCCTCATAACTATAAAGGTCAATCATTAGGATTCTGTAGTCACTTCTGATTGTTTTTCAGAGAATGAAGCATAACTATTAAGGTATTTACACTGTTACACATCACCGTATGTATGCACATTTCTTTAATTGTTCTTGAATATAATTAAAGAAGTCATTACATTTGAGGGCTATTATAGTCTAAGTGAGATACAACAGGACTTGACAAAGACACAGATGACATTTAGCACACAAAGAATGGGACGAAGCATACATGCATGACTGCTGGAACACTCGATTTTTCAAAGGATTATCGACACACACACAGTTACCACACTTCTGACGGAGGTGGTAGCTGTTTGTTGAGCTGGCAACAATTAGTTCTTAACCTTCTTCAACTATATCATAAGTATTTGTATGATTGTGTCAACAGGCTGGCCAGAAAACTTGGTCATAGTCTGAGAAATACTGGTGGAAAAGTGAGTTGTGAAGAGGAATTTGTAAGAAAAGATGGTTTCATGGCTTGCAGCAGAAAGAAGGGCTTTCTGGGTGAAAGAACCATGAGAGACAGCAAGAAGGTAAAGTAGCTTCTGAGGACAACAGCTTTAGCAAGATACAGACAATCTTCAGCTGGAAGCAAGGAGGGGGAGCCAGGATGACATGAATATCCGGACAATGGTTGCTTTCGCCGTTATCTGAAGTGAAATCTTAGGAGTGACATTTTCTTTAAGACAGGATAATTTATCTAAGCCACGATCTTGGCATTTAGTGGAGAGACTCTTAAAAAACAGTTGATCAGATCCACTCGCTAACAAATTCTATGACAAGTAATATTCAGGTCACACTTCACCTTTGAAGTTTTAATGGCCATTTTAAGTTAGTCACTCACTTATGTTTGAAGTAAGCGTGCAAAGCCTTAGCTGTCTCCATTTGTCTATAACTACTTTAGAAGCTTCAGAAGGCACTGAGCTCATAAAACTGCAGGCTTCAAAGAGCTTATTCAGAGATTCCATTCTGCTGCTGCCATTCATCAAAGGGGCACTTTTAAAATATATATCTCTTTATAATAAAATGCCTTTTTAAAATACAACTGACAGTGGAGATGATTGAAACAAAATCTCCATTGGGTTCAATGACAGCAGAACTGAGCTCCATAGTTCTAAAGATAACGTTTGTATTTCTACAGATAATGTTGTATTCAGGTGTGTCACAAATATAAGGAAGCAGAATTCATTTTTCCCTCTTACTTTTTTTAAAATCCTCATTTTATGGAATTCTTGGAAATATAAATGTGCACTTAACCTTGAACTTTAAATCAAGTTTTAAGTTTAACTCATAATACTGAGAATGATTGTGTCTCCTAAAGGAAACAGAAACTCACTGCTTCTAAGTAGAATTCACCCTGTTGGACAGATACAAACCTGAAGAGTAGGTAGAATATTAAAGCTAGGTTGTAATTTATTAAAAATAGGACAGGAATAATGTAATTTACCAGTCCCATGATAGATCTTACAGATATCTAGTACACGATGCTGGATGAATCACAAAGCATCAAGTTATTTTACATCCCCTTTATACAAGAATAATAATACTTACCTAGACCATATACATAGTGGCATGCTCTCCTGTCCAGTCCAGTTCCCTAAAAAAAACAACAGCAAGCTTTCCATTGACCTTACTGTTTATTAGATCAGCCCTTTAGAGCCCATCATTTTATCTTACGTAAAAGATTATGGCCTTAGTTAGGGGAAAGTGGTAGTGGATGTCTGTGAAATTAACCAGCAGTGATTTCAGAAATGCATCTTTATGGTTAAAAAATAGTCCTACTCCTTCCTTATCCCAGCAGCTTGGTCACTTCTTTTGTTTGCTGCAACAGTGGACCTCATAACATCACACGCTGTTGCCATGGAAATGGCTGTGATTTTGCAAATTCAGTTTTATGCCTTCACGGTGAAATCAGATAGAAAAAAAGAAATGGGCAAGAGGGAAAAAGCCTTTGCTTAAGAACAAAAGGGCAATTTTATTCTAAATTCAGGCCTAAAATCTTGGGCTTCAGTGGGATAATTCCCCATGTGAGCACTTCCTGAAGTTACTACTTTTCTGTGGTTACTTACGTGGTTTACCTAGTTCTGCTGGGAAGGGAATGCCACATCAGGTCTGCCTGAGCACTGACTGGCAGCGTAGCCTGATCCAAGTCTCTGGACTTAGGATAGTACAACTAAGTAATGATAAAATTATGATAATGATATTGTGAACATAGCTAATAGCATGGGAAATAGCCACCCAACCATAGGACTTCAATGCATTTCATGCTTTTTTGCTGCTATCTCTGATTTACCACGTCAAGCTTGTCAGAGCCTGCATTTTGGTCATATTCTGTTGGTTCACAGTATGGCTACACTGCATAACCATCCCAGAATAATTATTTCTCTTTTCCTATTCTGGAATAATTCCCCCATGTAAGTACTTTCTTTCAGATTACAAGTGACTTTATTCTGAAATAAATTCTCTGGTTTGGAATAACAATAATTCTTTTGAAATAAAATCATTCTAGAATAAAATAACCTGCAACAGAAAATATTCTGGAATAGCTAAATGATAGTTATCTGATAGATCCCTTGTTTAGGCAAAACTTCAGAGTCTGGACGTTTTAAACAAGTACATTAATCTCTTCTTCTGTCTGGAGTAGTGCCATCTCCTTAATTTGCCATAGGAAGAAATTAGGGAATTCCTCTACATCTACCAGTCGTTTTTTAGATGCTAGTTGGCTTTTCAGACTGTCACTTTGAATTCCTGGGTATTCCAGGAATACATAGTACAGCTTGGAAAAACACGAGCCTGCTCCAGAAGTGATGTAGTTGCCAATCTATAAAAATAAGCTTTGATGCTGTTCAATAAATATAGACATTTAATGAGCTGTGTATTTCAGTTCTGAAATAGGAAGCTGATGTATGGGCTTGCTGGGTGTGTTGCACAAAATTCTCTTTTCATCTTGGCAGAACCATTTAAGGAGACAAACTTGATGCTACAGCGCTGCATCTAGTGTTCTACAGTAGACCTGTGTTTAAATTAAAGACTTTAAATTGCTTAGAGGGGGAATTGATCAATTCTTTTTTGCTGGCTAGAAAAGAAATAAATTCTGTAAGCCTTAGAGACTTGCCTTTGAAATCATTTTGGTAAACTACTGGAACTCTAGGCTTTTTTTGAAACTAAATTTTTTTATTTTTTTTTTTAACTTCAGGATAACTGGAACTTTGGAACATAGAATTGGAAGGTTCACTGAGTCCAGTCCCCCACTATCGTAGGTAACCACAGATACAGTTCACAGAATAGTGGCTGATGAAGTGGACAAACCCAGACACAAACCATGACCCTATATGGTAAAATTGAGACATTTAGTTCAAAACACAACATTCTGATTATTGCAATAAACCTTATTTTGGAGACTGACAGTTTAACAGAAAGTAATGTGGATACTGAAAAACCCCATATATCGCCTGCTGCTAAACTTTGCTCTTTTCTCTAAGATAGCCCCAGCACAAAAAAAAAACAAAGATGTGTGGTTCTGATACAATTTGCAGTACAAGCTGTGATTAGTTACGTTGATAAAAGTTCTTAGATGGAGTTTGTTTTTGAAATAGGTCTTAATTACCAAAATTTCCTCAGGTCTCTTCAGATGATACGCATAGTTGCCATCCAGTGTTGGAGATGGGTATATCCCAAACACCTGAAGTTCAGTCTGTGCATTATGCTGAACCACAGGTTAGACAAGTGGAGTACCTGGGCTGGGTCGTTCTGTGGAGGACTTTGCAGTTTAGACATTCACTGAGCCAGAGGAAGGATGGGTGGTTGTGATTCCTTAGCTCAGCGTTTACTTTTCAAGCCATTGCAGCCAGGACTCTGCCTTTTTCAACAGTCAGTCATGGGATAAAGTACTGAAATAGTCCCAGAGATGGGACTTTTTGCTGTACAGTAGTTTTTAAAGGGAATGTATTTCAACAGTCCTTTGATCAACACTATTACTTGGCAAGAATACTTTTTTTAATAATAAACCGTTGGGTAAGATCATTGATCATTATGATCATTATTTGCTGATGGATCTACATGATGTTGAGGTTGATCTGACCGTTTGTTGTAAAAGTAGTGAATAAGCCAGAGCTGTTCTAGCAGGAAATTGATGGAATACTTTGAAAGATATCCTGTCTTCTCTCCAAATGGTAACATTAGCAAACAGTTACAGACCTGAAGTGCATTCATGAGAAATATATACCTTGGCACAACTACAGAAAATAGGGTTAGACAAACAGTTAACAAGGACAGTTTGTTTTTCATAAACATAGGACAAGTATAAAATATTTAAACTGTAAAATATTTCAAAACTGCTCTGTGAAAAAGGATGCAATAATGCATTTACCTAAGATGGCACAATCGTGTTAAACCTTAGTTTGCATTTTGCTGTATCTATTTCAAACCTAAAGACAGGAGTTTGCACAGGAAACATCTTTCTCCCATTTACAGCATTTGGTTTAATAAATTGTACTGCCTTTCTCTGCTTTGTATGACTTGCTTATATAATGCAAACATGCACCACTCAGGCAAAATTGTTGAGGTATAAGAACAAGCACACCTATATGAACAAACAGCTTGCGGACAAAGCCGTAATCACATGGGAACAATTCTCTCTGAGGCTGTTATTACATTTTCAAAGCAGGATTTTGTAACTGATTAGTTCCTGGATGTAAATTTCAGTATAAATATTGGTATTCAGTGAAAGATAATTACTAGAGACATTATGAGCCTGACCATTTACTGTCAAAAGGAAAAGCTACGCTTGTTTAATAATGTAAACAGAATGGGAACTCTTATGTCCAAACCATTTTGAATCACATTACAAGAACATGAAAATAGCACTTGAAGCAATCCAACGGGGATCCTATGTGAATTTGGATTGAAGAGTAAGCTGCAGAATCAAACTATCAGCTCTGTGCACTGGGTATACCCTGTCTGCTGATCAGGATGCAAATACTTCTCCTAAATCTCTTAAGAACTTTAAGTTCTTTATATGCTATAAGTAAAAGATAACACGATATAAATTTCACTGTGCTGAACAATTAACGCTGAAACAAAGTTCAGTGGTTAAAATAGTAGTTATTGAGTAAATTCAGACATCTACTAAGGTAATAATAAGCTCACTGTTGGGAGAAAAAAAAAAAGATGAGAATAAAAGAGATCCAAACATAGTGGCAGGTATGATGAGTGAATTTTAAAATACAGAAATATTTTTATTTTCAAAACAACAACAACAAAAAAAGGATGTTAGTTTGAGTAGGGCCAAGTTAGTAAAGGATATTCAGAAGGTTACATCCATTCTTCATAGATACCTCTTTCCCAATTTCCTCTTCAACTGTAACACAGTCCCAGCAATTAAGAGCCATCAGAATGCCATGACCTGAGTCTTTAGAGTTCTGGAAAAAGAATAAGTAATTATCTCTGGACTGCTTATTTGAAATAAAACTAGTTAGTCCCGTACTTGGAGAGGGATTGTACTATGCATGAGAGGGACTAAATGTCAGAAAAGGATTAATTAAACTAACTGCATAAAAGGTGTATTTATGGCAAATTCATCAGAGCACCAAAAGGAGCGGGCAGTTGCAGAAAGCAAGGTGAGCCTTTAGAAAGGACAATTACATGTTGAGGTACCTGGGCAGTGACCAGGAGCATGCTCTGCTCAGGCTGAAGCTTGAGGACAGTCTAAAGGACTGGCATGGGGGGAAGAAATTACTGAACAAATTATTTTTAAGTCTAACAAGGAAAAAAAAATCACCCTCAAAAAGCTTATGTGAAATGAATCTTTCTGCTAGATGATCACCCAGCAGTGCAATCTTCTGATCAATTCTCATTTGTGATGTTTAAATACTGAGTTAGAATATGCAGAACAACAAAGGCTTATCATAACTTGGCCAAGATAGGATTCCATGCACTTTTACAGATAAAGGCTTGCAAGTTACAGTTGTTTCAGTTTTGTGATTGTTGTATCAGCAGAATTTTAACATACAGTGTCTCATGGTCACAAATATTAGAAGAAAAATCAACATAAATACCAGAGACAATGATTTTTAGAAAAGCAAAAAACAAAGTGTCAACAACATAATACTTTTCTCTTAAACTGAGAGTAACATTTATTAGAATAACCAGTTAAAACACTTACAGGGCAAAGGAAAAGAAAAATGTTGCCAATACATAACAAAAACAAGAGGTCCTAAAAAAGTCTGCAATCCAAAGGAAACATGATAGCAAATGATCCCCATTTCAAACTGAAGAAAAAAAGATAAGTTTCAGAAAGTGGTCGCTAACTCAGGAGGATGATGGATAGTTCATTCTTGCAGAAGTCGTGTTATCATTCACCCCTGGATCAATTTCAGGCAGAACAGAAGCTCCTTAGACCAAACTCAGAGTAGCCTAAGAGGATACAGCCACTGTGGCCAAAAGGTGATAACAGCTACCAGAGGTAATGATTAGATAGTTTACACAACTTTTTTTTTTTTTTATTGTTACTCAGATATAGCTGAGGCTAGGAGATAACAGCAGCCTATTGCCAACTCTTTTGTTATACCTTTAATACAAAGGCTATTTCTGAGCTTGCTCTTCTCATATAATCTCATGGTAACAACTATTTACAGTGAGGAATACTCCCGAAAAATGCTTTTTTGGCCACTCCAATTTCTTACATGAAGCAATTTTTGATTTTGTCTGTCTAGTTGGTAAGGGTCCTATCCACCACTTTCCTAGTCTATCTTCAGGAATGCCCTGAAGCTTTTCTCTCTTCACAGTGTGAGACTGAATGTGCCCTCCCAGTGCATGGGCATTGCCAGGTCTGTGTCCTTCCAGCCTCACAGGGCCTCTTTCCATCCCCACACCACTCACTCTTCATCCTTTACACACGCTGGGCTCTTGTGGCTCTTCCCTCCAGACCTGCCTGTCACTCCGTTATTACTTCTCTTATTTCTACAATGAAAAGACAAGCAGAGAGGAGATATCTTGTTGTTATAATGCATGCTGTTAATAGCTTTGATCTGTAGACAATTGAAGAACATATTGAAGCTTCTGGTTCTGCCAGCTCTATATCTGGAGCTTCATGTATTCCCTGTTTAGCTTTCTTTTTCATTTGATTCTTCTTAAATCTGTAAATAGCTACGCATTTATGCCTGGGGCATTCTTTGAGAAATTGTGGAACTGATTGGATGTATTATTCTAAAGTTTCCATGTTAGGACCAAAAAGACAAATGACACCAACCTGAGAACAAAACCGCCCTTCATTTGACTACGTGTGTTATCTGCGGCAGCCTTCCCGGGCCGAGCTATTTGGAGGGTGTTCAGAAGCATGCGTGACTTTCATGTTGCTGTTAAGGTGAAGCCATTGTGACAAGGGCTATGACTAGTTTTCATAAAGGTAGTTTGAAAAGACAAAACCAGGACATCAGCTTTACTTCATAGGTAGGTGAAAGAAGGCAAGGGGCACAACTAGACGAGCTAGGAACCCAGAACAGCCAGCTGGAGAAAGGGCTGTGATCAATGTCCAAGAAAAGGGGGTTTTTTTTGTTTTTTTTTTTCCCCATGAAATTTGACATTAGAGATATTGAGGAGGCCTATATATTAAATTCCCGAGTTTTGAGGCACTGTAATAGAGCTGTCAAACAAAGATATAGAAAGTGCTACTGTTTCCACTAGACATGACAAGCTAAGGATTCCCAACAAAGTAAGCTGTCGAGGCCACCTGAAGAGGGATAATGAAAGTGATTACATCAGCAAAGAGGAAGGAACAATCCAGGTAAAGAGTTGGTGGATGATTGATCTTGGAGGGTTGCTGTTACCTCCAGTGCAGTCATCCAAAGCTGTCTAAAAATTAAATAGGCTAAAAGAACAAGAATGCCCAGGATTTCTTCCAGGAATTTCTGTAGTTACCTACTAGGCATCAAAGGATACTTCTTTTGAACCTTCAAATATACAAGGAGGTCACATGCACTACTGACTGCTGATTTGGTAACCTATTATTCATTATTTTCTTTTGTTGATTGTTTTACAGTCCCCAAGGCATGTGTGTTGCCCTCTTTATCACAAAAAAAAAAAAAAAAAAAAAAAAAAAAAAAAAGGTTCTGTAAAATCTTGTTCTTTTTTACAGAGTAACAGTAACTGTCAGTAATGACAATGGCAGCCTATTATTTTCCTTATTAATTCTGATAAGGGCTTCATATATGAATGGGAAGTCCAGTTTTCATGATGAATGGTATCCTGTTGCCAGGACAAATGTCAGGTTGACCTAAGATATTTTGTCTCTACATAGGCTTATTTAAAGATTACCTTTAAAAGCTTAAAATCACAACAGATTAAATATTTGGCTTGACCACTTTGTTAATTCTTTTAAAAAGGAGTATTAGATGTAATACCTGAGCTATAATGACATTCAGGACAAGGAAACAAGCCAAAGCAATGACAAAATTGTGAAAAAGGAAGATAATGCCCACAAATATGAATAGCCACTAATTAAATAGCCATAGTTAGAAAAATAATGTACTTTTTTATAACTCTAGATGGCAGCAGTGGAACAAAGTAGAGAAAAATGTATTATTATGATTATACTTGCTCAATGATAACATAAAATCCATTACTTAAATACTGTTATTTCTTGACACAGTATTACTGTTGTACTGTAGATGGCACCAGCACCACAAAATACAGAAAACCCGGATTCACTGTATTGGAGCTGAGTTCAAATATCCATCCTGTTCAAGTTTCTGGAGATTGAAGTTGGAGAGAATGAAATGCATATTTCCTGTAGGCCCTTTCCCACGACAAAAAGAAGAATAAACTAACAGTGGTTGCAAAATGTGATGCACAATTAGAGATGCATCACTCTCAGAACATTCTGAGATCTACTAAGGAGAAACTGATGTGCAAAAAATGTAAAGGACAGCACCTCTCCAGCTGGGCGTAGTATGCTGCTCCTTAGGAATCTGTGCCTGTGAGTACCTGTTGAGAATCTTGCTTTTGCATGTTATGAGAATTAGATTTTGCAAGAGAAGATGATAACAGTAATCATATCAGGTATTCAGTCTTTAAATTGCATGTTTTTGTATACGTCAGTTCAGAAGGGCTTCATGTGTTTAGTCTGGGTCAAAGAACTTAGAGGTCAAAAGAAGGCATTTGCTTCAGATGCAAAGTTTTGCTAAAACCTATTTTGAATACTGTTTAAATAGAAAGCGTTGTAGGTGCCAGCTCAACAGAAGGCTGACTGGGAGGTAGAAGCAGGACTGGCCACTGCCTACATAATCTCAGCTCCACTGCTTTTTCCTCTCCTGATGGAGACTGGATGAAAGGCTCAAGCCGTCTAGGAATACTTTTCTATTCCTGACAGATGAGATCACATTAAATTCTGAAGATAATTATTTCAAGTGTAGCAAGTTTGTTGTTCATGTTGTTGCAGGTGTCTACCCTGTATAGTTTTGCTGCTGGTATGGCCAAAGGACCAAGTACCCACTGGGGACGGCGTGACAGGCAGTGTAATGCATCACCAAATGTAAGCACTGAATATTAAGGCAAATCCAGCATGTGATGAGATTCCCTTCAGTATGGCAGGAAAAAAGAATAGAATTTACTGCTGAGATAGAGGATGGACTTAGGGGAAGAGGAGCACTCACTTTCTCTAGCTGGCTGAAGTATTATCCTCAGTCACAGAAGCTTCTTGAGGATTAATTAGGGCATTGTCTGGTCCAGTTTTAATTGTGTTAAAAGCTGATTTTGTCAGACACAGCCTGTTGCCAAATTCCGTAACAGTCACACTACAGAGATGATTCCATGGATGTATTTTGGGAGTATGCCTTGTTTGAATGGATAAATCTGTGTGCTGAGTGAGGTGACTGACTGGTCTGTGAGTATGGTCTACGAGTAGGATATGGGAGAGACCCAGTCGCTGATCGGAGGCCCATCAGGTTTTAGCTTTGATCACTTAGAATTCACTCAGTCTGGAAATGTTACTGGTCTATGCTGCTAAATGAAAATATATATATATTTATTGATCTATTATTTTGCTTTAAAAATTATTAAATCTTTCTAGGAAAAAAGGAAAATCGATCAGGTATCACTAGTATTAAGCTAAAGTGAAAGCTAAGGCACTAAACTTACTAAAGGAATACTAACTGAAGTATTTTATTATATTAAATAGATACTGAGGTATTGGATTGGAATTAAATCATGAAATTAATTAAATCACCCCACCATCAGTACCACAGACTGATTGTAAACTCTTCAGAATTCATTATGAGCTCTCTGACTATAAACCCTAAATAATTTCATCTGCTGAATCTGTAACTCGGAAATGGTTAATATTTTGACAGAGGAACGGAAAGAAAAAAATAGCACCTGAACGAAACTTTCAGAGAAGGTGGCCTTTCATTTCACTTCCTTTATGGTAGCTAATACATTCCTTTTCTCACAAGTGAGCTTATCAGGCTATTGCTTTAGACTACTTGAAACCATTATAAAGTTTTTTGGCTCTTCTCCCAGATAAACTACAGCTGCCTATAATGAACAGGCCTCAGTGCATTTTCAAGTCCTAAAGTAAAATTAAAAATATTTTGGATGTCCCTCACCAAGAAAGAGCAGGGATAAAAGTAGATAAAGGAAAAAAGATAATGAAGACTGCAAAAAATTTGCAACTCTTCTATTCTCTGGTCTTATAGCCTCCTGGAATAAGAGGTGAAGTGATCCAAGAACCAAGCGGGGCTGGCACTGTGCTTCTCATTACCAGGCTTTCTTCACTGTGCAAAAAGAAGCCCGTGCCCTGGGCTGCAGACTGCTCCAAAGCTCTGCAATTAGATGTGCTGAGGTTTCTATTTTCTGGTGAATGCCAGGTGCCACTTGGACTCTGAAGCACGCTACAAGCTTTATATCTGCTGAGGACCTGTATAACTTCATGGTTGCAAGTCAGTGAAGTTTGTGAGATCAGAGTCTTCTGAGGATCAGGCATAGCTTCATCACTTGTCCTGTAGGTATGAGTACCTGCTGGGGGGTATGCTCCAGGGAGAAAGTGATTCCATGGAAATAGTATTTTTTCCTATTAAAGTGAGATTCCCGTTGAACTTAACACGGTGGTGTTAATTTTGTAAGATGTGTATGCACGTTTTCTCTTTTACTCCTGCTGTAGCCAGGCTCACAGACAAAGCTGTTCTACTGGTGGGATGAAAAAGCACAGTGAAAGTCAGGGCACCATATCCTTCACCCGGGTAACATCTCTCTGTGCCTTCTCTGCTTTCAATAGATTCTTTTCAGGCTTGGACAATTCTTGATGGTAGACATCCCATTAGCTGGTGCCAGCTAATGTTGCTGATGGGATGAGGGCAAGGACTGCTGCTGCCTTCTCCATAGTAATGTCGATATATATAGTAATAGCTGCAGTGTTATTTTCTGCTCACCATTTACTTTGTCAGCTGAATAGCAGCTATATACTGCAAGAGACTAATCGGCAGGCTCATTGTTTTGTCTGTTCCCTGCTTTACTGCAATGACTTCTTGAATATTTCTTCAGAGGGGAGTTCCTGCACCCAAGACCATAATATATTTATCTACTGCCTGACCTACTGTTTAGTTTTATGAAGAAAGGTCTGAAAATATCTTCTAGAAAGTATCTTGAAGTGGAGCGATGCAGGAAAAGAAACGATACAAACAGGCTATAAAATGTATGTTTTCTTTGGAAAGCAAAAAATGCATTAAGACATAAACATTTTCTGCACATGCACAAGTGCTGGGCTCTCTGATACAATGCCACTTCATTGAAGTGGTCCTCTCAGCCTGCAAGGAACTGTCGTTAGCCAGAGGGACTTAAATTACTCCTTGCTTTGTGAACTACTATAATGATCGAGCATAGAGGTGTCCTAATTTACTGAAATGAGACAATGACTGAAGATGTTGAAAAGCACTTACTGAGATTGTCACAGGATCCGCACAGCACAACCTGCCTTCTTTGAAGTTTTCTTCAGCATTGTAGAAAAACTGTTTTTTCCTTATGCTTTGCAAACCATTCCCGTGGTGTCTAACACAGAGGCACCCCTATTCACAGTCTCATGCTGCAGGCTACACTGGGGAGCCATAAATTCTGAAGAGATTCGCCAGCACCTCAGTCGGCCACCAGTGGGCATTCTCTAAGATCAGTGCTCTGGAATTACTGCTAGCAGCTGGGAAATTCTCCAGTATTTGATTCATAAGAAGGTCTTTGCTTAATAGAATGTGGAGGTTGTGTAGTGAGGACTTCTGTGCAGGTGACCCGTTCCCTGGTACAGGGATCTCTGTCCTGTATCAGGATCGTTAATTTGAAGTCCATTAAATAGTCTTCACCTATCAACCAGCTTTCGCATGCTCTGAAAGCACCTGCTGCTAGACCTGACTTCCTGCATCTGTAGAAGGCTGAAGCGTAAGGGAGGAAGCAGTGGGCAGAAGGTCTGGGCAGGGAAGAGGAAAGGCTCAAGCTACAATGGAAATACCGTATGGGCCAATTCCAGCATGAGGGCTGTGTACCAGAGCACAGTGAAGGACTGTTGTGCTTTCACATAAAGGAGAATGAAGTTAGCATTCTCCAGCTACAGGTCAGAGGTACCCTGTCTGAGATGCTGGTCCTCTTCAGTCCATGTTCTGCTGACCCTCATTAGCTCAGACACTGCACAGCTTGAGTTCAGCATAAATATTAGAATATTAGGCTTTCTGCTTAGTGATTTTAAATGTTTCTTTAAAAATTCTCCGTGCACAGAGGCAGCACTGATTTACCCCAATTCCAAGATAATTCAGATCTTACAGCGATGTAAACATCAGAAATTTCACTGTTGATTTAGTAACCAACTTTGAGCAATACATTGTGAATTGAAGAGCTCAAACCTAGGAGAATAAATCCTCAGCCTTTCATACTGAAAGCAACTGTTTGTTATCTTTGAAGCATGAAAAGCTGCACCAGTAACGTTCTCAGCTGAGCACACAGTTTCTTAGTTTGGTTTTGCTGATAACTAAAAATTAACAATTCAGCCTAAGTCTTAATATAGACATCTGTCTGCCACCTGCAAGACTTCCCTCCAGTACTTTCTCCATCTTGATGCTGTAAACATCAGTGTTAGCAGTGACTGACTCAGCAACATCGACCCTGAACTTTGCAACAGTGACTCGGCACTTCTGCCCGGTACAGCTTTAGAAGGGCTGCACTCCCTTACAGCTGACCAAGTCTTCTCTTGAAAGGTTGTGTCAGAATGTCAGCAGCCTATATTGCCAGGATATTCAGAAAATAGAGATTTGTATTTGTTTTTTTGTTTTGTATTTTGCCAAGATTTTGTATTTATGATAGTATTTCTCTTCTGATAAGGCATTTCTGTTTTCAGAAACAAGTTAACCCTTTCATTATATTCAGTCTTATCTACTGTCTTTTACTGTACTTCACTGCAGCTAATTTTTCCAGACCTGAGTGAGAGACTGAGACAGCAATTTTCTGTCTTCTTTTTTCTTTTTTTTTCTTTTGCCCTGTGAACAGAATTGCTGACTAAGTTTCATGTAGTTACTTGTATACAGATGTACTGAATGAAGCTGGGTAGATGATACAAGTTGAAATTTTAAAGGCAGAGGTCTTGGCTGACTGGAAGTGAAAGCCTAAAATATTATGTATGCACAACATGATGAAACAGTGAAAACAGCAGCTCTAATCAGTTTCAGCTGCAGGGTTATGGTGCCAGGTCTCGGTTGCAGGTTTTCCAAACGCAGTGATACAAAAAATACAACCTTTGCTTTTACACTGATTGCATTTTGTGCAGACTCATTGACAGACAGTGGTAATACATCTGCTCTGCAGAGAAGAAAATGCAGAAATTCAAGTATAATGTGTAATCTCATTATCAAAGAGAAGCCAGAGCTTTGATGTCAACAGGCAGGAGTCCTTCTGTGGACTCTTGATATAGATTTAATTTCTGTAATCTTAATTATTTTTCCTCTGTCTTATTTTTCTAATTGCTTCATGAAATAGTGTTCTCCTAAGAGAGAGCAAGCAGTTCAGGGATTTTCTTTCTTTTTTTTTCATCTTATTTTCATTTTAGTGGGAGTTCTTGTTGTTAGTTACCACAAAACAGTGCAATGCCTCTGTCTAGCAAGACAGCAGAAGATGTATGTGTCTCACAGGAGAGAGGTAGGTGGCATACTGGCCATATGATGGATGCACAGAAATGAAGAGTGGTAATTCATTTAAAACCCCCAGTTGTAATATACTGATGTATTATGACAATATAATTTTGTATGCTAATAGCTGATGATAGTATGTACATTTGTAGGGCAGTATTTAGCCAAGTCGTCTTTGCTTATGTAAATTTTCCTGTCTGTGGCTGAAAGTGACAGTGGCTGTTACTTAATAGCCTTCAAAAAAGGCACGCAGCAGCTTCACGTGTGGACTGTGGGTTTGGAAGACTGTATCCATGGTTATTTGTTTCTTCCTCGCTCTTTATTGAGAATTCCTAGAAAAATACAACCCACCCACGAGTGCTAGTGTTCTTCTGATCTGGTGGTTATATTTACGTGTGCCCTTTTCGCAGACACAATTTAATGTATTATTTTCCCTTGCCACACAGAACAGGGATGAGTGAGGAAGAATCAAAACTTTTCTGAAAGCAGAAAGAAAGCCTTTATTATGTGAAGCTTAAACAGAAAAGCAAGAGTGACAGGATTTCCATACAACTGAAAGATTATCTTCTTTAAATGTGTAACTCATGTTTGCTCTTTATGGGTAGATTGTTAGACTGTATGTTCAGCTCTCTCGAGAGACGTTTAGGACTTCAAATGCAGTAATAAATTAATTTGCAAGATAGAGACAATAATGAACGATGCCATTTCAAACCACTGACGTGAAACTTCCGTGGATTTTTCAAACATTAAACAGCGTAAATGGCAGCCTTACTTACTTGTGTAAATGAAACCCCCAATGAAGTCAAATCCAAGACTGACAGCATTATCCACAACAGAGATGTGACTCCCAACAGTGTCATTACTAGCTTTCTTCCATGATTCTCGGCCACCCCATTCCCCTGGGAGGCCAATGACAACAAAGCGAGGGCAGATTAGAGATCCGGTGGATGCGACCCGTGCTTTTTCTTAGATAACTAAGGTTATTCTTGGCAACAAGGAGACGATGAGGTGACACCCATCATCTAAGAAAGGAAACCATTAGTTTACTGAGAAGGCCAATACAAAGCTACCAGAAGGGAGCAGTTTTCTGTCACTACCTATCAAGGCTAGAGTACAGCTATCCAGCCTCCTGTGACATCAATTTTATGCTGAGAGCACAGCAGTCTCAAAAACCACTGAGGAGCCATTTACTTGTAAGGTGTAAGAAGCATCTGTCAGGGGCTCAAAGTGTTAAGGAAGTGCTTAACTGTACATTGAGTTGGCAGATTCTTAGGCTCAGATTACAGGAAAAACATTAGCAGTGAAAGTCCACAAGATTTATCCTAATTTTTCAGATTACTTCCTCAAAAACTCTCCTTTTGAACTGCTCTTCAACAGAAGAACAAATGTGTAGACTTCAATGCTTAATAAAGCTAAAAGCTTCTCCCTGGGGTAATTGAAATTTTTCTATCAAAGGCTAGATAGACCTGGTTGCAGCTGCAACAAAGAAGAAACATATAAAGCCAAGTGGAAAGCAGTTAGACAGCATTGGTGGTGGAGGACCATTGAACGTGGTCTTGCTAATTGGAATCTATAGCACAGGACATTCAACTACATGCTGGGCAAATGACCCTGAAAGTTTCAAGTCTATCTAGTATAAAAAAAAAGTTCAGATGTAAAAATAATCATACGAATGATGGATTCTGTATTCTTGAATGGGCATAACCAACCAGAGATCTGGGTAACTGGCAAATTTCTTTTTTAAATAAGGCCCTTTGAGTCCCATATATGCATCTACTTTCACAAGCATTTCAAAACCTGTCTTCTAATAATTTCACACAGAGCTTCCAGAGAGGCAATGTTCAAAAGAATGAAAGTAATGAAACACAGCAAAGTTTTACATTTTTATTTCTGTACTTTGGGAAAATTCCTATTGAAGACAGAAGGCAGTGCAAATTGGAATTTCTTTACTGCCAACAAAAATGTGTGACTCTTGATCTAATGAAAAATTAGAGAGACTGAAAAGCAGAAGTAGACTTAGGAAGGATTTCAGTTACAGCAGGATGCAGCCCTTACTGCATTTGTAGTTCGAACTGTGATCTCTAAGGAAACCTAAATTGCTCCAGAGTGAGGAATTTAGGGTATGTGAGATTTTCTTTTCTCAGAGGAACAAGTATGGGTAGCAAAGATGTCAGAATTTATTGTTATGCATTTAGAAAACATAATTTAAGATAAAATGCCATTAAATTATGAAAATGTTCAATTCTTAAAATGTCTGTCATGTGAATTAAAAGTTGTTGAAAATGTTTCCACAAGCTGGAACTTGTGAATTTTGTCAATGTTTTGAGCCCTGGAATCTGATTTGGATAAGCATAATCTTTATACAGAAAAAGCCTTTGTATTATTGTGATTGCTATTGGTATGCGAGGATTCACTGGCTTACAGTCTCAAGTGGCATTCTCTGTACATTCTCTGTAGCTATGTGAGCACCGAAGTATTTATGGGAAGTGAAACAGCTTCAACAGAAGAAACTGGAATTACGTCTCTACTTCACAATCTACGAACAGATAAGGATGTCACCACAACCTATCCAGGCTCTGGAAACATTTCTGCCATGCTTGTCTGGTGCTACATGGAGGGTAAGTGCCCTGCTGGAGGGCAGGGTACCTTAGCTTGGGTGCAGCTCTGTGCTACAGGGCTTTGTTGTTTCCCATGCAAATGCTGCGACGTTCAGAGCTCGAGTCTGGTATCTTGACAGGATACAACATCATGTGGGACAGACACACAGCCTCAGCAAATTCCTGCTCCATGATGAGCAAGAAAAAGACTTGACCTAGGACTTCCCAAAGGACTGTTGTAATCTGCTACCTCTTTTTATATTTTTTTTGGTTAGGAAAAAGCATGTGAACGTCAGAGTTGACCATCATGTATTTTCATGTACTCCGCCAAACTGTTCTTTCCCTCTTGCCTTTCCTCATCTGTCACCCATTTTATAATTTCATCTTTCTCTCTTTTCTTTTTCACTCCTGTTTCTTTTTTTCATCAAAGCCTAAATTTTGAACCTTTCTTTCTTCTGCTGTTCTCCATTTCTTTTCCTGCTGTTTCTGTCTTTTCTCTATCATCTGTCTCCCTCGTTTCTATTTCTTTTCTTCCATATTTCATCTGTTTGCATTAATCCTCCTCGGCTTTACCTTTTGATAGTTCTTTAATGTATTTAGTTTCTGACAATTACCTATTTCTTCCCCACAGTCTAAAGCATCATCTTAAGTGTGGAGCAGAAGAGCTCCCTTCAGAAGTACCAACTCAGCACAGCAGGAAATAGCCAGGACTGAAGGTACAGCTCCACTGAACAAGTCGGCATGTACAGTTGTGGAGCACAGTGGAAAGAGTAGGTTAAAGCACCCTCAGTTTTTAGGGCTCAGAGGAGTCTTACAGCAATAAATCACTGGTGAAATCAGGAAATGCTGTGTCTAATATGTCAGACATTCTAGAGCATTTGTTATCAGGGTATCAAACATGGGGAAAAAATGCCAAAATATGCCAAAACCAAGATTTTCTGAGCACTTACACAGTAACATTATTGTCAAGATGAAAAGGATGGTCAGTTTTCTTCTGTTTATCAGAGCTGTCTACGTTTATCACCAAAGCAACTTCATGAGTTCTCTTTTTTATCTCAACAGATAGGCAGTCTGAGGAAATACTACGCTATTAATGGAACAGAACTGTTAGAAAGGTGGAAAAAAGAAAGAGACGAGTTTGGGTTTAATCCCCCCACCTCACAAGTATTTATGATACAGCTGGAACATATGTACTGCAGTGAGGTCATCTGAGTTGAGAAAGCAATCACAAAAGCCAGAGAAAACATATTTTAACTTCTTGGTAACTCATTTCACTGAAATACGATCTGTTCCACACTGCCTCATTGTATCTAACAGTATAGCAGGGTTTCAGGCAATGTATATTTATGTGGTATCGATTACTAGCTATGTCTTGCAAACATGTAAGTATGCATATTTGCTTGTTCTAAGTATGAACTTCTTAAAGTCGGCGCCTATCAACTAAAATAATAGCTGATAAAAAGTTCCTCTGAGGGAGTTGAATACAATCCATTTTTGGAGAACAGCTGTTGCTGAGATCCTGGCATGAAATGTTTCTGTGTTCTTACACTTCTGCGAAGTGCTTATCTTTGCTCCTAGGCAGTGGGTCTTGTCAAGTCACAACAAAGGTAGTTTAGCAAATTTGTCTGAGGTTAAAGGACCAAAATTGTACCAGGAATAAAGTCAAAATAGTATTTTCCTTTCTTGGTTTCTACTGAAAGTATTCAGAAGAGCAAAATGATTCGTGTTCATGTGGTATATACAACAGTGACAGGAAGGATAAAACAACACTTGGAGATGAGAACTTCTAGGCTTGGATATCTGAGGCTCCTGCTATGACAGGCCTTTCCATGCCATTGCTTCAATGTGACCTCACACGGCCACAGAGGTACCTCTGTGGTGCTCAAAGCACTTCATGGCTTGGAATAAAGTCAAGCACAAGCTAGGTTGGTTTTGATCAGCTGCATTCACACTAGCATTCAAAAGAAGTAGAATCAAAGTGATAACAAAATCACCAAACCAAGCCAACCCCATGAAAAGTTTTCTGCGAAGGGATGAGCTTCAGACCATTGCATAAAGTCCATTAAGCAGCAGTGTTCTCATTTCAGTTCATTAAAATTTCAGTGAAGTGATTCTGCGTTTTCTTTGCATCGTGCCAGAATGAACATTCTGCTTACAGCAGGTGTTGTCTACTCTTTATCTTTGCTTTTGCAATGACATCAAACTTTCAGTTCTGTTTCACTTACTTTCCTATGCTGTTACTGACAACAACAGGAAAACCAGCCAAGCAAAGGTGAGCCAGAAGTTCATCCAGTGTGAAAAAAACCAATGTTCACATATTGTAATTCAGTGTAAAATTACTTCTCACACAGTGGTCTGTTGCCTAGATGTTTTGGGGTTTTTTTGATGAGCATGCATATTATCTTGTGGATTTTGAACAAATCAAAATCCTGAGTCATATTCACTCATCATTACTTCAGCATAAATGCAGTGTAGTCAAAAATGGTTTTCTTTCAGCATCAGTTCTTGATGTCTTCTTGATGTAATTTGTTTGGTGACGGTGCAGTAACAAGAAACAGAGTGTAACAGTAAATACCTATTGCATTCTGTGAATTATTTACATGCTGTATCCAATTAAACATAGGGGGTTTTTAACCCTATATCTGTGGAACGTTTTAAGTTCACCATGTCTAGACACAGAGGGCTATATGTGAATGCTGTAAGCTGCAATACACACAACATAAACCACTTCCAAAGACTCTTCCTTTCAAGATAAGTGTAAGTATGAATGCTTACTTACAATAATAGGAACACTTTATTTCTCCTTTCTTAGATTTCCATACCAGACAGAGGGTTTAGAACTGCACTACACAAAAATGTTTTTACATACACTCACTTAGCAACACCTTTTGTGGATCCTATTTTCAGAAGCGGTGTCTGCTTACAGCACTTGCAGATGTATCTGGGCATGGCACATGCAGTTCAGCTAACCTCCAGACGAATATTCATTCATTTGTAAAGGTCAGGAATGCATTTGTAAAAGGCTGCTGAAAATTGGTAGAGATTCCTCTTCAGCTCAATATTCAGATACAGCAAAAATCACAGTGAAGGACAAAAGAAAACGTAAGCTTTCCTTTTGGAGTTTTCTTTCCTTTTTTTATAACAAACCACTTTCTACAGCTGCAGCCCAGTAAGACAATCTGTATTGAGACCATGTGCCTTAATACCAGCTTTGGGCAATGAAAAAATTACATCCCCTGATTTAACTGCACAGCTCTATTGGAGTTGAATTTACATGTCTCCAATACTTAGCACATTATGTGGAACAAAGAAAACATGCAGTAAAGTAAACCCCACACACTTGGAAGCATATTACTTTTCAAAATAACTTCTCCAAGACTTCTTCTGAGTTGTAATGTACTTTTGTCATTTGGTAAAGTGTAAGAGGCCAATACGATCTTATCTCATAATACCCTTCAAATATTCATCTGTGTTGCCTGTCTCCACTGGGGATTAGGGATGCACGGTGATTTACAGAGGATCTCAGTGCTGCCAGTTGCCTAAGCTTCTGGTAAGGCTGGAAGTCTCTGAATGTATGTCTCTCATAGGTATCAGCCTTCTGCCAAAATTTCAGAATGAACAACTGCATCAAAAAGACTTTTACCCACTTAAAGGTGAACCTAGATGATTTTTTTGTCATTATTTTATATTTTTATGGCACAGGTTGCTATGTATCAGCATTTTCTCTCACTGAATAGAATGTAAGACCCAGGTTACTACACTCTGTGTTTGTAAATCAAGGTGAAAGTGTGAATTTATTTGATCTTTATTTTTGCCTAATTTTCACAAGATCTTCTAAGCAAGCACGCTTTAGGTGTTCTATTTTACTGAAGGATGAGGAATATGTCCAGTAAAACATAACAATACTCTTTGTTTTGGTAACAGCAAAGACACTAAGGTTAGTTGGCATAGAAATAACTGATTAATTTAAACTACAAAAAAAAAAAATTAAACTATCAGCCCACTAGTAGTTTCAGAGAGCTACCAATTTGTGTATCTTTTCGTAACTAAATATAATCTTCATTTAAAAGATCCCTGTTCTGAGAAGTAATGTTGATTTCATAGTTGTCTCAATCTTGCCTGGGAAGCTGAAAATGGCAACAATTTTTCCCCTTTGGGTAAGATGAACATGTAACATTCTCATGTCAGAAGGTCCCAGAATGACAGCTCTATTCTGACCTTCAGTTTCACAGATGATAGGATTTCCATGAATTCATTTTCATATGAACTAGAGCATAGCCAATCCTGATTTTATAATTGCTGGTGACATGAATCTGAAAAGCCCTTTATTATTTTTTTTTCTGATTTTTTGTCTTTTTCCTGAACTTTCTCCAGTTTGTCAACACACTTCCTGAATTTTTGTCTTCTGAACTTTAGTCTTCTGCTTCCTGACTAGAACTGTTGTATGAAATGTAGGTGGCAGTTTCACTGGGAGTGTTGCAAAATGAATTCTAAAAAAATCATAGAATCATAGAATCATAGAATGGTTCAGGTTGGAAGGGACCTTAGAGATCATCTTGTTCCAACCCCCCTGCCATGGGCAAGGACACCTCCCACTAGACCAGGTTGCCCAAAGCCCCATCCAGCCTGGCTTTGAAGACTTCCAGGGAGGGGGCATCAACGACTTCCCTGGGCAACCTGTTCCAGTGTCTCACCACCCTCACAGTGAAGAATTTCTTCCTTATATCCAGTCTAAATCTTCCCTCTTCCAGTTTATAACCATTCCCCCTTGTTCTGTCATTATCTATCCTTGTAAAAAGCCCCTCCCCAGCTTTCCTGTAGGCCCCTTTAGGTCCTGGCAGGCTGCTATCAGGTCCCCCCGCAGCCTTCTCTTCTCCAGGCTGAAGAGTCCCAACTCTCTCAGCCTGTCCTCGTAGGGGAGGTGCTCCAGCCCTCTGATCATCCTCGTGGCCCTCCTCTGGACCCGCTCCAACAGCTCCACATCCTTCTTGTGTTGGGGGCCCCAGAACTGGACACAATACTCCAGGTGAGGTCTCACGAGAGCAGAGTAGAGGGGCAGAATCACCTCCCTCGACCTGCTGGCCACGCTTCTCTTGATGCAGCCCAGGATGCGGTTGGCCTTCTGGGCTGCAAGCGCACACTGCCGGCTCATGTTGAGTTTCTCGTCAACACACACCCCCAAGTCCCTCTCCTCAGGGCTACTCTCAAGCCATTCTCCGCCCAGCCTGTATGTGTACTTGGGATTGCTCCGACCCAGGTGCAGGACCTTGCACTTGGCTTTGTTGAATTTCATGAGGTTGGCATGGGCCCACCTCTCAAGCCTGTCCAGGTCCCTCTGGATGGCATCCCTTCCCTCTGGCGTGTCGACTGCACCACACAGCTTGGCATCATCTGCAAACTTGCTGAGGGTGCACTCGATCCCACTGTCCATGTCACCGACAAAGATGTTAAACAGCACTGGTCCCAGTACCGATCCCTGAGGAACACCACTCGTCACTGGTCTCCATTCAGACACTGAGCCATTGACCGCCACTCTCTGAGTGCGGCCATCCAGCCAGTTCCTTATCCAGCGAGTGGTTCGTCCATCAAACCCATATTTATCCAGTTTATCAACCAGGATGCTGTGCGGGACAGTGTCAAACGCCTTGCACAAGTCCAGGTAGATGACGTCGGTTGCTCTCCCTTTATCCACTGTTGCTGTGACTCCATCATAGAAGGCCACCAGGTTTGTCAGGCACGATTTGCCCTTGGTGAAGCCATGTTGGTTGCCGCCAATCACCTCATCTCGATTTTCCATGTGCCTTAGTAGAGCCTTGAATGAAATGAACACCTTCCGACAGTCTGTTGGTAAAGGTTGTAAGTTGCTAATATCAGAGGACTCCATGAGTTGCCATACCTAAGTAAAGATCCTCCCTTTTAGTATTTCAGTAAATAATTTAGTAGTTACTTCTAATTTACGTTCAGTGAAAACTAGACTCAGAACTTCATGGTCTCCAGCCTGGCTGATGTATTCCAAACTATTCTGGCCCCCAACCCCATAATAACTCTCTTCTACCCCACTTTCACCTAAGTGTACCAATCTGCTTCAGTATTAATCTGTAAACAACCCCGTCACTTTAACTGCTGTGCACGCTTTCAGAAAAACAAATTTTATCAGGGAAATTCAGTCGCAGATTGCGTCGTCTCAAGCCAGTTCTCGTTATCATTAGTGACCAGAACCGCACCCTGCACTGCAAATACGGACACCCAGAGACCTCACGCAGGTCTGACGTTGTGGTGTTGGTTTTTTTTGCGTGTCCTGTTTTGACTCCTGAAGACAGCAGCTGAGGGATCAGGTACTTTCCTTTATTTTTGCCTTTTTTTAAAAAAAACCCTCAACAGCTTTTTTACCAGCTGACATTAGGAGGGCATCTCTTAGAAGATGAACAAACGCAGTCTTGGGGCAATGACAGCTTTTGCCAAAGAATTTCTGCAGCACAACTGTTTGCTTCATGCTATCAGCTCTCAGAGTTTATCCCGGAAAGCCCCGAGGGCCCTCTCCCAGCAGGACAGGGGAGCGCTGACCATTTGGCGTAAAGGTTTCTCTAAGCTGTGCATGGCCTGGGCACCACTGACAGCATAAACTGTAGGTCATTTCGACAGATTTTAAAACACTTACAATAAAATGTACCCTTCAGCATTCCTGTGGAATAAATATGATGCAAGAGCAAGAATATTTGGGTGCACAGAATGGGAAAAGAGTACATAATGTAATTGTTTTTTTTTTCCTTAGCATTACCTCATATCCAAACAAAGATATGAGCCGGAGTGGAAAAAGTGTGGCATTCTCTGGAACTAGCAGAGCCTTTTTGTTTGTTTGTTGTTTTTTATCCATCCATTAACTTGTGTACCACTCCCCTTCATGCTTCACCACAGCGGCTCAGGCCTCTCTGCGGAGCCTCCAGCCCCGAGGCTGCCCCGTGCCTGTGCAGCGCTGAGGGTGGCTCGGGGCTCCGCTGGGACACGGCCCGTGGGGCCGCGGAACCGCGTGCGCTCCTGCGGCTGTGGCACGCTGCTGCTGCAGGGGAGACACGGGACAGCTGGAAACGCAAACCCGTCGTGGCCAGAACGCCATTCTGCTCTTGCCTTCACTGGGGGCAGAGCTCTAACAGCAACAGTCAGAAAAAGGGCATTTGGAAGAATCGTTATTGGTATTTAGAGCTGCTGCAGAAAGCAGATGTGTTCGGCACAGGCCTCTCCTCGGGCTCTCCATGGCTAAGCTGAGCGCAGCACAGCTCGGGGCTGATGGTGTGCGAGGGACACCGAGCAGTGCAAGCAGGCGCTCAGATGTGTGTATTTTTACAGACATGCATATAATTCTGCGCTTCCTGCCGCAGCGCACGGCCCCCCTGGGCCGCCCCCGGGAGGGACAAAGGCGGCGGTGCGACGCGCCCGGGGAGCGGGGCGAGGGGTGTGGCCGCGCTCCGAGGCCCGGCCTTCTGCATCGTTACTCATTTAAAAAAAAAAANTGTTTCTCCTTTAAAAAAAAAAAAAAAAAAAAAACACCACCACACAAAACACCGCATTCTCCCTGCAGCGCTGGCTGCGGCCCGGAGCCGCCATTTGCACAGCGCGGCAACCCCAGGGCGGGGCTCGAGGCCACCTGCGCCCTCCGCCCCCCTCAGCCCCACGCCCCAGGGGCTGCCTCAGGGGCGGCGGGGAGCGCTCGGCCGCTCCCATCCCGCGGCGTGCGCGGGGGAGGAGGCGGTCACCTCCCGCGCTCCCCGCAGGGAACGCCCCCGATCAGGCTGCGCCGGAACCCCCCTG